>CAKLIZ010000395.1:59974-74381 GCA_922035795.1 Oreochromis mossambicus | reverse complement strand
GGCCAGAAGCCGGGACCCCAGCAGGGCCAGAAGCCGGGACCCCAGCAAGGCCAGAGACCAGGACTTCAACAAGGCCAAAATGCAGGGCCACCGGCCATGAAAGTCAAAGTGGAGCCCAGTCAACAGTCACAAGAGACCATGAACACTGACGCAAGTCGGTCAGAAGAGAGCCAATCTAAGGTTTGCTTTATTTAATTTTATCTTAATTTTTATAAACCCCCAAGTGGCGTCGGCAGTCGCTATCTGCTAACACTAGCCCAAGCAGCCGCGTGGTGCTCGATATGACACTTTAAACAGCCCTGGCGGGCGGAGTTGTTTGTGTTATCCTTACAGTTGTTAGGGAAGCCGTCGGGCGCTCGCTACGGCGGGCAGTCGGGGTGCATAAAAGAGCACATCCTTCAACGTTATTGCTTTTAGCTAGCGGCCATCTTGTTCAAGTATAGAAATTAGTTCTGTTTTAACGCTTTTAAAAGGACAAATATATTTTCAGTGATGGGTTTCATCTGTTAACCTGAACAATTTTGGATGAACTAGTTTGTCGACAGTGGTATTTCATATTATTTTCCGTGTTGGATTTTTTCTTTTACTACACAAAGCGAGTGAGGGGGATGGGCGAACGGACATCGAAGTACGGACGCGAGCACAAGTCAAAACATAAAAATCATCTGAAAATGATCATCTATTGGGCGTAAAATATTTGTATAGTTTTTTTCTTTTCTCTATATGTGTATATTTCTATGAATTAAAATTTGAATGGCGTTTTTTTTCTTAGGCTGAGTTCAAGGCGACGCTGTCCATGTTGCTGAAGCCAGGTGAGAAGTCCTACACACAGCGGTGCCGCTTGTTTGTTGGTAACCTGCCCAACGACATCACAGAGGACGATTTCAGGAAGATGTTTGCAAAATATGGGCAGCCCACTGAGGTCTTTATCAACAAGGGGAAAGGCTTTGGTTTCATCCGACTGGTAAGGGCTCACACACTTGAATTGAAACAGGTTTTTGTTACTGTAATAAGTAAAGGGACTCTTAAATAACATTTTTCTTTTTTCTAGGAATCTCGGGCACTTGCAGAGATAGCAAAAGCTGAGCTGGATGACACACCGATGAAGGGCAGACCCTTGCGTGTCCGATTTGCTACACACTCTGCAGCGCTGTCTGTAAAGAATCTGTCACCATTTGTATCCAATGAACTCCTAGAGGAAGCTTTCTCACAGTTCGGAATGGTAGAGAGGGCCATCGTGGTTGTAGATGATCGTGGACGCTCCACGGGCAGAGGAATCGTTGAATTTGCCTCCAGACCTGCTGCCAGAAAGGCTTTAGAGAGGTGTAACGAGGGGGTCTTCCTGCTCACTACGTAAGTCGAATTATATTAGTTGAATAGAAGGGGTGTATGTAAGTTGGAAGATATTTGTAAAAGGTTCTTGAAGCCCTTGCTCTTTCTTTAAAAAAAAAAAAATGTATTTCACCTTCTGCAGGTCTCCTCGGCCTGTTGTTGTCGAGCCTCTGGAGCAGTACGATAGTGAAGATGGTCTTCCAGAGAAGTTGGCACAGAAGAACCCCAAATATAAAACGTGAGTACTGGTTTGTTCTTCTTGGTGTAACATCATGCAGATGGCAGTGAAAATTTTATTTTGTCCTTAAGTTGCACTAATCATACTAACACCACCATAGAATAGCCAGTAGGTCTTGAAGCAGGTGCATTTTGGTCTCTTGACGCAATCATCTTTATTATGCAAATTACTTTCTTCAGGTCATTGTTTTGTGAGTAGCAGATGGTGGGATGGGGAAGGTGGGGGTGGTGGATTCAGCTGTTAAAGGTCAATCTTCTCTGAGGCTCTGCAGATGTTAACCTAAGTGAAATCCCACATTGGCAAACAACAGAAAACCAAACCATTGCCTATAGTATAAAATTGAATCATTGTAATTGGGTAGTAAAGCTAAAGTAAAGTTTCACTTTGCATTCGTTTTATGTTAGAAGATTTTCCAGTGGCATTTTTAGTAACTGAGGTGAATGCAGACATGTGCCTGTCAATCTAATCTACTCTACGTTGTGGTCTTTGTGTCTTCAGAGAGCGTGAGGAGCCTCCTCGCTTTGCCCGTCCAGGCACTTTTGAGTTTGAGTATGCAAAGCGCTGGAAATCCCTTGATGAAATGGAAAAGCAGCAAAGACAACAGGTGGAGAAGAACATGCGCGAGGCTCGTGACAAACTCGAGAGCGAGATGGAGGATGCTTACCATGAGCACCAGGCCAATCTGCTCCGTCAAGGCAAGTTTAGATTTGGAAGACCTGCAATTCTCATGATTTGTTATACATGTCACTCATTAGATGTGGGTTATCCTACTGTTGTAAATGTAATGCATTGTTTTCATCCAGATCTGTTGAGGCGACAGGAAGAGCTGAGGCGTATGGAGGAGATGCACAATCAGGAGATGCAAAAGAGGAAGGAAATGCAGCTCAGGTATTTTATGTCATTAAATTGCAGCTGGTTGTTGTTGGGAACGGCCTACTGAATTCTCATGGACCACATTTGACAAATGATCTGCATTTTTAAACAGACAAGAGGAAGAGCGGCGCAGACAGGAGGAGGAGATGCTTCGGAAGAGAGAGTTAGAAGAACAGATGCGCCGTCAGCGTGAGGAGAACTACAGGATGGGCAGCTTTATGGATGTTAGTTAAACTAAACTTTGGGATCAAAAACATCAGTTCAACAGCTAGTTACTGCCTACATTAATCTTAATTTCTTTGTTTTACAGAGGGACAGAGAAATGAGAATGCATCCTGGTGGAGCTTTGGGCATGGGTGGTAAGTGTCTTTTGTTTAAATTACGAAATTGTGACAGAAATCCAGACACCACAGTGGCTATAAAGTTGACCCAAACATTTTAAGCATTAGATGATGAAATGCACAGTGTTGCATAAGTTGCAAAAAGACATTTCCAGCCTATTCCTTCTTTACAGCAACCGAAGTATTAAACATTCTGTAATAAATTAGCTTCTTATTTTAAGTAAAAAGTGAAATAAAATAGACAAAATAGTCCATTTAATAATAAATAATGACACAAAGTTAGAACAATTCCATAAGAAGAAAAAGTAAAATAAAGAAAGCGCTAAAACAATAAAATCTAAATGTAAAGTAGGAAGGAGCTCAACAAGTAAGTCTGTGTTTAAAAAAATAAATAAATAAGTGTACATGTGGAGATATCAGGAAGGGTAGACTTGATTTTGTTAGACCAGATTTGGTAGGAAATGTACAAACAACCTCGGGGGTGGGGTGGGGGTGTGTGTGTGTGTGTGGGCGCTTGTCAGTAGTGTTACAAAAAAAAAAAAAAAAAAACTTCTGCAAGCATGTAAATAGAAGCTGTTGGGGGTAGCAGGTGTTAAACGGTTCTAAACTGGTAGTTGCTTTGGTGTCAACTTCATTCGTGTTACATTACATTTCCCCCTAGCAACTAAATGACAGCTGGCTATATTAGCTTGTAAAGCTTGCTGTTAGCTGAGTCAAATATTAGATCAGTGCGTTCCCAGTTTCTATGCAAGTGTTGTATAGCTATTGAAATTCTGTTGAGCCAGCTTTACCATCAGCAGGATGCGCCTGAGTTTTTACTCCTCAGCTGTAAAAGACTGGAGGTTTATTGTCATCACGCAGATGGGCAGGCAGCATGGACTCAAGTCCTACATTGGAGACGTACGATTTTTGAAATGGATAAATAGGTGTGTGCAGTAGAAGGCTGAGGGGTAGCGTTGGTATTTTTAATTCGCAGGTATTTTTTAATTCATGTGCTGTATGAATACCTAACATGTTTTCCTGTTTGCTCTTTAGATATGTCCTTTGGTGGATCCTCACAGAAATTCTCTATGGGCGGACTTGGGTTTGAGAGTCAGCAGGGAATGGGAGGACCAGGAGGCCTGATGGGCAACGAAATGGTAATGTATCCCACCTGTGGGAATTTCAGTAGTTAATGTAGTTTTATTTTTGGCTTTCCCTTTGGCTGGAGACTCCTGGCCGTGTTTTTGATTTTTTTTCTTTCGTCTTCCTTTATTCCTGTTAACACGATGTCCAGTTGTCTAAGCAGGATGGCAGAATGAGTGATTTGTGTTCCCAGCTATCACTGGATGGCTTTCTGGTTGTTGAATGTGACACATGCTCACTGCTTTTATAGGGTTTGTTTGTTTTCTTTTTTCCAGTAGCAAGCCGAGCCCCCTCAGTTAATATTCCCACAAGCCATTACTGCTTTTAAGCTATAAAACCGTCAGCTTGCACTAAATGATCATCTCAGTGTGTTTCAAACAGCTGTAGAAAAACTTCGCTGGCTCTGCTCACTCCTATCACGCTGTTTGTGTAGTGGACTGCTATTGCAAGCCCTGTCTTATGTGAGCTGGACAGGCACGTTTTCTTGATTGAGGAGAGCATTGGTATCCAGTATTATTTTTATTTGTATTTGTATTTTATTTTTTTTTAATTTTCACATTTTTCTACTACCAATTTCATGCCTCATTTGTCTATCAGGAGAACTGAAGTTGTGTATGAACAGGCTTCCTTTTCCCCCCCCTTAAATCTATTTAGTTATATTTTTGAGGGCGTGGGGCGGGAGTGTGGTGGAAAACTTCTGGACCAGCAACCTTTACCTTCTCATCAGTATCTCTTTTTGTAATTGAGTTTTCAAACTTTGTAACACTTTTAGTGCCTGATGACGGTGTAAAGCTTTGAGTTTGACAAAGATTACAGCATGATTAACTGATGGGGGCTGGCGTAGCCTTGTGACTTTGCTTAGATGATATCGCTGAAAACTGGACTGAGCCTGGGATTTTTGTTTCTGGCAGGATTTAGACCTGAAGTCATTTGCTTCTGTATTACAGTTGACGGATAAAAAGGTTCTATAGTCCTGAATAAAAAGTAATGCTTGAACTTAGGGTTCAAATAGGGTTTCTGTATTATTAAGAATTTTTACAAAAAATAAAAAAAGTCTTAATAATAGTCCATTAATTTAGATCTTAAGGCAGGGGTGTCAAACATGAGGCCCATGGACATTTGTTTTTTATAATGGGTAGTTCATGTGTAATTAAGCTAACTTAGACTGACGGAAATAGGAGTCTCTTGGTAAGGCCAACTTCAAAGTGGGTTATGTGGCCCATGGTACAAAATGAGTTTGACATACCTGCCTTAAGGCATTTTAAATACACTTTAGGAATTGCTTGCTTCATGGAGTTCATTTTACTTTTATAAGGTTATGCAATTTTGTTTGCAGCAAACCCACCTAACTTGGGTAGGTACACGTTCAGAGGGTCGGGTGTTTGATGTCTGATGGGAAATTAGAAAGGTGTAAAGCTGCCATTTAAAAATGACATGACCCACCCTGCACTAACTAGTTGAAATGGTTATATCAAATGAAGACTGTCAGTACTAGAGTATGTGAAGTTGGGAATCTAATGGTTTTTACCTAAACAGAAATGGATTACCCACTTTTAAGAACAAGTCAGCACACCTGGAGAGTGGGCTCTGCTTAAGCTCTGGCCATCTCAACTTTTTTTGTATTTGAGAGTGGCCTAGTTTTGGAGATGAACAACTGGCTTCTCTTCTGCAATTAGAACTAAACACTTGGCCTGTGCTCAGAGAGCCAAATTTTTATTTTATTTTTTGAAAAACTATGCAAAACTTCAGAGCTGTATTGCTATCTTATTCTGGTTAATGGAAAAAGACTTTCATTTTTGGGGGCGTGGGATACTGTTCCTTTGAAATTCCTTAATTTGTGTTGTTAACGACAAAAAGCACAGAAATCAAATATCTATCAGACTTTATTCTTTGATAAAAAAATTTTGCTCAGAATCTTGATACTTTTTTTGCTCATAGTTGTAAAATGGGTTGTAAAAGAAATTCTTCGTGCTTAAAGACATCTTAATTTTGACTTGAAAACATGAACCTTTACTTAATTTATTGTCTAGAAGATTATTTACTTTTTTAAAATTTAGAGCACAATTTGCTTTTGAATAGTTTTTAAAGACCATAAGTTTGAGTTTTAAGCCTGTTGGAAGTGACGCTGACAGCCCAACAGTTTTACAGTCTTTTCAGTTTGGTAAAATGAGCAGAAAGTTCATACACTTCAAGATAATAGTTATATTCTGCAATCTGACTACCTCACTTTGTTCTTCTTACCTTTGTTGTTCTTTGTAGCCTCATTTTGCAATTGAAAATTTCAGCTATTCTGCTGGATTTCTACAATGACACTCTTAGTTTCACAGAAGTTGTCTGAATTAGCATTGATGTGAATATTAATGAACTGCTTACTTATTGGGAAAATGTTTTACACTTCGAATATACTCATTCTGTCTGAGAGACCATACATTTCTGGTAGTTCCTATACTTTGTAGTCACATTTGGGAACGTTTAAAAGTTACCATACCCTTTTGTGATACCTGGGCAGCAGATTTGTAGATATGTTCAAGATGACTCTTTAAGTCATACAGTTTACAATATAAGTCATGATGCCATCAAATTGTATATATATTTGCAACATTTTCTAAGGAAATCTGACAAATGACTAGAAATATGAGGTTAAACCTCATGTTGGAAATATATTTTTAGCTTCCTATTTTCATGCCGCCTCTCAGAAATTTAGGCATGTAGCTGTTGCCATTTTCATTAACTAGTAGATACGGCCAGCTGTCATTAATGCCCGGCTTAATCTTGGCATGCACTGGAGAAGAGACCACACTAGGTAGGCACTGACTAACGAAAGCATTACCCTCTCTTCCTTTTCCGTATGTTACCTGTGGCACCTGTGGACCTTCATATTGGAACGAACGGTTTCTCCGGATGTGTCTCCTGCTGGTTCTTTTGTTAACCACTCACAATATAAAACAAATCACACCTGTGCCATACCTTTTTTACACATCTCCATATGGACATGAACTATGTGCTTATGCACTGACCCTTCCCATACCTTATTACCACCCTCCTGTCTGCCTCCTTGGCACATTGACACCCAACAGCGCAATGAGCGCTTCACTCCGGGTGGTGCGAGGGGAATGGGTCCTGGTAACCCCGGGTATGGCAGGGTCCGCGAGGAGTTTGATGGTCCTGCTAAGAAACCCCGTTTTTAAACGCTGCTCTTTTGATGCTTCCAGCAGCACCATTTGTACAGTTTTTCTCTAAAAACAAAAATGTTGATTCAAATTTCTTGTATTTAAGTTTAAATTGTTACAACATTTTAGCCAATTTACTCAGTTATTGAAAGTCAATATTTTCATTTTTTACTTTGTCTCTAGTCTGAAAAGAGAAGTTACTCTTAGGTGATCCAGTTGTTCTTTTTGACCATGTATAATTTTCTTTCTTTCTTTTTTTTTTTTTAAAGATGTGTTATGCTCTGTGAGTCGTCGTGAAGTGCTAACTGTAACATTTTTTCTGAACTTCCTATGGCTGTGTTTTGTGCCATGCATTTGGAGTCAACGCATGTACTATAATAAAGAGACATTGGTTCAATCAGGAAAAACCTTTAACCTTTTATTCTTAAAAATGAAACGTGTAGTACGTTCAGAAAGCAGCAATGGGCTGTTTGCGGAAATTGAATAATGTGGTTACCTCTGCCACATTAGCTCTTAAAGATTCTATGTGTTATTTTCTCAAGTCCTGCCCACTTTAGTTCAGTGATGCGTGCACAGTCTGAAAAGAATTAACTCATGGTATGACAGAAATTAGCAAGTATGACATGGCTTTATCAGCAAATTCCCACATTGATGAATAAGTATTTTTACAGTATACTTCAAAGGAATAATCATATTTTTAACACCTGCTTAAAAAGACTAGACTGGGAAGCAGTGTTGAACAGGGTCCCCCAGATCATTGAAAAGTTAATAAAAATAAGATTTAACACATTTTAATATTTTTAAGTTTCCTGTAAATTAGCGATATCATTAGCAGGTATATATATTTTTTAAGACCAAGTTGTTAAGATTCATTTTTATAAATCGGTTATTAAAATGGTCTGTCTCGTTTCAAAGAATTTTATTTATTTTTAATAATGCAGGGTGGCTCTGATATTATAGCCCTGTTTTCAAACAAGTTCGCTTCCTTTTATTTTTTGAACAAGGGGAACTTTTAGGTTTTTTCTTGGTTTTTAGGAGAGGCATTTTGTGAGTAACTCTGGTTTTACAGTCTTGCGTCTGGACAGAAGAAATATCACACATGGAACCTTTAAGAAAACCTGTGTAATACTGTGTGACTAACAGTGGTCTTACAGAAACCTAGTGCTGAAACCACACAGTCTGACTTAGGCAAAATCCACTCAAGTGTGTGTCCTTGTGTGCATGTTTGGAAGCTGGAGTTATTGACTACATTTACATGCAGGTCATTCTGTTATTACTAGCATTTCAAGCACTTGTGAGGCATTCTTTCAGAAGGATAACTGTCATAAAAAAATGCACAAAGCAATGCTAATTATCTTTAAAAATGGATGATGTTGTTAAATTGGGATGAATATCGTTATGTAAAGGATTACTTTTGATAATAATGAAGTTTTCGATAAGGGTGCACTGATGTGATTCTGTACTGCTATAGGTGCTTTAAGGTGTTTAAGTTTACCTTAAGTGGTAGTAGTGCAAACAGCACCACGTTTCTGCAGTAGCTGAAGTAATAAAATCGTATGTAAATGTAGTCAATAACGGTTATGGACGGACTTGAGGCATATTATAGGTCTGTAAAATTTTGTGTAAAATGTGTCTTTGGGGAAGTCCAGTGGCAAATCTTGACATCAGATATGCCCATACTATACTTAAACGCCTTGGAAGATCCATACTTCGATACGTATGTCAAGTCTTAGAATTTCTAAAAATCAAGTAACTAAGAACCAATGGTTCTTATCATCAGAGATCTGACTTTTCAGGCTGTGACGTTATAAATGACTGAGTCACTGTTGGATTTTGGAAAAGGATTTTCAGTTATAAAGCTCTAATTTTGCTAGAGCTGCACGAAGACAATAAGTCCCTTTGTAAGAGCGCATACGGTGCCCTAGTTTTCAAAACCGCATGGATGTGTGCAGTGGGGTTAAACGACAGTTTGATTTGCATCTTTTCTATTTCACATTTGCACTGATATGTTCTTGTGTATCAGTTAACTGTTGAAAAACCAGCACTACTGTCTCATTTAAAACTAGAGAGTCCAATGCTATTGTATCAACTTTGTCAACAGGGCTCATGTGCTGTTATTTTCCAAGGACCTGCCTTGTTTGTAGTAAATTTGTCACTATTTCCTTCTCAGACTGACTTGTATGACAAATTGGGTAACATTCAGGAGAACCCATTTTCCATCTCTGCAGAAATGTTTAGCTGTATCTGCATTAATGGCCTTAATGTTACTTGCCATTATAATGACAATAATATCCTGTACTATTAGGATATTAACATTATGTCCAAACATGGCATGAGATCTAATTATTGGCTTTTTCATATAAAGAGAAATGGTCTTTGTTCTCTGGAAAAACACTTGACAAGAAGTCCAAATATTTGTTTTAATTGTGGGACTTTGAGCGGTTTATTTTAAAATTTAACAAACAGTAATAATTAAATATTAGTTTACAGTTGATTATACTTTAAATTCTTCTTATGACTTTTCACGATCCCATTGAAACTTTCCTTTTCACTCTGGCCCAACCAAAATTGAGTGCCGTAATTAAATGGACACCTTCCTCCATTCACAAGCCTACCTTTACAAGCTTTTGTCAGAGTTGTCTGGTAAGAGATGGCCTGAAAAGTGAATGTAAGTAATTTTAATCTTTTAATAATTTCAACTTTTGTTATTAAGCAGATTTTATTTTTTGCGTGTAATAACTTGGCTGTATTCTATTCCACTAGCTTTAACATTGACATTCTGTGAATGTGAAACTGAAAGTATTTTTCATTCGACATTAGTTACAATTTTGTAGTTGGTGAAAGCTGGTTAATTGCTGACCTTGCACAGCAACTAGCTGATCATTGTAGCTTTTTTTTTTTTTTTTTTTCTTCATGTAGAAGAAAATGTCATCCATTTAACCATGGATTACATAAGACATCAACAATCAAATATTTTTAGCGCACCTGTTAATGTCCTTCACATAATCAAACATACAATGAAGGTAAGGATTTTAACTTAAATGTCTTCTCCTACCATGTGGCATCCCAGAATCCCACAAAACACACCTGAAATGGCCACAGAACAGAAGATTTGGATGTCTGGATGCATTCAGTAATGGAGAGGATATAAAGGAGTGTTTATCTCAAATGTTACGTGTGTTTGTGTTATGTACATTTTTTCTTTAACAGGTATGGCCGGCTTTAAAGATAATGGACTGTGGCTGAAGTGTGGCTGGGTAGTGAGGACTTGGAAAAGCTGTAGCTAAGAAACTCAAACGCTGGATCTGAAACTAGTGAAAGTAGTGAGATATAATCCCTATTTAATCATGTACATACAGTACATGATTTCCTTCCAAGAGAGTAGTCTAATGAGGCACATTACTTAGATGCTTGTCATTGTGATATGGTAGTCAAACCCCTGGGAAGTCAGCTGGATTGTGATTCTAATCCATCCTTGTAGCATTCCTGATGAATTAAAAAAAAACTTCTTATTTTATCTAATATTTTGTACTTTGAATATTTAGTGTATATTTTCTTATTCAATTTTGAAAAAAGTTTCAAAAATTCAGTAATAATAATTCACAATGGAATGCAAGAAATTTTAATTAATATAGCACAGATTAATATCTATAAATACACTTAAAGGCATTCAAAAATATCATAACTCACTGATTTGATGGTGGAATGGAAGTTAATGCCTTTAAAGTCCACAACACTAAATTTGTGTTGGTTGGTTATTTCTAAAGATTCAAAAGAATAATGGTATAGGTTTAAGGCACAAATTGTTCTTTGCAACATCAGTGCTTTGAGTATAATTTCCACATAACAATCCATCATTAAGGTGTAGTGTTATGCCAGCTTTTTTCAAAAATATATTTTACAAAGAGACAGCCTGTCTACATGGTTTATACGCTTGTATTAAATGGTCGATTTTGGATGAGCAATTTTCATTGTAAAATGACCAAATCCTATAACTAATAGTTATTTATAGAGATGTATTTGCCAAATTCTTCCTCATTCTTTAGAGGAATGATTCATTTTTTAGCACAGTGGCATGCACTCTGAATTTTTCTTTGACTGTATGCACAAATGACTGGATTTTCAGATTAAAATAAATGTTCCTCAAAGTAGTTGTGACATAACTGAAAAACCGAAAGGATGTTGGAAGTTAGATAATCTCCAACATTTAGGAAACAGTTTAGATCTGCAATCAGAGGTATGTAGGTACCTTTAAAATATGTCCTTTATACATCGAATTCCTTTTAGGTAAAACATTTAGAAATGCATAACTGCTTTTAGATTAAATTACATTTTACTGGCTTAAACATAGTTCTTTTACTTAATAACATAGTGTGCATTTTGAACTTTGTAACGCTGTCTGTGTTGTGTACAACTTGTTTTTCTTTAACAGGTTTGACCATCTGTTAAGGTGTTGGACTATGAAAAGGAAGTTGCCAAGCCAAGACATTAAGAGTCTGTAGCTTCTGTTGGAGCGGTTTTGTAAATGAAACTGTCACTCTAAAGGACCAGAGTGATCAGATAATAGTGGCTCTATAGCTTGGACTGTAGGTTAGAATATTTGGGGATTTAAATATTTGGCTATTGCTCTCGCACAAGTACATTTTTAAGGTAAATTCTTATATTTATGTCTATTGTATGTTTACAGTTGCTATACTATAATGCAGAAAAAAAAAATCCCTTTCTGCCATTTTGCCATGAAAATAAACCCTTGACGTTCTTAAAGGGGCCCGGTTACCCCCTCCATATTTTTGTTCCACTTTGTCTTGTGCATATTATACGGACTCTTTTTGCAGCCATGCAATTCACTCCATCTTCAAGCTAGGTCTTCTGTCTTTAAGGTCCGTTTAAGAGTCCTTAGATTTTTCTTTATCCTTATTTGCCACCTTCTGGAAGGACCTTGTGGTTCTTGGTTGTACTGGTCACAGATGATAGATTCCAGATAACAAATAAAATGTGACAGAAGTAGAAAATATTCTGTAAAATGTATTGAGGGCCGTTTGAAGCATTTGACTCTAATAAATTAATTCTAAAATTTAAGTTTTAAGAAGAGCATGTGAATTTGTTACATTTTTATATATGAAAGAAATAACGGAACTTGTTCTAGTTCCTCTTTAAGAGATTAAGAGACTTTCAACATTTAACTCAAAAGATGGTAATTACTTAGGCCTAAAACTGTGAACTCAGTTTGATATTGCCTACGTGTTTTAATGTATTAAAGTAAAAATAGCTGTGATGCTTGCTTATACAGCACTATCAAACCAAAGCAAGTTACATTACACAAATACATGGATTACATGTTGTAAAAATGAACAGCTTTGGCAGTGGAATTATAAAAACAAAACAGGAACACATTTACTCAACATTCGAGTTCTGAAATCGATGTTTATAGATGTTTTTGACTGGAATTGTGGTGACAATGGCAAGCTTGGACGTTCAAGTAAAGTCGCAGCCACAGGCAAGTGAAACATTGCAGTTAACAGACTGTTCATGAATGGGGATCAAACTTTTTGACAGTCATTCTTAACAGCTTTAACAATTGTGTCTAATGATCACACAGCACAGGTAACGGACAATATAGCAACTAATTAAGATTCATGGTGGGAAAAATGACCTGCTGCCTTTAAGGGTTGTAATGGTACGTGTGTGACGTTAAGTGCTAACATGTATATGTTTCTCTGTAGGAGGAAAAAGACTGCCCGTACCAGTGATATCCACATACAATCTTACTTTTACTGCTACATACTTTAGGTTTGTTTGGTTTTTTTGGCTTAATAGATAAAAATTAATGTCATCTGTTAGACAGTGAGCTGAATCCAGAACCAGTTTTAAGTATTACTCTAGTGACAACTTTCTAGGGGCAAGTAGCTCACAGCCTCTAACCTCATGTTTAACTCATGAGTTGGACTAAAATCCAAAAAATCTCACAGTGTACTAGTTACACTTCGACTACTTGTAGCTCCCATGTTTCACAGCTCACTGAGCTCAGCTTTTAACATCTTTAGAAACTTTTATTGTATTTGTGCAGTGCAATCCAATCCAAGGTCTTTTTCTTGGTTCAGTATAAAGGAGGTTTTTTGTTTTTTGTTTTTCTTCTGATGGCATTGACCGTCACACCATTTAGGATTTCTAAATACACTCTTATAATGTGATTCTGCTTAACCTGTTAAGGAGCAGAAAGTCATTTTCTTTTCCAGAACATGTTTGCTTTACACCAGGTATGCATTGGCCATATACTCTGGTAGGAGTATTTTTGAAAGCTCAGCCAGTTTTAGAAGTCTTCCACTGGCTGAACACGACATATTTTATATTTAAACATTATATTTAACTGAAACATGAGTGCTCACAACAAACAATACCTATTCTTTTCAGGAGTTTTGTTTTTTTTTAATTATTGCTAGTTTTTATACCTTTTTACGATGAAATCATTCCCCAAATATGGGAAAGTATTTCTCTTTATTCTCAATTGAGTTTCTATTGTTAAAGTAAGAATTATGGCCAACTTTTAATCAAAAAAAAAAGAGGCTGCTCATAGGATAATTTTGACTTTTGTCAGTCTTTTGTTGCCTCTGCCAAAAATATACCACACTGACTCTAAAACTCAAACACATACCAAACTGTTTTGTACTGTTACATCCCCACTCCCCACACTTACGTTGTGACTCAAGTTTTATGTAACAACTTTTTTTTGTACTCCAGCACATAATCTCATCAGTTCTGTCTGAATTCTGACCATAATAAGAGCTACACCAGCAGACCGATCAAGCTCACATACCTGAGTGAGGCAGGAAGTTCGATGCCGTCTTGCGGTTGAAGAGGCAGCGGCTTGTTGTGCCTGTCTGGTTGTGCGTGTTTCATGTCTTTGGGTAAAAGAGGTGCATTAGCTGCTGTCAGCCAGCTTGTCAAAGACGGGCTGCCCCAGTCCACAGTAGAGGCTCTTCTCTGCAGTTGGGTTACATTGACGATGAGTAGTTCTGCAGATGTCAGTGGACAGTAAAGCCTGGACTTGTTTGCACTGCAGCCAGAGGTATGCTTACACAGATCAGCTGAACAAGTAAGGTAAGTGTCCCATCCATGTTTATAATGCAAGATGCACAGTTGTCCCATGACTTAACTCTTTTGTCTTCTTATTCCACGTCACTGCTCACAGTGATGTCTTCAGGGCTTCTGGCATCACACTTTCAAAGAATGGCATCACAGTGCAGATCTCTCTTCTTCATACTTCTTGGCAATAGATTTGCTGTAGCCTGTGGAGTGTGTGTGTGTGTGTGTGTGTGTGTGTGTGTGTG
>CAKLIZ010000395.1:0-59964 GCA_922035795.1 Oreochromis mossambicus | reverse complement strand
GTGTGTGTGTGTGTGTGTGTGTGTGTGTGTGTGTGGTTGTAGTACTTTGGCTCTTCTGTATGTGTGCATGAAAACAAGTGTTTGTGTGGATTCAAATATATGGAACACAGCGCTGAAATGAAAGCTATAGTCAAGTGAAAGGTGTTCTGCTTTTTTTAAGTATTGCCTGGTATATTTAAGCTCCCAAGTGGAAAAAGCAGAAGTCTTGTATACAACTGTACATAATGTTTTGCATTTTGTTTCGTTTTCTTGAAAACTTTCATATTTGAAAGTGATTAGTTTGGAAAAAGGCAGGGTGTTTGCAGCAACAAACTGGGGGGTGGCAACCAAAGCCCAGCCCTACCAGAGGCAAAAATACTATGAGAAACTGTTCTGCTTTGGCCATAACTTTGTTTTTTATGTTTTGATTGCTTTCTGATTGCAGTGAATTTATTCCTGCTTTGATAAAGTAATGGTTCCTTCTAAACACACAGTGGCCTTTCATCAGCACATCCTCAGTCAGTCACAATGCAGTTAAAATCAGTCATGAAAAGTACTTTCATACTGTGTAAGCAGCACTTTTATCTTTGAACCTTCTATCAGCACTACTCCTGACCCCCTTGCCCTCTCTACCTGTTTGAAATGACATACCGATTGTATTGGTACTGGGTTGGGTCTTTGAAGCATTGAAGTGACTGTACAGAATGCTGCGGTAAGACTTTTAACTGGCACTAAACTAAGGTCACACATCCCTTGGGTTTTGGCTTCTCTTCATTGATTGCCAGTAAATTTTAGGTTTCGTTTTAAAATTTTAGTCTTAACTAAACTGCTCTACATGGTGAAGCTCCCCAGTATATCTCTGACCTATTGAAACGTCATGCTTCTTCCCGGTCACTTAGGTCTTCGGGTCAGAGGTTACTGTTTGTCCCACGTATTAGGTTCAAAACACGTGGGCATCTGGCTTTTTAGGCACTGGCACTAGGTTGTAGAATTCTCTTCCACTGTCTTTACGCTGTACACACTCCACTGACTCTTTTAAAAAGCAGCTGAAGACATTTTCATACAAACAAGCTTTTAAAATTTTTTTCATTGTTTCATATTATTATATTTATATTTCAGGGTTTATTGTGAAGCACTTTGATTTTTATCTGTGAAAGTGCTATATTTAAGATGTCACATACTGTTCGGGTCACTTTTACAATTTTGTGCATAAATAACTGGTCAGACTTGTGTATGTGGAGGAAATAGATACAGAAATGTGCACTGTTTTTACAAAGGACCACTCAGGTTTCAGTAATCTGTTTTAAACAGAACAAGCATGAAAGTTTTTACTGTACCATTTCATCATGTAGAGCATTTGGGCTTTAAGATACATAGTGCTTGTAGTCAATCTGATTTTAATTGCATCAAGACAGTGTTGCTGTTTCTCGTCTGTGGAATGCATTCAGTGTAAAACTAGTGAGAAAACTGTTGGTTTGAAGCTGTGAATTTGAGCTATGAAATGACACATCACCATTTAAGCTTCTGAAACGGCATGAAGGCTAACCGTAGATTGGTTAGTAAGGCATGTCTGTATTCACTGTGAAATTAATCGTGATTCTCTGTTTTGCAAACAATATTTTAAACAATGTACTGGCAGGGTGAAAGCTGAGCTGAACATCCCACTCCTGGGTGTCTTTTATTGTATTTGTTTGCTGAATAAAGACGCTTTTAGGCGAAGGACGCACTTAACATAAGACATGGGTTAATCTATATTTAAATCAAATAAAACACACATACTCAACGTTAGGGCACATCACCATATTCTTCTTTGATTAATGTACTTCAAACTCGCAAGGAAATTATTTGCGGAGGTCATAAAATTAGGTGCAGTATCGTTTTCTTGACTTCCATTTAGTCTGGCTTTTGTAATCGGGAGGATTTAAGCGGATTTAATTCACTCCCATATTAGCTTCACATTTAAAAACAATGCTCAGTCCATTGTATATATATACAATCTGTATTCAAACACTGTTTTTAGGAACAAACTGATGGTTGTGTGGTTTGTCTGAGGAAATTTGGACAATTATTTTAAAGAGTGTGACCAGTGATCAGCTTCAAATGGAACTTTTCCTTTCTTCTCTCAGTACCTCTCATTCCTCATTCCTTCCTGTAACTCATGAATGGCATGTCATGCACTGACCAGCCAGCCATTTGAATAAATGTACACGACATGAAGACTGTGGCAGTTTTGTATGTTGCTTGTATTTAGATCTCTCATCTCTGTAGGGCTCCATTGCCCTTGGAGCTCTCGAACTCTGGCTAGACTGTGTTCAGCCAATGGCGGCTGTGATGATGTCATCTCTGCACTGTGATCCATTTTCTAACCACACTCTGAGTCCTGATTGACTACAATCCCTTCTTATATCCTGTTGGAGTGTGATGCCAGAACTACCCTTCAGTCCTGTAATGGCCTCTTCAGAAAGGGCCTTGCCCAGAGTCCGAAAGACTGACACTGAAAACGACCACGGCTTTGTCAGTGCTAGGTTTATAGTGTAGCTCCAGTTTGGGGTACCTTTGCAGTAAAACACCTGATGTGTCAGTATGAAAGTCCAGCTTCACATGGCTTTGTAACAGATGGACCAACCTACCTCTCAAGGATTGCAACGGATTCGAACATTGTCATGAATTTGTCTGTCCTCCCTGCAGTTTCTAATAAATTATTCATCTTGTGGGTGCTGAGATGCCCTTCAGTAACAAACACATGCATACACGTGCACACACTTCATTCATTCACACTTTTTACTTATCCTCACACACGATTTACTTCTAATGAATGTTATAACTAACTCATTTTATTTTGAAGCTCTGTCACATGACATACAGCACATACAACACATGTACACACACCTACATATCTACACACACACAGGCTCTCACTTTTGTGTGTTTATGCATTGCAACCACAGTGAGTAGTGTTTGTGAGTAAACCTGGCGATCAGTCCACTGTCAGGCTCTCATTGTCTGTCTCTCGCTGCAGGATCCTCGACCATTAGAGGGAGGCTGAGGATCTGCACGGATTTACCACGGTAAGTGTCGGAGAAATGCAGTGTGTCTGCTTAACTTCCAAACATGTAAAATATCATCTGCAGCACTGTAATGCATCTTATTTAGAAACTTACCTTTGAGTGTTTGACATTTTGTTATAATGTTGGTTGTGAGGCTGCTATGACAAAACTCCTGAGTTACTTTGTTTGTCACATGACACAAGTCGAACATCACTGATATTTTTTTTGTTTGTTTGTTTCTGTGTTGCAGGGAAAATGAAGATTGTCTTGTAAAATGTCAAAGCTGGAGGAAGCTCGCTGTAACAGGACGCCAGGATGGCCTCCAGGCTGGCTCATGTGCAGCTCATCCTTCAAAACATGGATGTGAAATGTGCGTGCGCAGTTTTTTTTTTCTTTTCTTTTTAAACATTTGAATAGAAACCTACTGTGAAATATCCTGTTTGCAGCACTTAAGTCTAATAACTCATTACTGTTTCTCAGGTGGCAGAGCAGTACCAGGACTCATCCAACAGAGGGCAGTCTGCAGTCCAGAGGAGGGATGCACTGTTTTCTCTTAATAATAAAGATATGAACCTGAGTTTTGTTTCCATGTCTTACTTTTCACCTGATGACCACCTGTTTTGTGTAGGTTAGTTTCATTTAAGCGTTACAGTAAATTTAAATTGCATATATTGCATTAAATGAGATGTCAAACTGTGTTTTTCTCTTTAGATTGAGGTTTGGTGCTCTCCACCAGCACTGGAATGTAGGTCATTAAAGTCTTTAGGCTTAATTTAACCAAGTGTATGGTACATGTTGCTCATTGAATGCTTGGAAATGTCAGAAAACTGTAAACTAGTAATGTTTACTTGGTAGACAGGCCCCAGAGGTTGATTCAGAGCCAGGAAAAACCTGCAAGCACTCATCAAACTCACTAAACTCCAGCTGGACTGAGCAGCCTGCTTACTTGCTAGATTCAGTGCCTCGGCTGTGAAGCACCCTGGTAGGAGTCCAGTCCAATTACAATTAAGGGTAAAGGTGCAATGTTTCCGCTGCTGGCCCACACTTGCATCTCAAGTATTGGCTGTCAGTCTTGGAGCAGGTCCAGCCGAGAAGCAGCAAGATGATCCGGAGCAGTCTGAAAGCACGATCTGAGTATGTGTCGGATCGTTGTTGTCTGACCTGAGCTCCACCCTGGCACAAAAACAGGCTCCTAACGGCCAAAAACACAAATTAAAGTGAAAACTAGACTTAAATTAGTGGTAAAGTGAGTCACCTGAGCTCAACCTGCCAGAGCATCTATGGAGGGTTAAAATATGTCTTACAAGCAACTTTGGGCAAGCCGGTGTGAATGAAACTCAAAACCAAACAATGACATGGTCCAGTGTGATTTAATCCCCCACAAGGTCAAAAACATGCTGTCCTCTTTTACCCTGAGGTTGAAAGTTCGCTATGTGGCATTATGTCAGTGCGGTTTGGTGCTGGAAGACTTTTTTTTTTTTTTTTTTTTTAAACTTTCACTAATGGATGTCAATTTTCAGAAATGGACCCATGAGCATGAGTTGTAATGCCACAAAATAATCAATACATGCCTTTTTCCCCACCACCCTGCTACTGATGCCCTAGGACCGCTCCCATGCATGGTGCTGAGACTGCTGGGCCTAAAGCTGGAATCAGTGGTCATGTGAGGAGCTAGCAGCACAGTATTTAACGTACACGAGGGTGCTATGATAATGTGAATAACTCACCTTTTGTCTCACAACTAAGCTTGTGTAATGCACGTTACATAATTCTGTGATTTGTATGAGGGAGAAAGTGTTCTAGTTTTTACTGATCGATTTAGATTTTTGTTAGCATTCACCTTTAGATGCACAAATATAATAAGCAAATCAGCGGTTTGTGATCTTAAGCATTTGCACAACACAAAAGGAAAGCTGCATCTCAAATATTAAAGATTAAGTTAAATTTTAACTAAACTACTGCAGTATAAATTCACTGTATTAAACATTATGAAAATCGTGAAATTGCTAAATTACAGTCCAATATATTTACTGACCTCACATGTTATCAAAAATAAGTTGTTTTTTTATTTCAAAACCATCAGTCAAATGAATAAAAGTTACTGAAATAACTTAAAAGCAGAAAATGTTGTGATGCTGAAATCCTGAGATGAAGTAAACAATGATTAAGTGATGCCAGTTAACTGTATATACACTTGGGTTTATTCATTTACATCACAGCTTCTTATTTTCTAAGCAGCTCATGCTTTCTGTATGAAAACACCTAATAAATATAAGCTGTCAGATTGCTGTTGTGCAACTGAAGCTTAAAGTTTAATTAAAAATACCATACATACAAAGACAAATAAACAGCCAGTGAAGGAGCACTGTTTTCCCAGAAGGAGTTAGTTTCTGGATAACGCTCAGACAGACATGAGACTGTTTAAAAAAAAAAAAAAAAAAAAAATTCAAGTGGAATTTCTCTTGGATGCTTTAAATCCAAGAGAACAAATATTAACAAACCTTCATTGAGAACAAATAACAGGTTTCACATACATGTAGGGAACTAACAGCGGATAGGGGATTGTTTAAATAAAAAGTTGTTTGGATTGTATGGAATATGGTTTGCTGTGCTGTGTATAAATAGCAGGATCACTTTGTTGTTGTTGTTTTGTTTGTAAAAAGTTAATTATATTTCTGAAAGAAGAGCTTCCTGTTTGGGATCACCACTTAACCAGGGTCCCGGTTTATTCTCTCACATGAACGTTTCCTGGACACTTCCTCACCTACCACCTGCTCCCTCGACTGTAAGCCGACCTGGTGAAGAGGGAAAGGGAGCGAGGGAGAGTCGGTAGTGTCCACCTGGCCGGCTCCATTCATGCATCATTAATGGGCCTGCATCATTGATGCGGTCCGCTGCCCACAGATAGAAGTGGTACAATGTCCTCCTCATCCACCCCCTGCAGCCTGTAGACAGGCAGGCTATAGATCCAGGTCTTTAGGTGAAGCCATATCTGCCATCCACCTCGTGACCATGCTATCACTTTCACTAGTCTTCATGTGTTGCAGCAGAAATCAGTGTCTGGATTAGTTTTGAGAGCATATTTTCAGGTGTATTCTCCTGCAGGTGTGACACACTCACAGATAAATGAGCGGCACTGCTGGAGCTGCTCCCCCGACAGCTGTCCTGGGTTTGGACGCCGGCGGACCGTGGCGGCAGAGAGGCGCCCAGAGGAACGGAGCTTTGGTCCAGACCTACCTGCTCACCGGCTCCATGCTCCCTCCACCTTCAGTGGTGGGAAACAGGGCAGCTAAAACCCCCCTGAAGCTGCCCTCGCTCGTAGCTGGAGCCAAAGCCCCCCGCGGGCGAAGCAGCATGGCTCGTCTCAGGTAAGTTCAGGCTGCTGTTGAGCATTAAATGAGCATCTGCTGCTGCTTTATTGTGTTTTCATATGATTTGATAGATGGATTTGAGTTGCAGCTATAATTAATGAAGGCAACCAGTGACTGAAGCTCAAAGGCGTGGTGGAGGAGAAGTAAAGAAAAAAAACTGGCTCCTTTTTTTTTTTTTTTTTTTTTTTTTTAGTAAAGCAGAAGTAGAAATAACTTAAAATTTTCCTGACTGTTGGTAAGATCAGAAGTCTTAGGCTGATTTCTTGATGCATTCTGACAGGTAACAGTCCATACACTATTAAAAGACAATAATGTGGAGATTAATTCATATAATTAATAAAACTATTTACTAATTAATACATGAATTAGATTGTTACACATCTCTCCTGTGTGTATCATGTTTTTGGAGGAGGAATAATCTCACTGTTATTTTGTACCCAGTTATTCTGATCTCAGCCTCTCTTTAGTTCTGTGTCAGTGACGCCTGCAGTGTTGCACATTTTTCCTCATGAATGAAAAGAATAAAATCAACATGAAGTCTTAAACATGTTGTTTTTTGTTGTTTTCTGGGTTGAGCTGTTTAAATAAATTCTGGCTGAAATTTATGTTATCAGCATTAACTCACATTATAAGTGACTGATTTGCTTTTCTGTTACACACATTATATGCATACTGCTACAGTGGTGGATGATCTTATTGAAAATATCCAAATAATGAGGTCGGCATATGTACAAGTACAATCAAGCATGTCTTTATTTTTGTTGTGCAGTCAGCAGAAATCCCACAACAATAAAGCTAGATGTAATAAATAGAAAATAAATATACAAAAAAAAGCAACTTTAAAAATATAAGTCAGTTGTTTAAAAGATCACAAATTAGTTTTTCAGACTGTAGGTCCTGCATGATGGCATCCTGTACCTCTGACCAGATAGAAGCAACTTTTATCAGGGATAGCTCAGTAGGTAGAGTGGTGGCCCCATGATCAGGTCGGTGGTTCAAATCCACTGAACAGCTACCCTTAGGTACCCCTGAGCAAGGTACCGTCCCTACACACTGCTCCCCGGGCGCCCAATGGCTGCCCATTGCTTCACTGAGTGAATGGGTTAAATGCAGAGAGGAATTTCCCCACGGGGATCAATAAAGTATACATTATTATTATTTAAACTCTTCTAATAAGGGGTGGGTATCATCCAGGAGAGACTGGGCCTTCTTCAAAGTCCTGACCTTACACAGGTGAGGACAGTCACTCAGGGTTAGTCTTGCAAATTTGCTGTGCACTGTGACTAAACCTTGAAGTGTACTTTTGGTTTTTTTTTAAGTTCAGATTCACTAACCTACTCTCATAAAACTGCTGCCGATGTGACCATATTTTCTGCACACCTGAAGCTCAGTGGTCAGCTGGTAAACCCTGTGAGCCTAAAGCTCAGGCTTCAGGCTGCTCTGAACACACAGTTGCACACTTTCCCCCCCCTGATCTTGGCTCTCTGTGATGTCGGTGAGAAGGGATGTACCTAATGTAGTCATCACAAGTGGACAGCTCTGGCTGTGAGAAGCTCCACCCACCTGCTGTTCAAGCCTTCTGTTTGAGAAGAAAAGCCAAGACCCAATGTATGAGAAATAACAATCATTTTAACTGTGAGTCATGCAAGGCTGGTCTAATAGAGTCCAAGAATAAAAATATGGAGCTGTGAATGTAGGATCGGTAAGGTTTATGTGTTTTCTATGTATGGATTCTTATCTAAACCCACCATCTAATGATACAAATGGTATGTGGTACTAAAGATGTGGACCCCAGGTTGAGAATGAAGGCTTCGGTTATTTACAGTATATATTCAGTTATTAACGCAGTATTATTATCCATCAGTCAGGTGAAATCCTATGGAAAAGGAACATCAGGCGCATTAATAACATAAACACTAAAGCCGTCATGTAAATGATACCAGGATGTCCTGGTAACTCACTGACCTTCAGCACCAATCATGCAGCTGTGGCTTTGAAAGTGATTAATCCCGCTGTGTGTGTCATCTCCACTATTCACTTTAGCAAAAGTGCCTGTCAAAGGGTGGAGTGGATGCTTGACTGGAATTACACCGGAATTGTTTCCTCTCAGAAGCGACCCAGTTTGATGGCTTCATGTGGGCCGCAGCCCAGTGTGCCATAAATCTCAGGCGTGGAAACTGATCTACCGCCTGATGCAGCACCCAGTGGTGCTTCGCTCAGAGGAGGGCGAAACCTGAGTGAGACACAAACACACACTTCAGGCTCTTAAACACACCTCCCTCACTGTCCAGCAGAGTATTTGATGGCATCTGCTTACCCAAGCAGAGCAGGTTTTGAATAACCACCGAGTAAATGAAGAGGAAGTTCTTGTGTGTGTGTGTGTTGAATCCCTCTGAGAAAAATACATCTTACTGTGTATAAATGAAGCAGTAGAGTAATGAGGATCCCTAATAGAAGTAAAAGAGTGCGTTGGTCAGTGCAGCACTTTGATCTGAGTGAAATTAGCACACCAACACATGAAAGTGGTGATAAAACTGTAGTTTTACACACTTAACCTGACTATGTGAATCTTTGTTTTACTTTCCTTTTATTTAATTTCTTCTTCTTTTATTTTTTATTTTTTTTACAGGCCTTTTGTTTTAATTAGTACCTTTTAAAATTCTGCTTCTGTTTTTGTTTCATGGTAAGTGCTTAAGTTTTGCTTGCTTGCATGTCTGCTGCAAACTGTATACAAACATCTGTTGTCCCCAGAAAATCAATACTTATGTGAATTTTGTTGACCCTCTATTTTTATGTTTATGTTTTCATTCCTTTGGTAAGGAGATCACTGTTTTGCCCGTATATAGACTGTAAATAAAAGAAAAAAGCAGCTTGTGAGAAACCTGCATTTTCTTTGCCGTGCCAGCAGGGGTCTCACCCCTTTTAGCAAAAAGGGCAAAAAATGACTCACCTGCTCATTGGATTTATGGCACCAATAAACACTTTTAAGATGAATTTATGGCCTCAGTTTCTAGTTTGTGTTCTGTTTGTGAACCTATTGTGAATAAAATCAGGGTTTATGAGGTTTGCAAATCATTGCAATCACTGTGTTGAATAGATGATCCTCACCCTTAATCAGTGAGCCTGGTTCTGCTGGAAGTTTCTTCCTGTAAAAAGGGAGTTTTTCCTTCCCACTGTCACCAAGAGCTTGCTCGTAGGGGGTTGTCTGATTGTTAAGGGTTTTTTATATAATTGTAGAGTCTGTACCGTACAGTATAAAGTGCCTTAAGGCGACTGTTGTTGTGATTTGGGGCTATTCACTAACCAGGGGTTTATGCTGCCATGGCTATAACACGTAAAATCTATTTGCCTGTGTAATGAATGCCGCTAAACTTTCTCCTAAATCTCTCAAATCTCTCCTGTTGAACTTAAGCCATTCCCTACTATTGTATCACATTTGATTCATACAGTTTTTGTGAATTTTTGAGACTTCTACATCATCAGTGTGGTTTCTTTCCCTCAAAAAACCTTGAAAAAAATAGCAAAACACATTTTTAAGCAATAAATAAAAAAAGCCAGATACAGCAAATATGATATCAATTAAAACTCATATATGCACATTAATGTTTTAAAAAACAGTAAATTTGAATTTTTCTGCAATTATTTCATGGTTCAGGCTTTAGGATTTATTGACACACCTATTAAAAACAGTTCTGATGTCTCTGTTTTATTATTTTATTCGTAATTTAGTGCCTGTCTCACTTTGTCACTCATTTTTGAATATACTCTCACAGGGCTACTAACATGGCTGAAGACTCTTACTCTTGTTAGTAATATGCATTACTGAAAATGATTTCCTCTTTTCTTTCCATCTGGTTCCACAGTTTCAGTGAACCATCCCTCTTCACCACAAATGAGAACCTCCTGTTCGAGGGACTCTCTCTGAACCGTCGCCCCAGTGTTTTACAGAAACGACCACCACCGCCTCCTTCATTCAGCAAGTCGTCCTCCGTGTTCCCCTATAAGACCAGCCAGCCCCATCAGGAGGTCCCGAGCTGCAGTCAACCGACCTTTATTCACTTCTCTCATGCCATCCAGCCGAGCTCGAGGCCAAGACCAGTGAGACGCCACTCACACAACCCGGCCCTGAGCTCAGACATGCTGCATGGTGACTTCAGACCTTCAGCTTCCCAGTATAAGAAAGAGCCTTTGTCTGTGGTTGGGAAGCCTTGCCTTCTGACCTGCAGTCAGCGCCCGGCTGCTGGTCCTGCTCGCACACAGATTCACGTGTTTCTACCCAGCGAGGCCGAAGGAGAGGAAGCAGACAGGGAGTCTGTGGACGAAGGCTTCATGGATGAGCTCGACAGCAAGATAACCTCTCTGAAGCTCCAGCAAGAAGCACCAAAGACAAATACACCCCACTCATGACATGAATAATTCCTCCATTGTAGTCCAAAGGCAGCCCTGTCTGCATTATTATCAGTTATTTTTTTTACTTAAAGATCTGTGGCTGATTTAGTTCAGATTACCTTATGTGGATGATCTATAGATTGTCCAGGTTTCAACATAGTAATAACCCATGAAGAGGCCCAGTTTTTCCCTTTGTTATGTGGAAGAACTGGACAGAGAGGTCTGACCTCCGACACCTTCAGACTGAACTGTACATCAGTGTTGGACATGACTGAGCATGACGAAGTTTGTAGATAAACTAGGTTTCTATGATTTGATGTCGGCATAGGTTTGGTCATGTTTACATTTTTTACACTCTTCATTTCTTCTTCTTTCCAAAGATAGCATAGAAAAAAAAAACATGCATGAAAAAGTAAGGTTTTGCAGATTAATGAGCCACTAACAGAAAACAAAATGTAGTTATGCTGGTATATATTGATGGTTTTATAGCATATAATCTTGATCATGCTGATACAGTAATAGATTCTTTCTTTCAAAACTATAAAACAGACTGTATAACTTTAAAAATAAAAACCTTTGTGCTCTTTTTAACAGTCCAACATGTATATTGTTTTGTGTATGCAAATTTGTGTGTTTTTACATTATTCATATGAAGGCACAAAGTGTAATTACCGCCCTGTTTCTGTTAAAGGCAGAAATTTGCTGATAACAATGTAAACTATGTTGTGTATTGATAAAATGACTTTTACTGGCGTACAAGATTGGCGCTTAGTTAAAACCAATTTCCTGAACTGTTGTTTACTTCAGAAATTTCTCACTTACTGTAATGTTTTACCTTTCATTGGCCTCTTTTATGTTACTTGGTGTTTATTTGGTTATTCCTGTGAAGACGTTTTAAATGTGTAACATTTGAAAAACTGTACAAAATAAAGTTTATTATTATAATACTAACAAATACAAACAGCAGCTGTTCTATTTGAGTGAGATACATATTATTTTGGCTCGCACCATTGTAGTATTTTCCTTGCCACTAGGAGGCGGAAAAGCAATCTAAGACATGGCGTAGAGCTTGACCGAAGAAGAACAGGGACTGGTAGCAAGGGGATGCATTTTGAGGTGTTTTTTGTTTTGGAGTTTGTTTACCATTGCTTAGTCGCATTTTATTGTTAAACTCAAAGAATTGGTGATTTGGGACCACCATGGCTGATACGGAAACTAGCGACGGATGCGAACATCTGACCACCAATCAAGTGACTCCTGTGCAGGTCGGCGCGGTAATTCTGTGCACGTTGTTACGGCGGTGAACTACACTTTTTAAAATCATATATCTGCATCCAAAAGAATTATAAACAGAGCGGGTATTTAATATTTGCAGATGTTATTTATTGCGTGGTGAAACACGCACACGTGCAGCTACGACTAACCGCAGTCCTAGCTGCATGCTAGCGTTAGCTTAGCGAAGGCTGAGCTAGTAGTTCTCTATTTACAGGTCTGCTAATTAATATATCAAAAAACATGGCTAACTCCAAGGAAGTGACTTGTACAGAGGCAATAACACCCATTACCTACAGTCTAACTGAATATCACAGCCATTTGTCAAACCTCTGTGCAGCAGCCACGCTGTAGTAAGCTAACTTGTTATGGTGTTGCTGCACGCCTTAAACAGAAATTAAACCTTTGCATTGAATCTATACTGAGTGTGTGTGTGTGTGTGTGTGTGTGTGTGTGTGTGTGTGAAGCACACACCCCGTGTTTATTAAATGGTCACTGATAAGGTACATCTATTGCAAACTTAGGCTGCTAAACTTTGCATAAATCCGTGCTGCAGAATTTAGCTTCGCAAAATGCGGTCGGGTCTTTAACCTGCACCAAACCTGAACGCTGACTAGCCCCACTGATAGTTTTAAAGGCTATTTAATTAATTACACCATGCAGTTAGTGAAGCGGACACTGCTGAGGTTGATCCTGCTGCACATGAAAGCAGTTCATTGTGTTTTTAGTGCTTCAGATCACCTTATGGTAGCGCTTTTATATCCCTAAAATGAGGTTTTATTAATGTGGTGTGACCATTTCTTCCGCTTGTGTTGCAAACACCTCTGTTGCTTAGTTTGAAGAGTGAAGCATCATGGGCATGGATATTTTAGGTCTAAGACAGACAGCTTTTTAGTCTTTTTTTTAAAAACTGGTGTTTGGCAGACGATTCTGTACTTGGTTTTGATTTTAGAGCTTTATTATTAACTGCACAAACAACCACCTTGTTTAAATTTGGCTACAGAGTGGTGGGATGTGTTTCCTGTTGTACTTAGGTTTTGTGCAGCTCATATTTCACAGCCCTGTGGTTTTGAAACTCTTAGGCACAGTCATGTTCGGTCTTGAGTGAATATCTAAAAAAAAGAAGCATATCTGGCTGAGTTGCATTAGCGTAGCTAAGTACAGATTTTAAATGTATCTGTAGTGTTTTATTATTTTAAAACCCCACCATACATGAGGAGTGACAGAAATGTTTGGGTCCTTTAAAAGAAGAGTCTCTTTTCAAAACACTAAAACGGACACGGCATAAGATACTCACAGCTATGCAAGAAGTGAATAAATAAATGTTTGATTTCTAAAATTTGTTTTTATTGGTCAGCTTTCATCTGGTCTTTGCACCGCACACTTCTGTTGTTTTGTATTCTTTGTTTCTGTATATCTTGCTCTTGTCTTTTCTCATTTATGTTGGCTTTTAACCAGAACCTGAGTGCAAAATTTACTTTTACTGCCTGTAAATACATCTGTTGGAATGACAATAAAAATAATTGAATTCTCACATTTGCAGTCGTTGCTGCATATCATATTTTATAGAAGTGCAAATCTAGAAAAATTCAGAACTAATTGTTCCGTTTTTGTCCATAGTGGACATTAGTAATTGGCTTAGTACACAGAGCAGAGACTTCGTTCTGTGCGTTCTGTAAACTCTCTGTTGTCCCCATAGGTAACCGAGGGGACAGATGGAGAGGCTGTGGAGGCAGTTTCAGAAGCAGCAACATCGGTGGACGCTGGAGAAACGGAACACGTTCATGAATCTTCCCATGAACTTTCCAAAGAGAGGGAAGAGGATAATGATGCTGCTGCTGCTGCTGAAAAAGATATGGAAAGTGAAGAAGCAGAACTTAAAGAAACTGAGACCGAGGTGATCCACTCTGTTGGTTCTACATCTCCATCACAAGCTTTTTCTGCAGAGGAGACAGAGGAGACCGTTACGGTTAATGATGGTGAGCCAGGTATCACCACAGAGCCCCAAAAAGAGGCTCCTGAGGTGAAATCTGACGAGGGTCTTGAGGTGAAATCTGACGAGGGTCTTGAGGTGATATCTGATGAAGGGGTTGAGTCAAAGGCAGAAGATCTTGCAGTGAAAGATGAGAGCCTAGAGGAAAGCCCTGCAGTAGCAGATGTCAGTGAGGATACATGCATGGACGCAGCTCCTGATCATGAGGAGGAGAACGAAATAAAAAACACTGATGAAAACATGGACACAAGGAATGACACTAAGGAGGAAGTCTGCACAGAGCAGGAGTCATCCATCGGCTGTAAACCAAAGGTTTTGACAGCGGGCGATGAACTCGATGAGATGATGGACATCGGTACAGTGGATCAGGTGGAGCAGGAAGCTCAGATGAAAGAGGAGGAACAGAACAGCTTGAAGGATATGGAAAGCAGCTGCTCACCTGACGCTTCAAATACAGGTATAAAGATGCTCTTTGATTGGTAGATTTGTAGATGCAAAATAGAATCTTTATGATCTTGTAGGAAATTATCTAAATAAATAAAACTTTTAATATCAGCAAATATGAGAAAACATCTACCCTGACACTCCTTCATCTGCTAAAGGCCAAAAATGTATTTCCTAAAAAGTGACCACTGCAAACATTTTGTAACTTTTAAATGCAGACAGGCTTCTCTAAAAAGACTCTTTGACCTTTGTTACTCTGCAACCTTTGTCAAGTCCACGTCAGAGCACACGGAGCTGTACAAATGCTTTCACTCTTCCTTTAAAGACAGCATGGCAGAAAGTCTCCCAACAGTTGGCAGAACTGTGTGTTCTCATTTGGAAGGCGTAGTTTTTGTCATCCCACTAAATCCTGTGTTTTAAAATTCCCACACAGCCTCAGTGGCGGAGGACAGTAACTCTGTTACGGAAGAAGCTGATGTGAAACCCACAACTTCAGACTTGATGCAGTCCAGCTCGTCTCCATCGTCTGAGGCCACAGGAAGTACAGGTGGGTGATCTCAATGCCAAACTACAAATAGTATGAAATTATAATCTCATTATGTGGAAAATCTTGGCAGCAGAACAAACTTTTATATTAATATTTTCATTAAATTTGTAATAAATGAACAGAAAAACCCCTAGAAGTCCACATACATAAAAAATTGTATATAACAAGACTAAAATGGTACGGTTCATATCCTGACTGAACCTTTGTGAAATACAAATGCTTTATTAGAGTCCAAAGATCTTTTCAAATTTGGCTGAACAAACCCGATTTTCTTTTTTTTTTCTTGTTATTGATAGAAATTAAAATGCAGATATATAGATCAAATAAGGTAACACAGATCTGCTGCTGTGTGCTGACCCGTTATGTTTACACATGCAGTCATCTGCCAAAAGGGAACACGC
Organism: Oreochromis mossambicus; assembly: GCA_922035795.1. Taxonomy (NCBI): domain Eukaryota; kingdom Metazoa; phylum Chordata; class Actinopteri; order Cichliformes; family Cichlidae; genus Oreochromis; species Oreochromis mossambicus. The sequence continues at coordinate 44,521 of CAKLIZ010000395.1, read as the reverse complement.
TAATAAAGGAAGTATTTGTCCCTTCTGAAATGGTCAAAGGCAAACAAGCATCTCAGCATTTTGGCTCTTAGTTGGTTAAAAAGGTTGTAACTGTGTAACTAAGAAAACATTGAATAAAATTTAACATTACTGAATATTTTTTAGTTTAATGGCTCACTCTCAACATAAAGCTGCTTTTTGGCTGCTCTGTTATTCACGAGCACGTTTGATTTGGAGTTTTACACCAGGTTCCCTTCCTGAAGCAACCTTGGAGGTATTTTTGTCTCCTCCCAGGGTTAAACGAGGGATCATTGACTGGTTAAATGAATGATTAAACCATGGCACTAAAGAGCCACTAAAAACACAATCTTTTTTTAAAATATCTTAACACTCAGACCGTGGTTCAGTATGAATTTTGTTTTGTCTGTGACACAGTGACAGTTGTTGTGAATGTTTGCATTCATTCATGTTCTTCATGCTTTTGTGTTCACTTCCTTTTACACTTTTGCTCACACGCTGCTCATGTGTTCTTGTAGGAAGAGACAGCTCGTCACCAGCGATGATGTTGAACGGCATGAAAGTCGTCAAGCTTTCTATACCGAGATTAGACGTTGTAAGTAGAAGTAAGATAGAATTTGGGTTTCAGGCTTTTCGGACCTGCTCTATTAATATGCGTGAAAGTTCATCGAAAACTATTGATTAGGCTGTCACCATAAGCTTTCCATCAAAAATAAACAACATATACATGTACTCCTTGTTCTAGGAGAGGCTGCGCACTGCAACCCAAAGTGTCAAGTTGTCTCCTTCACCTCCGTTGGTCACTGTGAAGGACGAGCCGGTGGATGAGGAATATGAACAAGCTCTAATGTCCAGTTCCTCTACAGCAAGTGTGAAAGATGAGCCTAATACTGCAAGGGTGAGACACACTCTGCTTAAGGATTTGTGGAGTTATGCTATTAGATTTGGCAAGCGTATGCAGAGCTGTCATGCAACGATCAGGTGTGGAGACAGTTGCAGAAACTTTGGGAGATGGAACAGCAGTTACTGAAATGAAATATTTGATATTCAAAACCCATGTAGTGAACAAAAAGGCTGGAAAGGAAGAGGCACATGATGTCTGTAGTGCAAAGGTGTAAAACAAAGAGTCCAAAGTGGCTGCAAAAGAACACTTGACACGAGCTGGGAATATGATGGAGTGGTCCCAAAAAAAGGTGTAAGTTACAACAACGACAGAGGGCGAACAGGCCTGCATCTATGAAGGCTTTCTAACGATACTCAGTGATGTCTCCGATATGGATGTGCTTTGTTTCTGTCATTAGAAATCTAATATTAGAGAAAAAGAAATGAAACAAGGAGGAGAATTTTTCAGAATCTGAGAATTTGAGATGGTCTGGGCATGTCCAAATGACCGGACACCCTGCAGTGGACCCAGAACACTGAGAGTGGTTGTCCTCTGGCTTGCTTGTGAGAGATGGAGGGAGTAACTTGTATGAATGGACCCAGTCTGTGAGCAGCAATGATACCAAGACAAAAAAAAAAAATCTGGGACAAGATCAGGTAGACTCGCACATCAGCTTGGCTATTTCAGGATAATTACTGGTTTCTTTGTTTCATCAGTTCTTTATTCCGGCTGTTATATACTTGGCATGACCGACATTGAGTCTAATAAACCAGGGGTGGGGAACTCCAGGCCTCAAGGACCGATGTCCTGCAGGTTTTACATGTGTCCTTGATCCAACACAGCTGATTTAAATGGCTAAATTACCTCCTCAACATGTCTTGAAGTTCTCCAGAGGTCTGGTAATGAAGTAATCATTTGATTCAGGGTGATATCGAAAACCTGCAGTGTGTTCCCCACTCCTGTAATAAACCATAGTGCAGGAAGAGAGACTAGACTTCCTGAAATATCCATGTAGTTCCTAAAGCAACATATTTCTACCAGTATTACACCATTGCCATAAAAGATGGTTAATTCACTACTTTGCAGCATTAAAACCTTTTCACACCTGAAATCTGGAAATTGAAGGAGGAAGAGAATTATTCTTTCTTACATGGAGTTAACAGCAGCAGGAAACCAGCTGCAAACATATGATTACTTGTGTAAGTGATAAGTTTGGTGGCAGAACATGACATGCTGTCACATTTGGACTTTGCAGGTTTAAAACTGTTTAGTGTCAGATCTCAGTAGCTTGGACATTTTCATTGTCACGTGGATCTCCTTAGCCGATGTCTAGAAAAGTCCACAGCTGTGGGAAACCCGGGGAACACCAAAGAGAAAATCTTTTGCTGCTATTATAATATAATAATATATAACATCATCAGTCAGGATCTGGTCTGGGTCCAGTGTTTTCTGAGAATGAAGCCTGAATCCCTGAACCGTTACTGATGTTTTTCTCATGTTGAAAGGAGGACCTGAGGATCGGATCCGTGTATTCTGAGAGTTCTGAAACGCAGACGCTGCCCATCGTCAGCCCGCCGTCTTCGCACATGTTCTGCGCTCACTGTAAGAAGAACCTGATGAAGGGACAGACGGCTTTCCAGAGGAAGGGCTCTCCAGCGCTCTTCTGCTCCACCACCTGCCTCTCATTGTCTCAGGTCAAGGGAGTCACTAAAATCTGCCACAACTGCCAAAAGTGAGTTCTGCAGACTAGAGTAGGCTTACTACTGTTTGATGGGTGAAGTAATGTCACCCAGTGATATACCTGAAAGTAAACTGCATTGTAGTTTGACTGAATTTGGATTTCTTCTTGGCCTCTTTTCCTTCCGTCCCTCTAGGTTGATAATTCGGCCTCAAGACGTCATCCTGGCTCCAGATCTCAAAGGACTCATGAAAGAGTTCTGTGGCCAGATCTGCCTGACGTCCTTCAACTACAAGAAAACTGTCTCCAACTTCAGGAAAACTGCTGTTGCTGTGAAAGCTCTACAGACTGTACCACAGTCACTCTGCAGCATGTGCACCAGATACTGTGTCGTAAGTCGAACAAAACAGGACTGTTGCTAATGATTATTTCAATTATTTAATATAGAATTATCCAAACCGTGTTTAAAATGTCTCATGCAGTATTTATACCATATAAAACTATGCAGATAGTGTGAAAACTCTTCACCTGTGCTGCTCTTTCCCGTCTCTCTGCAGAGCAAACACGAGGTGATCCTGAGCGGTGCTGTCCACAAGATGTGCAGTGACGCCTGCTTTAACCGCTTCCGTACAGTAAATAACCTTGCGATGGCGGGCTGCGCCAACTGTGGCTCGTACTGCCACAGCAAACCACTCATGCTGAAGCTGGAAGAAGGCAGCAAAACCGTGTGCAACCTGGATTGTTTGGGGAAATACAAAGAGGTATGGAAACGGTTCTATGCTTTCTCTTATTGTTTTGACCCTAAACATGTCATCTGTGAAACCTTGATGCTGTAGTCTGATAACACGCTTATGCAGAATTCATTGCAGATACATTTATTTTGAATTAGTCTTCATTTGAACTCTTGAAAGCCCAGTTGGAGTAACTCCGAAGGCAGAGGGTGGCCTCTGCCTGTAGAGCTACCCTTTGAAAAACCTGCAAACTTTATTGGTGGCGTCCAAACTGTTCATTAAAAGAACAGAGGGGGTCTATAGATTTCGTCTCTATGGGGGAAAGAGTTAAAGAAGATTTTTTTTTCTTTTTTTTTTTTTTAACCTGTCCCGTTTGGTTCTTTTGCCATCAGAATTATTGTCTAAAGGCGAAGAAAGATGCCCAACGGATTTACTTTACCAAATAGACCATCCCAGCCTTGCCGTAATGGTCCATTTGATTCACCTTTTATTGTTTATTTTATTTTCACTTGCTGAATACGGGACAGACTTGACTGGGGGAAGGAAAGGGGAGAAAGAAAGAGGGAAAGAAAAACAGCGGGGAAGAGGGACGGGGAAAAAGGGCAAAAAAACAAAAACCAACAGAATAAGCAGACAAAAAATACATATATCGATCACCTGGATCACATGTTGAGAAAGAAAGAAGAAAGCAAGCAGAAGAAAACGAGAGTAATAAACAACATCACAATGATCTATGGGAATATGACAGTAAATACTAAATGTTAAACATTATTGTGCAGCACGTAAGATCGACAGCGCACAGTGTGCTTTGAGGTAAGAGCCAAAAAGGGTGTAGTTTGTGTGTGATCACCCGTGTGTACACCTGTGAGCATGGACGCGCTTGTTTTTTTTTTTAAAAGGTTCCTTCATGTAATGATCTGCTAGAGGGTGTGGGGGGGCCACTGCCCCGTCCTCCAGGGCATGACGCAGGTATGGAGGAGATCAAAACTCCAGACGTCCAGAGGCCCCCAGAACACAAGAGACCAAGGAAGACCAACAGAGGGGCAGCTGCGTCACTATCCCAGAAAGAGCTGAGGAGAGTCCCAGATGAGGGGTCACTCAGCAGCCGCGGAGCAGAAGCCAGGGGGGGTTGCAGTGACGTGCCCGTGAGCTCCGCCGGCAGCCAGCTGTGCCTGAGTGACCGAGCCCCGGGCCGAGAGGCCGAGGGCACCCCGCCTCCGAAGTGGCCCGAGCGAGCCCCAGGCTCCAGGCCCCGATAAGCAGCCGCCAAGGAGTGAGCCGGTGTGTACCTGGGCGCCCATCCCCGGACACAGAGAACCACCAACGCACCGATGTCTGAGGGCGTCCGCCACCGGCAGGGGAAGTGGTGGGGGGAGATAGGCCTCCAAACCTTGGAGGGCCTGAGATGTTCCCAGAGAGGTGGCGTCTGATACCCAACCTGACATATAGACACAGACATACAGGTACACACCGATACAAACATCCATTCCCACCCTCATGCTCTCATATGCAATTACTCAACACTCACCCAACGTGGAGACAGACATAGAGAGACACTGTACACACAATCACACTCCCCAAGCGTACTCTAAGAACCGGGTCTGGGTACCCTTGCCCCTGGAGGGGGAAACTGCACCCAGACCCAGGTGGTGTTACCCTTTTCCCTGCGGTGGGGAGAAGCAGACTGCCCCGACTCCGCAGCAGCAGGGAGGCCCCACAGTCCAGACCCCAGTCGGACGGCCAACTCCTCCTCCTAGCCCCCCCGCTCCAGCAGGCCGCAGAGAACGGGGGTGTGTGAAGACTCCAAACCTCCCTCCACCCGCTCATATGTAGTGTTGATGCATGTGTGTTCTAAGGTGCATTTAAAACCCAGGAGGGCATGGAGCTACCTGCCAGAGAGCAGCAGGTAAGCGCATAGCCCCTCCTGCTAGCCCTCAATGTCTACGTGTATTTAAAATTGAGAGGTGGGCAACGACGCCAGGGGTGAGGTGTACACCCTGATGGTAATTTGGATTCTGTGTGGCGTGCCCACCCCCAAGATCCTATATGTATGTGTAATGAGAGTGTGAGTAATGTGAATGTCTAAGTTGTGGGATAAAATTGAGGTAGAGGCATCCAGAAGGATACAGGGGGGGGGGATGCCTCCTCTGCACCCTGGTGACACACCCCTACCCCAAGGCCCTGCATGTGTGGGTGATTGTGGTGGAGCGGGAAGAGGGAGGCAGCTGGAGATGGGGAGGGAAGGAAGGGAGGGGCAAGTAACCCCTCCCTGGGGCCAGCTCCCCCGCTGACCCCAGTAGGCACCCCCATACTCTGCAACCCGCCAGGGAAAGGGGGGCCCAGGCCCATCCGGACCGGGGCCCAGTGCGGCAGCGCCGCCCGGCCCCACAGAGCCCGGGACAGTCCACCCGACCCCACCACAGAGAAAACTGCACCCACCCCATCATCCACTCATCTTCCAGACTACACAAGACAATAGACGCCCAGGCTGAGATCTTCCTCCACCTCTCCTGTATCTCCCCCTCCTGCAGAGAGAGTTCCTGAAGAGAGGAAAGCTCCTGCAAGATGTGACAACCTCCCCCACCAGTTGAAGAGCCCCCCAGGTGGCTCGATGCACCGGCGGCACCCTGCGCCAGGGCCGGGCCCCCATACACCCACAGAAGATTTTTTTTAGCACTATTTTAAAGTTGCATGCCCGCAGTGAGTGTCAGCACATGTGGGAAACAAAGCCAGTTAACTTTCTCGCCTCCTCTTTCTTACTCTGAGAGCTAAAACTGTTGAGGTTGTTTGCAACATGCCTCTCATTTTTTTTTTTTATAAATTCACAGAAAAGCAAGATAACCAAGATGACCCAGCCGTGCACAATGTGTCGCACCGCCCGCTTTCTGGCAGAAATGGTGGACAGCAAAAACAGTGATGACTCTGTGGATCTTTTCTGCAGCAGCAGCTGTGTGATGGCGTACAAAGTCCAGACTGTTAGTTCTTCAGGTACGCGACAGCAGCTTCCCATTGAAGATTAAACTTTGTACTTGTTTTTGTTAAATGATTGTTTATGATGAATTAATTTGGTTTCAGGTGCTCGGATCAACTGTGATAACTGTGGCAAAAACAGTGTACCGTCCTACCACCTGGCCATGTCAGATACCTCCATCAGGAATTTCTGCACACTCCCGTGTGTCATGGCTTTTCAGGTATTTACTTAAAGTTATTTAAAGACTAACCTAAGAAAGATTTTTGAAAAATGAAAGCTGGTATTTCAGACTTCTGTTGTTTCTTTTTCTGCGCTTTAGGAAAAATTTAAGCAGTCGCAGAAGCAGGTGAATGTTTTTACGAAGCTGCCCGTGGGATCGTCCCAAATTCAGCCCGTTAGTACAACGCCACTGCAACAGGAGGCGAAAGGGTCCCAGAAACTGAACTGCTTCCAGTGCTCCCGCATCATCACTTTTAAACCTGAGCTCATCCAGATTAAGGTAACTCGCTGTGTGTTGGTGTGTATTTGGAGACATTTAATGAACAGGCAGTTTTAATCTACAGTTTCTAATGGAAACAAATAAATTATGAGTGGAAAGTTTTACATTTAGAGATCAGTAATACCACTACAGTGTTCCTGTGGGCTTTAAATGAAAGTCACTGCAGTTTGTATGAGGACCTGAAATGCTTTTGGTCCTCACGGGTAAAGTCTTGTTAACACTTTCAAGACTGTCACAGAAAATGACAACAGAAAATAGCCCTTGTCCGTTCAGGCTGACATTTCTCATGATTTGTACCATCTGTGTGTGCGTGCAGGACAAGATGGTTTTTCTGTGCAGCGCGGACTGTTCTCACGAGTTTAAGAAAGCCAACAACGTGACGAGTGTGTGCGAGTACTGTATGATCGAAAAGATCACCAGAGACGTGAAGAGAGTCAACAACAAAGACTGTTACTTCTGCAGCGACGGTAAGGAGTCGTGGAAATCGACTCGTCAGCTGTAAGAACCTGATTCTGCTCTGAAATCTGTATTTATTTTAAGGCCTTTCTGTGTGTCCAGGCTGTAAGCTCCTGTTCAGACACGACTTGAGTAAAAACTGGGGCAAACACTGTCACTCCTGCGTTTACTGCCACTCCGTCTCAAAGAAGCTGGTGACGGCACAGTACGGAGGCTCGACGGAGGAGTTCTGCTCGGAGGAGTGCAGGTCCAAGTACACCATGCTCTTCTGCCACGTAAGCAAACCGCAGTAAAGATATTAAAATCATAGTTACACCAAAGCGGCCATCTCTGTGAGCATGATCTCCTCCTCCAAGTAAACACATTGCTTTTCCACTCAGGTTGCAAAGTGCGACACCTGCGGGCAGAAAGGGAAGCTAAAGCAGAGCCTTCCCATGCTCGGGGAAGTCAAACACTTCTGCGACCTCAGCTGTCTGCTGCAGTTCTGCTGTGAGAAAGTGGCCACGCAGGGTGAAGTCGTGAAAGGTGCATAGCGTTGTTTTTATCCCTGTTTGAATCTGTAACTTTATCTGATATATTTATTTTTTAATGATGTAGTGGTTAGCACTGTTGCCTCACTGGTTTGAACGGCATGTGTGGAACCTGTGCGTTCTCCCAGTCTCTTTGTTGGCTTTCTCCTGTTTCCTCCTGTTGTTTGACTTAAATGTTGGGATAAATCTAAACTGGTTTCAAGAGTATGAGACTCTGAGTCAGCCCTGTGATGGACTGGCATGCTGTCTAGGGTGTAATTTGCCTCACCCTATGACAGCTGGTATAGGGTGAGGCTTATTCAGACATGTTCAAAGTTTAATTAATGACTTTTGAAGCTGCTGCTTTTGATAAAATCAGTTTGGGTTTGATGAGTTTGGCTAAGCTCTCCTTAGCAGTCTTATCTACTACAGTCAAAACTGTAGTAGAGTGAAGTATTACTTTCTTTTGATTGAGTGGCTACAAAACATGAAGGGGGTCACATATAAGCCAGTTTGATGTTAAGGGCTAGCGCAGAGAGATGTACAGTCATTTGTGGTCATGTTGACACCTAAGGCCAATTTAGAATTACTATGTAACATAACATGCACGTCTCAGGACTGTGGGAAGAAACTGGCACCTGGAGAGAATCCACACAGATACATGGTGAACATATAAATTCCTCACAGAAAGCCAGGATTTAAACCCACAGAGCTCTTACTGTGACCCCACAGCCTTAACCACTGTGCTGCTGTAAAGACAGACCATCAAGAAATGCTAATGTGGCAAATCAAAGAGGCACCGAGGCTTATTCAGACTGTGCTGCGGACACAGACAGCTCGAGACAACACAGCTTCACAGACTTCTTTGAAGTCCACCGCATGCACAGTTGTTGCAGTGTAATGTATAATCTCCATGAACGAGTCAATGTGAAGTTGGCAGCGATGTGGATGGCACTGACTGTTTCGTTCATCATCTGATGACAACATCTGCATTGCATGCAAGTCTGTAAAACTGAGCTGCTGCAACACTGGACTGCATGTTTGACACCAGCTGTTAACTGTCGTTGTTCATTAATAAAATATGAATATTTCTGGTACTAACTATTAAGGCAACAAAGCTAAATGTTTATTAATCGTGCAGAACTCGAGATTTCCTTATTCCTTAATTGATTTAAATTAATTCTTAAACTAGAAAAACTTAAAAGATGTTTTGCAACTGGGTCACAAAGTAAGACCAAGAATGCCTCTCTCTGAGGATTTAGGAAGGAGTCGGGAGCGACTTCCTACTGAGATGTTTTAAGTTTGTCGCTGTTTTGCTTTCAGCCAGCACAGGAGAGGCCACACCTGTGATCGCCAACGTCATCTCGCTCGCTGGCACCCCAAAAGGAAAACCTAACACTTCTGATAGAAGTGCCCAACAAAGTACAAAACAAAAACAAACACACGCAAGAGATTAAAAAGAAATCATTTTGTACTCTTAATGATCAAGAGCTGCACGAGTTTCATATTTTGCCTTTTTTCTGCAGGCACAGCATCAAACTCTCAGTCAAAGACCTCCGGACATGTAAGTACATTTTTTAATTCATTAATTTTTTTTGTATACAGGTGTATTTTATCCAATTTTTTTTTCAGTGTAAGTTGTGTTTATGAAAAATATATTTTTTGGGTGAAATTACGCACTTGTGCTTTTAAAGGAAGTCTTTGGGACATTTAGTTCAGACAACTTTAACTAGAAGTAGCCCATGTAGTGTTACAGATGAGTAACTTTACAGATGTTATTGTCATTTTTCTGTCCTTCAGATCAGCATTCAGACAGAAACGGTAAAGACTCATCCTCCTCCTCCAACTAAAATCCTGAAGAACAAGGCTCTGCTCTGTAGACCGCTGGTGCAGAACAAAGGAGTCTCCTGCAAAACGCAGACGGTCGACGTGGAGGCACAGACGGGTAAAAGAAGCACACAGGCAGTGTCTCTGTCAGGGCAACACCTCCGCTTTACTGTGTTTAAAAAGCTTCAAATAGCTGTTCAATCTGATTGATTACTGCAACTGAGGCTACGTCCACACTAGCCCAGATAGATTTGAAAACGGCGTTTTCGTCTGAAAACATTCCGCGTCCACACTAGCGTTTTCAGTCGTTTTCACAGCGTTGCGCGTCCACATTGAAACGACTGAAAACGCTTACGTTCCAGTCCTGCGCATGCGCAAAAGCGAGTGAGAATTAAAGAATTTGAAGAAAAGCTATCTGGAGCATGTACAAACTGAGATTCATCTTTTTTAGGGCTGTCAAAATTGAGAGCAATCAAAACAACTGCTGTATAATGCACTCCGCTATCTTTGTTTAATTGGTCACAATGACTAAAATGCGTCATCGTTTTAGAAAGTCTGCGTTTTTCGAGCATCCACACTGCGATGGGACAGCTCCATTTCGAAATGTATGCGTTTTCGAGAGCGTTTTCAAAGCGCTGCGTTTTTCCTTGAACCAAACGCCGTCTCAGTGTGGACGGGAGGCCAAAACGGAGAGAAAACGATGCGTTTTCAAACGAAAACGCATTAGTGTGGATGAAGCCTGAATTACTGCTGCTAGCTGCACTTCAGTGTTTAACGCTCAGGTCACAAACACAGGTTAAAGGGTAAGGGTCATAATCAGCTGAGTTTATGTTGTTATGAAGACAGTGAATGCTTGTGGAGAGGAATCTTATTCAAATGCTTAACTGTTGCTTTGAAGTTTGAACTTTCTGGGCAGAGCACTGATGTATACTCATGATTTTACAGACAAGACTAAATGTAAAGTATTTGTTTGTCTTTGCACATTGTGCATGTTTCCTCTTTAAACATATTTACTGGAGGAGCGAACTCTGCGCCATGTTCTTATCTAATCACACCTACTGTTCTGTTTTTTTCTCTCTGTAGATGATATCTTCCCAAAAATAGTGATCCTGCCTGTTCCTGTGCCGGTGTACCTTCCTGTACCCATGAACATGTACAGCCAGTGCACTCCCAAGCCTGTTGGCCTGCCGTTACCTGTATGTCTAACACTGCAACCACCTTGGAACTATATTATTTCTAATTCATTCAAATTTTTCCCATGACTTTATTTCTTACAATTTACATTTTTCTTTTTAAGGTTTATTTAGAATAATAAAAATGAGGAATATTAAGATCAAGGTGGATTTTATTTGGGAAATTGTAAACATGCTTGTGACAAAACGACGCACTGTAACAATAGAAATATTCTTTAGAGAAAAAAAACAACAACAGCAGTAAATAAAAAATGAACAGGCATATATATTTACACATGACCCATAGGCGTGACCCCGTGACCCAAAGCAATTTGATTCAGACAGGATGTTCAAATGATAGAAAAAAAAGAATCTTATAAACAAAATTTGAAAATAAAATATATTTACTATATTATAGTTAACCCTGTGACAGATCGGTGACCTGTCCGGGGTGTACCCTGCCTCTTGCCCTATGGCAGCTGGGATAGGCTCTCGCCATGGATAAATTACATTACACACTCTGGAGCCTTTAATCTTCAGCTTTGGTTTTGCCCTTACTAAGGTCCCACTCATGAGCTCCTTCTTTCTTTCTACCTCAGCTTCCTGTGCCAATGTTTCTTCCTGTGACGATGGACAGTGCTGAGCGCATCGTGGAGACCATCCAGGAGATCAAACAGAAGATCCCGTCCGATCCGTACGAGGCAGAACTCATCCTCATGGCGGAGATGGTGGCCGAAGACGACGAGAACAACGACAAGCCAGAGACGCCCAAAGAGGAAAAAGCGGTGAAGAAAGCGGCTGAAAAGCAAGAAGCACCCGTCACAGATGGTGAGACGAAACATTTAATAAAGCCATGAAAAGATGAAAGGGAGAGCGTACTCAGGAGCATTAGGCCATCAAGTTTGTGCACCAGTGGCTCTCGAGGGAAGTTGTATTGACATATTTGACCATACTGACTAAAACTAAAGAAAAATTGTCATATTTATAAGTTAGTTTTGTAAATGCATAATTAATTAACTTTAATAACCTCGGTGTTCATCTGAATTATCTGTCAAAGTTGCATCATTTTATCCCCATACAGATAGTTTTGGTTTTTGGTGTTATTAACTGTTTATTCATGCTGTACTAACAGACACTGTGATGGTTATTTTGCAGACCATGTCAGTAACTACAGTGATGACTTGGACACCGACGAGCTGGCCACTTTCCTCAACAGCTGGGAGGATGCCTCCTCGGACGCGGGACCCTTTTCGCCAAGTAAAAGCTACGCCAACGAGAAGCTCAACTCAGTTTTAGATGTATCAGTGGGCATGCCCAGTGAGCCTGAGCCCGCACCACCTCCTGGCCCGCCTCCCATGGACATCGAAGCTGACTTCACTGTTGGTGAGATGATAGGCATACATCCATAAAGCTGAATCTTCAGGGAGTTTATCTCCAACTTTATATACATTTATGTGGACATTTTTACTTTAACCCCTTCAAAGATCTGCTCTGGGCTTTTGTGCGTTTAGTCTCATGTTTGATGTCATGTCATTGCCAGAAACTCTGGAAAGGATGGCCCGACAAAGAGAGCAGTGCAACAAGTCCCCAAGCCCCCCGCCTGCTGCTCCAATACGACGACAAGCTCACAGGAAAGCCAGAGAGAAGAGGGTGCTTACATATCTAAAGCTGGATTATATGCAACAAAACATTAAAGAAGGAGATGATGTAACAAAAAGATGGTGTTGTGTGACCCCTCCACCCATAATTATGTGTCAAAACAGGAAACATAGTAGTAGTAGTAGTAGTAGCAGTAGTATAACATAGTAGGTTTTCAACCTTTTCCTTCTTCTTCCATTTTTTTTAAATGAAAGTTTTAAGTGTCTCCCTCGTTTAGATGGGAGCTTAAAAATAACCAGCATGGTTTAATCGAAGAAGGCTGCAGAGCTGCAAGACTTGTTACTTGAATGACTTTGGTCTGTGTTGTCTAAAATGTCCCCATTATATCCATAATGCATCCTCTCTATATGTTATCACAGGGTCGTAAGCCACAGCGTCAGTCTAAGGCTGCTGAAACATCTTTGGCAAATAGTACTTCCAAAAAGCCCGTTGATGTAGAAATCCCAAAACTGAAGAGTGAATATGGAGTAGATGCCTGGAAGCAATGGATCCAGTGGAGGCAAACTCAGCCCAACCTGGAGAATCCACGCTTTGGCTGTAAGTCTGAATATGAAATGCATTCAAACACTGCAGCACTGCAGACCGCATTTCCTGCTTTCTCTGCCTTTTCTGCCTTTGTTGAGACTTTATAATAAAAAAAAAAGCTTTTAATCTTGATGTTAGCGCGTCCTCTGGAGCTGAAGGAGGATCTTCTTCGCTGCACCACCGCTGAGCTCAGCTACGGCCTCTGTTGCTTTATCGCTGAGGTGAAACGACCAAACGGAGAGCCGTACTCGCCCGACACCATGTTTTACCTCTGCCTCGGCATCCAACAGGCAAGACATTTTTCTCAGAGAAACTTAATAAATTAACAGTTAGAACCTCCATGTACTATAAGTGTAAATATGGATACACTTAGATATACATGTCATCATATTTATAACCATTTTCTAACATAGTCCAGACTTCCTTTACTTTCCTGGTTCTCTAAACTTTTTGTCTTTCTCTGCAGTATCTGTTTCAAAACGGTCGTGTGGAGAACATTTTCATGGATCGCTTCTATAACAAGTTCTCCACTGAGTTCACCAACTTGCTGCGAGGTTTCAAACCTTCAATCACACCCAGCGGTTAGTTACCAACACCACCTTTGTCTCTGTGGGTGTTACACAAACAAACGTCCGTTTGCTGAGATTTACAGCGGGTCACTTTTCCTCTGCAGGTTATATCCACTCCCGTGTGGAGGAGGAGTTTCTGTGGGACTGTAAACAGCTGGGGGCGTACTCCCCCATCGTCCTCCTCAACACTCTGCTCTTCTTCTGCTGCAAGTACTTTGGCTTCACCAAGGTGGAGCAGCACCGTCAGCTGTCCTTTGCACATGTCATGCGCTGCACAAAAACCAATCCAAACAACACCAAGACCACATTCCTGCGCTTCTACCCGCCGCTGTCTGGAACCGAGGCGGAGTCAGGTACCAACATGCAGAACGCCAGAATTAAACACACAGAGCTGAAAACATTGATTTTGCATTTAAGAGTCAACAGTCCACCTAACATTCGCAGTCAAACAGATTCTGACTGTTTTCATGTACAAATTATGCTGAAACTTGCACTGTCTGTATGTGTCCTCTTCAGATGCAGAGGGTGGCCCAGCGAAGAAGCGGAAGGAGGAGGAGAGTAAAGAGGAAATCCTGGAGATGATGGAGAACACGGAGAACCCTCTTCGCTGTCCCGTGAGACTTTACGAGTTCTACCTCTCAAAGTGGTGAGTGTTGTACAACCACAGGCGCACTCGGGATGGATCTGTGGCTGGTTGGAGTCCGCTTTCAGCTTTCAGCACATGAACTTTGTGAAATAAATTCCCTTTCCCACATAACTGCTATGTTCAGTGTAATTTAAATAGGTATATTTATTTAATCTTTCAGTGTCTAGTTTGTATTTTCTCTCTGTGCCTGTGTAGGTTTCCTTCCAGAGTCCAAAAACATGATTGTTTGCTTCTTCTAAATTATGTAGGTGAGGCTAGTTTTATCTGTGTTAGGCCTGTGACGGACTGGCGACCTTTGCAGGGGCTCTCGGCCTGCAGCAGCTAATTGGTTAAAAAAAGGGATGAATGCAGCTCCTGAGCTACAGTCGCTTCTTTTGTGGCACATATATTGTTTGTTGTCAGATTTTGAGACCTAATATTACAGGAGTAGTTCACAAAACTGTCTAAAACCAGTATTTTAAAAAGTACAAATAAAAACTCACTCAGTGGGCTCAGTTAAGCACAGAGACTTTTATCTAAAACCAGCAGAAGAGATCACATCACTTTCAGCATCGCGACAGAAGCTCCAGTTTTATGTTTGTTTACGTAAGAAGGATATTAACTAACACAAATGCATCATGTTTTTGTGCTCAGACTGGACGTATTCCTCTGCTAAACTTTCAGGGCACCAAAGCTCTGAAAGGATCTGCCTGAGAAGTTTAGACTCGGCACTTAACTACCTTCTTCTCATTCATGTCCTCAAATTTTAGCTTAACCTCTGAGTTTTCTTACTTGTGACATCATATTGTTTAATTTGTGTTACATGAAGAAGGCTTGTTGGGAGTTTTTAAAGATGCGGTGCCAAAATGTTTTACCAGTTGGCCAAATACACTGATTACGTGACTTGAAATATCTTTTTTTAATGTTAATTTTAAATTTTTATTTCATTTAAAGTAAACAAGCTGACATTTTGCCACTTGCCTGATCTGCACTACTGCACAACTAATAAAAGGTTGATTTAAGTGTTAAATGTCAGTAAAGACTCATAAAATCTGACACTTATTCATTCTTTTAAAGTTTTATTTCTTGTTAGGATGTGCAGGGCTGGATTGAGATGGTCCTCAGGCCGACGCTCATGTTACTCTGATTTTTGCAGCACGTTGATCTAATTGTTTGTTCCCGTGTCTTCCGCCCAGCTCGGAGTCGGTTAAGCAGCGCACCAACATGTTCTACCTGCACCCCGAGCGCTGCTGTGTCCCCAACAGCCCGCTGTGGTTCTCCTCCACCGCTCTGGATGACACCACCATGGAGGCCATGCTCATCCGCATCCTCACCGTCAGAGAGCTGCATCTCGATACAAAGCAGCAGACGAGCGATGACCCGCCATTTATACCGGAGGAGGAGGATTCAGAGTGAACGTGAAGTGACCTTTTACCGGAGTTGCAGCTAGTGATGTAAATGTTTGGATATTAACGAAAATGTTCGCTGAACATAAACGGACAGGAAAAAAAACCCATTGACATTCATAACTGCAGCGTGAAACTGCAAAGAGTCATATTTCAAACGCACGTTTGGGCAGAACCTCCGATTCACGGCGCTTATGTAGAGGTGAGGCTGAGATGCTGGACTCAGCTCAGCATTAAAGACTGTTTACTGCTCAGCAGGGCACGCAGCTGCCCTCCTGTGTTTATGTGGTTGTGTCTTATGGAAAATACTACTTTTATCTCCTTCCATGCGTTATGATTCCTGACCTTCCTGTGCACACTGGACTTCCAAGTTTTTCTAAAGCTAGCCCTTCATCTCAGAGTGATGGAGGTCCTGAGTAGAAAGCTGCGTATTGTTAGTTTCACTACATTCACACCTCAGAGGCCAAAATGAACACGTCTGTGTTTGCAGTAGTTAGAATATTTCCTGGGTCAGTACTTTTGCACACCTCAAGAATTGTTGCAATCTCACTTTGAGAAATCACAGTTTTAACATCTGACTGGAGATTTTACCTGAATCATGATTTGATTGATTTTTCTTCCAGATTCCTGTTTAAGTTGTAATGCTAAATGTTGAAAATGTACACAATTCACACTTTGTGTTTTGTGGTTAACAGATAATCCTCAGATACTTTAAAGGATCTTATCAATCTTTAAAAAAATTACTCGAACAATGTAAAAATCATCATTGGTGCCTGATTGAAGGGATTAAAGATTTTGGAAGTGATTCAATTACATTTTAAGAAATTAGAGATTTGAATGTTATGTAGCTGCTATCCCTCATTATGACTTTCAAGCAATCTGAGGAAAGAGAAAAGCCTACAACTCTAAAGTTTTAAGCTCATTTTGGGATTCTGTTTCATACTAAACAAACCTTAAAGCAGTGAGTTTTTGCATAATGAGCTCTGGTATTATATGAAAGCAAATAAAGCTGTCCGTTTGTGTATGTCTCGATTATTTTAACCCCCTTAGAGTGTGGCTGCCAAGGTTCTCTTGAGTGTTTTCTATTATATGTTCATTTTGAATAAAAAAACTCTTCAAAACACTTGTTTTCTTTTGAGACTCTACAATTGCACCTGTGGGAGAGGTCTGCCTCTTAGTCTTGACAGAATCTGTAATGTGATTTGATTTCAACCCAAACCATGATCTTTTAGTGAACCTAACCAGGTAGGTTTGTTGCTTAAATCGAACCAGGGTGAAACCTTAAGGGGTCACCACAGTGGATCATCTTTCAGTATCTCATCCTATCCCTTCCATCCTCTATCACACTAAAAGGTGCCAATATAACTTTCCATGTCCTCCTTCACTACATCCTTGAATCTCCTCTGTGGTCTTCCTGTTTTTTCCTCGATGTTCAGCATTCTTCATCCAGTTAACTCTTTCCCTCCTGTGCGCATGTCCAAACAGTCAGCTTCGGCTCTAACTTTTGTCTCCAGGCTGTCCTCGTTTTTTATCCAGGTCACTCCCAGTGAACCAAACTAAAGAGAAGTAATGCGTAAATGGTCTCCTAGCAGAGAGACTTGGAAGGAAAGCTCTCTGAAATAAGGTGAAACTTATTGATTCACTCGTTAAAGCGGCTCAAAAGTAGGCGAAAATGTGATGAATGTGATTTCCAGTCGGTGTGTTTTACTCGGATTATGAGGACGCTTAACGCCGACGGTACTCGTCCCCGCCATGTCCTCATAAACTGCTCATTCCACTTTCACGGTTCTTCGCTGCTCCTGGTGGCTGAGACGATCGCGACCGCGGATTCGCTGCCGCTGCAGTCAATCGGTGACGTTACCGCCAGTGATTGGTCAGAGATACCGCCGCTCCTCCCAGATCGTGCCCCTTTATCGTCACGTGGTCTCTCATTAGCCATACAAGAAAGATGGCTACTTCTATGCTAGCTACACTTGGAGCTCTTCTTGTTTTTTCTTGTGGACACTAAAGCGGAGGTAACTGTTGTTTGGTGTGAAACCGAAGTAGTTCTTGAAATACATTTAGCTAGGTCTAAAACAACGGGTAAACAGCTCAGAAACCACTGCTGGTTCGTTTCTCACCTGCTAGTTAATGCAAGGATGCTAGCAAAGCATGTATGTGTACAACTAACTGAATGTAAACATTAGCCAGATACAGCTGCAGCTGTCCAGATGCATGGGTTTTCTGCTCAGTTGTATAGTGCCTGGTACAACTGAGCAGAACAGACACATTTATCCAAGAAGTTACAGAGGAAAGTGGAACAAACTTCTACATGCAGAGCCGCTCAAGTACTTTAGCACAAGTTTGAGGTCTGTGGAAAATCTACTCTAGTGCCAGTTTGTTCATTCTGCTTCACTACAAATCAAGTGGAAATACTTATTATTATAAGTAATTACATTTAGAACTTAGTGCATTCATTAGTTCAAAGTAGTATCATTTCTAATTGAGGAATTATATTTTTTCTTGTAATTTTTTTTAACTTTATAAATAAAATGAGATAGTTTAACTTATTTTCCCAATTTTTTGGACTATTTACATTTGAGTGAACAAATATTAGAAATATGAGCTTCTTGATTTTTTTTTTTCTACCAAACACACACACACATTTATTGAAACTAAAAAGTTACAGTTGTTCTGAATAAGGTTGGCAGCATGTGTTGAACATATTGTATGCAAGTACATAAAAGGGATGAGTGTATTGAAAGTATACAATCTACGATACTTATGCAACCTGGATTTATGCCAGGTGTACTTGGGGAGAGAGAGACTAAGCAATTCATCTGGGCCAGCTTTTATAGCCAGGAAGGTCAAGGTGAACTGACTAGTTGACAACCCTCCTATGTTAGTCAATTATCAGTAAGAGCAGGCCTGGGGTCCGTTCTTCGTACCTCGCTAAGTAAGTTAGCTGGATTTGATTGTTGACGATTTCGCGTGATCTTGGATCATTCGGTTCTCCGAAGCTCATCCGGGACTTGCTGTCATAGCAACAGATCCGTAAGCGTAAACCTGCTTGGGAGCAGGCTTACTTTATGTAAACAGGATTAGATCGCGGCCACTCAGGTATGTCCGCTTCATTTATACGAAAGCAACAGCGATATTTCTCCACTGTTTGTCCATAAATAAATATTATCAATGTAACTAAAGATAATGCAGTATTTGATTCTTTTATTGATTTCATACAGATACATACAGGTCATTTCCTAAAAAAGGGAAATGTACTATTAACCATTCTATTTCATGTATTTGATTATTTCAGATGTAATTCATATTTTAGAGTAGTAATAGTAAAACACTTCGTGTAATCAAGATGAGAGACCACGGCTATAAAAGCGAAGGTGGATTTGGGAAGTCTGTCGCAGCCATGTCCTGTCCGTTTGTACGCGAGCAACCCATTGCGGAAGGTGCAAGATTGATAAGGAGAGTTTTCAGAATTCAGCGGATATTGCGGGATAGACAGGATCCTTTAGCTCAGCGCGACAGTGTGCTCAGAGAGAGATATCGATTTTCCCGTCAGGGTATTATTTACTTAACACTCTCTCTCTCTCTCTCTCTCTCACTCTCTCTCTCTCTCTCTCTATATATATATATAGATATATATATATCTCCCAACTTACTGTGCATGCTTCAGTCACCCCTTGCATGGGAACAGGTAAAAGTGATAGAATAGAATAGAATAGAATAGAATTCAACTTTATTGTCATTGCACATGTCACAGGTACAGGGCAACGAAATGCAGTTTGCATCCATCCAGAAAGTGCTTCAGTCGTGATATAGATATATTACAATATAAATTAGCAATAATAGAGATGTGTAAGTATATTACAGAAATGGGTCTAAAAGTGATGGAGTGTTATGTAAAACTACACACAAAAAACCCCACAATGTCAATAAATGTCACAGTACAAAAAGCCGGGGTGTGACGAGGGGGTGCAGGACCACCACCTGTCTTTATTTGCTCTGCCCTTTTCTTGGTTGCTGTTATAAACAAACAAACAGATTATTTCAGGGTCTCTTTTCAAGAGACTAAAAGCAATATAAGTGATAAATATTACCATTCTGTAGAATATTCTTATATTTCACTTTTACTTGTTCCCATGTTCTAGTGGGTCCTGTTGTGGCTCTAATGTGAAAGAGGATATAATGTAATATAATATAATAAATTACTTACGAGTTTAATTTGTCAGCAACTTTCTGCCAGCCCTCTCTCCTTGCTTTTGCAGCCTTTGGCGCGATGAGTTGATCTTGGATGTGTCATTTGATCTTGGATGTAGTAAGCGAGGTACGAAGAACGGACCCCTGGACTTCCTTTAATAGTGGGTGGGGCATAACATTATTTTTAAGCACCCCAGATGTGTTTTGGCGTGCATTCGCACACTGAAAACACACCTCAAGCCTCAAACCAACTGTCTGCTGCAATATTTACATTGCTATAATTGTTGTGCTCAGCAGATTTTTCCAGCTGTCATGGAAAACCGACACAAGCGAGTGAATCCAGAGCAAGATGCTTTGGTGCACATTGTGGCTTGCAGAGACAAACCCTTTCTGGAAGAAAGGTTCATAGACTCCTTTAAAGGTATGTGGTGTATATATAAGACTGTGATATCAGTCTTTTATATTGGAACACGAATGTGTGACAAATTAAAGGAAAAATATTCAACCTTGGTAGCTCCAGTGAATGAATCTGGTGGTCCCATTAAACTGTAGGGAGGCTTAGACTTTCAGGTAGTGTATTTCTGGTCTTCAGAAGTAAAATTAGACATACTTAAACACATTTTATTATTATATATGATGAGGTAAAAATGTGAATATTCCTTTATAAAAACATGTCTGGGAAGTTGTGGACTTGTCAATGATCACAGCCACAGTTGGTCTGAAAAGACTTAATTCTACTTTTGCTGGATGTATTTAAAAGGATGATGTCTTATTTGAATGCACAGAGTGCTATATTTATTGCCACAGTCATGGAAAGTCATGGCAGTTCCAGTGTTAACAGTTTATAGTGAAATTGTTGAACCTAATTTTTATGTTCTTAATTTAATTTTTAGGAAAAGGTGTCTTTACAAACAAAACCATTAAAGCATCTGCCTTTGTTGTCGAGTATCGTGGGAAGATCTTTCCTCGCAAAGACGGGAGGCCTAAGGAAAGAAGCGGTGATACTTTGAATGGTTTCTTATATGAGTTTACATGGAATGGAGAACAGTGGTGGTAAGGTGTTTGTTTTGCATTTTTAAAGTGTTTTGGACTGTTTATGTACAGCTTTCTTTTATTAAGGTGTCACTTTTGTATGTGCAGCGTTGATGCTTCCAAAGAGGACAAGACCCTTGGAAGGCTTGTGAATGATGATCACATAAGTCCAAACTGTGAAATGAAGAAGATTGTTTATGAGGGGAAGCCACACTTGTGCCTCTTTGCAGTGGGAGAAATACCTCAAGGCAAAGAGATAACTTACAACTACGGCAGCTCCTATTACTCATGGCGTCCCAAGGTAGGTTTATATTATTAAAGAAGCCTTTCTTTTGATTTTTATATATTCCACTCACTCCCTCTGAACACACCAGAACAGTTCTCTGTTCTCATTCAGAAGAAACGGACATCTATAAGTGTAAAATAGCATTACACTTAGAAAAATCTAGAACTAACAGTGTTTGGAGGAGGTGCTCTCAGTCTGGCTAGTACCAACGAGTGGTCCAAATGTGGTCAGAATGAGAACCCCAGAGTGGCTCTTTTATGATGAGATTGTGATCCGACCTTGGTTCGGATCCTTCTACCAGTTTGAGATTGATGCCTTTCTTTAACCTGGTGTGCTTTGTTTTCTGGGATGTGGCAGGGTGCCATTAGATATGCAAAGTACGCAAACTGTAGCAACCAGCTTTAAAATGAATGTAAATTATCCAGGTCATCCATTAGTACACAAAGTAAGAACAACATCTTCACATACTTTATTTTGTTGCTTCCACCCTAAACACATCTGAACACTAAGGGGGGTAAACATTCTCACGTGATTCGTAGACCAGAGTGAACAAACTATAGGAATGAAAAAAATTTTAGAGTGTAGCTGTCAGTCATGTTAGGAACTTCATGAGAATAGCTGTGGGAATTCTCCAGCATTAGATTTAATTAGCTTAGTCCTGTTAGAAGCAGTCAAGTAACTAACGAGTCTCCACTGAGCATAAACCCCAAGAACATCTCGACTCACATCCCGTAATCATGAATAAAGTAAGCTCATTCAGCCAGCCACTGTCCATGTCCTCTTATCTTACTACAAAAGGGACAACCCTTATTAAAAAAGGGGGATTATGAAAGACAAAACTTTCTTTCTTTCCAAACATACTTAAAAAAAAGTATATTTTAGAAAGATGTACTTTAAACCAGCATAAAGTAAGAATAAAAAATGATAAACCGAATTTTAGTGTTTTATTTAGCTTTAACTTTTTTGAATTCTTTTTAAGACAAATTAAAAATGTTTTGTAATAGTAAGAACTCAATCAAACCAATACACAAGTATGTCCAAATTTACAGTTTGGTATGCCAAATATTACCAAACATTTCCAAATATTAATGTTTATGATCAGTTTTTTTTTTTTTTTCTTATTTCACATTTACAGGAGTCATGTGATGGACCAACTACTTCAGACAAAAAAATGTATCCAATTTCATCAACACCCAAGAAAAGAAGAGTACGTAAACAAGCATCAATTTGGTGGATTTTGTTTTGGAGTACTACAGAAGGTTCCTGGTTCGAACCTCATGGTCTGTCGGGGGCTGTGGTGTTTGGAGTTTGCATGTTTTACCTGTGCAAGATTTTATAGTCCATGCTTTTTAGGTATATTTCTAAATTCTACATTTTCTGGAGGTTGTTTGTCTGGAAGGCGTGTAGTGGTCTGTCGCTCTGGTTTTGCACAGTACCTCAAAGCTATGCGTTTGCTTCTTTTGTACTAGTGATGTTTAACATCTCATTTTAACAATGAAATATTCATGCCTCAAACAGTTCCTCTGATTATTTGATGACACAGTTGCAAAACAGTACTGCATGATTTTTAAATGCATATAAAAACATATAAAGTATCTCAGTAAACCAAATGTAGTCTGTCAACATGCTCTTAATTTGTATTTTCAGTTTGAAGACTCGGATGATGACAGCGAACTACCCGGTCCAAGTCATGACAGTGACCGCTCTGCTGATCTTGGAAGGTCATCCAGGGACAGTTCGCCACATTCTGAGTTAGATTCTCATGAGACAACGAAAAACTTCAGGAGAGTGTCATCAGTTCAGGAGGATGACACTTCGAGTTCTGATGATCATGACTCGGACAAAGACAAGAGATACAAAGAAGACAGATACAAAGGAGACAGATCCACTAAGGCTGGACTAAAAGGCGGAGGAACATCTTTCACAAAGAAAAATTACTGTTATGTTTGCGGGAAAGGTTATCACAAAATTGCTCGGCATCTTTCAAGGCACATCGATGAAGACCCTGAAATCGCTGAAATCTTTGCTTTACCCAAAAACTCAGCAGAACGTAAAAGTCTTCTGGCCAAATTACGAAAAAGAGGAAACTACAAACATAATCAAGAGGTTCTGAGGAGTAACACAGGAGCGCTAAAAGTGGGAAGACGATCATCCCGCTATGTAATGACTGCTGAAAATTTTGTGCACTGCATTTATTGTAAAGTAATGCTTCATAGCAAAGACCTATATAGGCATGTAGCAAAGTGTGCTAAACAAACAATAAATGCTGCAACACATGGCGAGACGAGCATCTTGGGGGACGTCACCGAGTCGGAGTTCTTTGAAAAGTTTCCGTCTGAAGTTTGGGAGATACTTTCAGTGATGAAACAAGATGAAATTGTATTTTTAATTCAACACGACTACCTTTTCATGAAGATGGCCCAGAGTCTTATTGAGAACACTAAAAATACTCCGACAAACCAAGAGCGCGTCAGACAGAAGCTGAGAAAAATAGGAAGGCTCTTAATAGAGCTCCATGATAAGGGAATAGTGAGTTTTGAAGCAGCACTTAAACCCAGAAGCTTCTACAAAGTTGCTGCTGCTGTCAGAAACCTCGCTGGTTTTGATGAAAAAAAGCAGAAGTACAGCAAACCGAACCTTGCCTTGTTTTTTGGAAATGCTCTGAAAAAACTGGGAGAACTTGTTGTCACACAGAGCGACAGCAGTAAGGAGGTCGTGAGAGATGCTAACACATTCATGACGCTGTGTGCGAAGGAGTGGGAGGAAATTGTCCCTCACAACGATGCACCTTCATCAAGTGAACACAAAGTACACAGCCCCTCTACGATACCGTTCACACGTGACATACAGGCGTTCTACACGCACCTGGAAAAGACTTCTGCTTCTGCCATTGAGTGCTTTAAGAAGTATGAAACCCCTCAGATGTACAATGCACTTTGCAGAGTCATACTTGCACAGGTGTCAGTCTTAAACAAATGTGCACCCGAGGTTTCAAAAATTACCCTTAAGTCATTCCAGGAGCGGGACGAGACTACCCAGGTGTTGTCCAAGCACTTTATCAGGATTAATATTGCAGGCAAGACTGGGCAGAACGTTGCTGTTTTGTTGACGTCTCAGCTCGTCAGCGCGTTAACGCTGCTTGTGAGCAAGAGACCAGCGTGCGGCGTACACAAAGACAATCCTTTCTTGTTTGCAAAGCCAGACGGTTCATCTACAAGCCTCTACCACGGAGGCCACTGCGTTCGGGTCTACACAAAAATGTGCTCTGCAGAGAACCCAGAGCACCTCACGTCCGTACATTTTCACAAGCACATTGCAAGAATTTTCCAGATTCTTAACTTGGAGAATGACGAGCTACCTCACCTTGCTAAACTGCTGGGTCATGACATCCGGATGGACAGGGATTATTATCGGCTGCCCGAAGCGGCTGTTGAACTCGCAAAAATAGCTAAACTGCTTCTGGCAATGGAAAAAGGCTCTCTTGAAAGATTCAAAGGAAACTCTCTGGATGAGATTGAGATTGAAGGTTTGTGTCCAGTATTATGCAGACATAAACACACATCAGCCTGTCAGTGCTCATCAGATTTTCTTTTAAAGAGGTGTGAATAAATGGCTGTCTGTTTTGATTGTTTAAGATGAATTGGAGCCAGATACGGAGCAGGGCAGCTCTGTGGTGGACTGTGAAGAGTCAGATTTTCTACTTCAGCAGAGCGGTATGTTGCAAAGATGAGCCTTTCTGTACTTAACCTGGAGTGATTATTCTTTTGGACTCCTCAAATGTCTGTACTGTTCTTGTGAACACAATGAATCTGGAAAACTCCAACTTCAAGACTCTAAGGACTCAAAAATTACCTGAAGACATGGCTGGAAGGGTCAAAGAATTCATACACTGAACATGATCAGGTTTCACACAAATGTTTATTAGGACAAAATGAAGTGATGCCAGATCCCAGTAACTTTTTTAATACCACTTTAAATTTTGTCCAGATGTGTTTATTAATGCAACTAGAAAACCAAAATATTGTTTTTCTAAACAGGTTCCCGTTCTCTCGGGGCCTGCAGGCCTAAGTTGCCCCTACAAGGCTATAATCAGGGGATATTTGTATTTTTAAGCTACAACTTTTAAGTTTTCCACTATATTGAGTTAGCTGTCATGAACAGTACTTGCACAGAGAAAAACAACCTTAAAATGTTAATGAAGTTATGAAGGATTTTAAAAAAGAAAAAAGAACTAGACGATATTGTTTATGTATTTAATCTACTTACATTCAATAATGACTGGCTACAATATTCATCATTCTGTGAGCCCATTCAAAGCCTTTAAGATCTACCCAAACAAAATTTTAAAAGATTGCCTAAGGTGAGGACATACTCACCCTCTGTATCCAGGGCATGCACATAGTTTGCCTTCTTCCACAACATGAATGGTGAATAAACTAAAAAAGATGTTTAATAATCATATTCTGTATTATAAGGAGTGTATTAATCAAACAAAATCTGCTTAGTACTCCACCATTATACTCTTCTTTCAGGTCACCAGACCTTTTACCTGCTCACCTTTACTCATCTTCCTTCTGTGATTCTCTAATGTTGTTTTTCATTGAGAAAATTCACAAAATACACCAAGACCTGGTTTCCGATGTTCCATGTAGCTCTTCCTTTGTTCTTCTTTTCACTTACCACTGGAACTGTTCCTGCTTCCCTGAAAATTGCTGCCATCACCCCAATATTGAAAAAAACTGGTTTAGATCCCAATAATTTTGATAATTTCCGTCCTATTTCCATCTACTATTCCTTTCAAAAATTCTTGAAAAGATAGTTGCCACACAACTCCACTCACACTTAACTAATAATAATCTGTATGAACAGTTCCAGTCTGGTTTTCGCCCCTCCCATAGCACTGAAACAGCGCTTATAAAAATAACCAATGATCTTCTTATGGCAACTGACTCTGGTTTACTTTTCATTCTTATTCTCCTTGATCTGACTGCTGCTTTCGACACCATTTCTCACTCGTTTAGTAGGTTAGTCTCCATCGGTCTCTCCCATACTCCGCTAGCCTGGTTTAAATCATACTTGTCTGATCGCACTCAGTTTATTCGACTTAAATCCTTCACTTCTCAGTCCTTTCCTCTGATCACTGGCGTGCCCCAGGGATCTCTCCTGGGGCCCCTTCATTTCATTATCTACCTTCTTCCGCTTAAACACATTTTTTGTAAATATAATATTCAGTTTCACTGTTATGCTGATGACACCCAGCTTTATCTGTCCACTAAACCTGATTCTGCTCATCCCCCATCCTCCCTCACCCTCTGCTTAGCTGAACTAAATTCATGGTTCTCTTCTAATTTTCTCAAACTCAATAGTAATAAATCTAAGCTTCTCTTGGTCGGCTCTAAATCAACATTATCCAGAACCAACAGTTTCTCTATTACTATCAATAACTCGCCGGTCTGTGTTTCTTCCTCTGTGAAAAGTTTGGGTGTCATCCTCGACAGTACTCTTTCAATTCACACATTAATAATGTCACTCGGTCTGGATATTTTCAATTGCGCAACATTAATCATCTCTGTCCTTTTCTCACTCCACGTGGCACTGCCATTCTTGTTCACAGCCTTGTTACTTCCCGGATCGATTACTGTAATTCACTTCTTTTTAGTCTTACTCCAAAATCCGTCCACAAGCTCCAACGCGTCCAGAACTCTGCTGCCCATATTATCACCAGGACCCCTTCTATCCATCACATCACCCCTGTCCTGTAGCAGCTTCATTGGCTCCCGGTCAAATATTGCATCAATTTTAAAATACTTTTGTATACATTTAAGGCTATTCGTCATCTCTTCCCTCCAAATCTCTCTGATTTGGTTTAGATCACCATTCCATCTCAGTGTCTCAGATCTTCTTCTTCTCTTTCTCTCTCTATCCCCTCCCACCGTCTTGCCACCATGGGGAGCAGGGCTTTCATCTGCTCTGCTCCTCGACTCTGCTCCTACCTCCTGATTTAAGAAATATCACTTCCTTCTCTCTTTTTAAGTCTAGACTCAAAACTCACTTGTTCAAAATAGCTTATCCCACATAACCTTTCCACTCTGCTATTTTAAATTTGTTTTATGTCTTATGTTTTTATGATTGTGTAAACTGCTTGCTTTTATGTTGCTTTTATTATTCTGCTGTGTAGAGTGTCCTTGAGTGTTCTGAAAGGTGCTTTCAAATAATATGTATTATTATTATTATTATTATTATCATTATTGTTAAGATGAGAGAAACTGCAGCATGCAATTATTTGTTTGAAAAAGAATGGTAACACATCTTCATCTTTACATCACAGATCATTTATGTGAGAACTGTGTTAATGATGTTTGTGTTTCAATAATATTTTTGGACTCTTCAGATGATGTGGATCAGCAAGGCGGACAGCTAACTCCTGAGCAGGATGCCCTGCAGCATATAAAGGCATGCAAGGACAAATCCTTCCTGAAGGAAATGTTTATTAATTCCACTAAAGGTTGGACACCCCTTGTAGCTGCCCTGTTATGGTTGTTTTTGTAAACTGGCTTTTAGACTCAGCCCCTGTTGATTGTTGATATAAGATACTGAAAGATAATCTTATAATAGATCATGTAAAGATGGAATACATCAGGAAACTTTAGTACTACCCTTTTTGTAAATACTATTTGATTACTATTGGTCTAGTTACCATGGATTGGTCTTATGACTACAATTAGTAACTGAATCAAACTTTTTTTCTTTTTTTTGCATATTTGTAGGGAGAGGTGTGTTCACCAATAAAGCCATTAAGCCATCCACCTTTGTTGTTGAGTATCGGGGGAACATCTCAACCTGTGGAGAAACCCGTACAGAGAAATGTGTAGACACCCTAAACAATTTCTCGTTTGAGTTTTCCTGGAACGGAACAAACTGGTGGTGAGTTTTCAGCAATTTAAGGACTGTTCTTGTTTAAAAATGTCTAAAAGCTCATATTTAATAGAAATCCCTTGTGTGTCCTGAGAAACGTTGATATCAAGTCATATCCAGTTTTTTATCTTCATTATGTGCATGAAACATGCTTTTCTCTAACATTATCTTTATAAGTAGGTTGAGTAGCTTGAATGTGCAGACACTGACTGTCCGTCACCACCATCAGTCCCAGTCACTGTGATAAAATGCATCATTTTAACAGTGGTTGAAGGTTCATTGTGAGCATTTGCCCTGCAGTATTGATGCTTCTGCAGAGGATGGGACTCTCGGACGACTCGTGAATGATGATCACATAAGCCCCAACTGCAAAATAAAGAAAATTGCTCATGAGGGGAAGCCACATCTGTGCCTGTTTGCTCTGAAGAAAATATCTCCAGGCGAGGAGATAACTTACAACTATGGGCAGTCCTCTTATGCGTGGCGATCAGCAGTAGGTTTATTTGGTTTGGTATGATGTTGTTTTACGGGGATGGACTTCTTTGTTCTTTGTCCCTGTGTGTAAATTTCTTAACATCTCCTACAGATGTGTCAACCTCTGTTCATAACAGTATATGAGAATATATACAGGAAAAAAATATTTTTGAAGTTTTCTTTTTGACTTTTCTATCTTCTTTTTATTTACAGGATCAAAACAAAGAACCGCAAACATCAGAAATGGAGACTGCAGCGTCGTCGACAGTGGATGAAAGAGTAGGTGTTGAACAAGATTTGTTTCATATTAAACACCAGCACTGTAAACGTGGGTGCAGACTCGGGATTCATCACTTTATGATGACTGGTATTTACAAAAGGGTTAAAAGGGTTTAACTTTCCTAAGAGTCCATTGGTAATCTTAGCAGCACAGTCTCTTCTGCAGACCTTCTGCTTATAATGACTCCTGTGAATGAAAAAAGGCACTAAATACACAGTAGCAGTCATAATGCTGTTAATTCTGAGTCAAAATGCATTGTTTGCAATATATGCATCCAGTGTTGTGGGTGGTGAAGACAGGGAGGGATTTGATGCCGCTCTTTAATAACTATGATTCAAATGTAAAGTTCTGTTGAGGTTATTATAAGTGTTTAAAATCCATCCAAACAGAATTTTAAGTCTAAATATGTCGGCCAAAGACGAGGGAGTACTCGCTCTGAACTAAACTAAGACAAACGGAGAGAACATGGGAGTCTGGACTGTCAGCATGAGTGTTAAGTGGATTGTATATTGTAAAGAAAATCAGAGTGCAGTTAGATTTGTGTGTTGGGTTCTGTTATGTGCATAAATGTGCCTTTTTCTTAATTAATTCTAGGTTGAAAACTCAGATGAGGAATTCAGTTCTGCTGAATGCTTCTCTGATGAAGATTATGTCTTTGAGAATGAACCAAGCAATGATGACAGTTTTACCGAAAACGATGACCAGGATCAGGAATTTGGAGAAAATGCAGATGACTTGAAGGCCGGTTCTTCCAAAGGGCCAAACGATATGTCGGACTCCGATGAGTCTGACTATGATGGAAAGTCTAAAGACACTTCCTTCACTAACAGAAATTACTGTTACGTTTGTGGGAAACCTCAAACTAAAATTTCTCGTCACCTTTTCACGCATAGAAAGGAAGAACCTGAAATTGCTGAAGTGTACGCAATGCGCAGGAACAGCAAGGAACGCAAAAAGCGTCTCGAGATGTTGCGAAACAAAGGAAACTACAAACACAACCAAGGAGTCTTGAAGGCTCGCAGAGGAAAACTGAAAGTGGAAAGAAAATCAGTGATGTCCACACTTAAAACATTCGCAACTTGTGTATATTGTAAACGCATGTATCATCGTAAAGTGGTGTGGCATCATATGCAAAAGTGTCCCTCAATGGCATCCAATAAACTTCCAGAAGGCTTTCAGAGTCAAATCTTAACTTTGGTTGCTGCCACTGGACTAACGGACCCTGAACAGATCTCAACAGGTGTGAAGAAGATGTTGAAAAAAATGAAGAAAGACGATATTTCCTCTGTAGTTTGCGAAGATTCTTACATATTACAACTGGCACAATGTTGCTACCACATGAGAGAGAAGAAACAGAATCAGGGATACGTCACTCAGAAGCTGAGGCAAATGGCACGGATCCTGATGACGTTAAGAAAGAAGTCAATAAACAGCTTCGAAGATGCAGTCAAGCCCCAAAACTTCAGCGCCGTTGTAGAAGCTGTTGGGGAGATTGCGGGCATCAAAGAGGGGTCGAAGTCGTTTGACAAACCATCTCTCGTTTGGAAGCTTGGAAATTCGCTGAAGAAGATCGCTGACATTAAATACGCCAGGGCTTTGAAGGATGGTGATGAAGAGGTGTTAGAGGAAGCTGAGGCATTTATTAAGCTGTGTACGAAAGAATGGCCCTCCCATGCAAAATCACAACCAAAAACACCCTGCCAGCCAACCTTACAGTTTACACAAGATGTGATGCTGCTCTACAAGTGCCTGAACAGGACAACAGCTTCTGCAGTCCAGAGCCTGATGATGTATGCAGTAACACCGGTCTACAATGCGCTTCTTAAAGTGGTACTTGCATTCGTGTCCTTCTTAAACAAAAATATTCAGGACGTTTCAAGGATGACACTCCAGTCATTCAAGGAAAGGGCTTCCACAGAGCTTCAGGAAGATGCTGCTGGTTCACAGAACCAGTTGGAGCAAATTCTGTCCAAGCACCAAGTCACGATCAGTGTTGGTAACTCAAATGGAAAAAAATTTGCTCTTACTTTGAGCCCTGATATGCTTTCTGCGCTAACAGTGCTTGTGGACAAGAGGGACACATGTGGAGTAGGTAAGGACAATCCCTTCTTATTTGGGAAACCTGGTGGCAAAGGGTCAGACTTTCACAAGGGACACGCATGTATCAGGATGTTCGTTAATCGCTGTGGTGCAAAGAACCAGGAAGCTCTCAGGTCTCAGTGTTTTCGTAAGTACATAGTAAGAATTTTCCAGATTCTCAGCCTTAAAAATGACGAACTCGCTCAGCTGGCTAAGCTGTTGGGCCGTGACATTCAGACAGACTGGGAGTATTATCAGATGCCCGACGCAGCTGCTGATGTCGCAAAAATCTCAGAGCTGCTGTCGGCACTGGAGGATGGATCTCTTGAACGATTCGAAGGAAAGACTCTTGAGGAAATTGCGATTCCAGGTATGACTTAAATCTCTGTTCACTCAATATCCTCCCTCAGCACATTTGCAAAACCCATTAGGAATGTTTAGAAACCACGATTTCCATGCATGTTTATTTTTTCTTGCTGCGTTACCGCCACTTATTGGAATAATGTTGAACCACTGCCGAGTTCCTTTTTTCCTCTTTCCTTTAAAGATGAATTGCAGCCAGTCATGGAGCCTGTCACCCCCAGAAACAGCGATGCTGAGGAAGATGATGAAGGTTCAGAAGTTTCCTGTGATGTGTGATATAATAGTCGTGCCTGCAGTTATTTTTTGAGTGGTATTCATGTTGATTATGGCAGATGATTTACCTTCCATATTCCTCAACTGATGTATTGGTGGGACGATATTAGCTATTTGCTTATTTCCGAAGGGTGTTTCTTTAATTAAAAAGTGAGCTGAAATGTTTAAAAATTAAATAGTAAAAAAAATGCAGATATTCTTCTTACAGATCTGTCTTTGTCTTTTCCACAGGTAAAAAAAGCAAAAGAAAGCAAAGCCAAAGAAAGAAAAAGAAGAAGGAGACTGAAAAAGAGCAGCCGGAGCCAAATGAAAATGAAGCCGTGAACACAGAGAAAGAAGACAAGGCAGAGGACATGCCAGTGAAGGGTGACATCAGCAAACCTGTGGAGAAGAAATCTTTTAACACAGCCCTTGAGCCAAGTATTTATTTCAGTGACGATGATGAGGACATGAATGTGAATTTTGACATCGACATAGACACTGATGACGACGATGATAGAAATGAGGAGATTGCTGCAGATGGTTGCTCAAACAGCTCAGGTGCAAAGCCCAAGGTAACCGATGAAGATACAACAACAGAAGTCAAGAAGAGCAACAAGGATGGTGACGGAAAGCAGAAAAATACGTCTCCAGACGAGCACAGTGCTGATGAACAACTCGCAGAGGCAATGGATATCGACACAGAGAACCATGTGGAGGAGGACTATGATGAAGATGATGACTGGATGGATGTGGACAGTAATGCTTCTGCTCCCACTTTAAATCAAGGTAAACTAAATCTGGTGAAAAAAAGGGGGTTATGTTCTGTTAACTGGGAACTGTGGAGAGGTTTGACCCACTAAAGTGGAAATGTGTTTTATTAGTCACAGAAAAGAAGACCAACCTATCAGTGGCCATGACTCTGATGAAAGAAGTGAAGATAGTTATCCCAAAACTAGACATCGTGAGTCCAGTTTCTTGTTATGTTTTACAACCTGCTCTGGAAATTACACTTTTAAAAAGTTGAACAAATCTGAGGTCTGTAAGCATCGCTGCATTCTTTATAAACTATTTGACCTTTTTTCTTGTTTTCTTTAAATGTAGGAGAAGGTGCAGCGTCCCATTCACATTTCCCAGTTGTCATCTTTGAGTAACAAGCAGCCGGTGGAAGATAAACCCGTCCATGATGACAAGACGCAGAGTGCAAAACCTTCCCCACTTACAGAGGTCACAAACAAACCCAGCTCTGCAAAGGTGGGAAAACTTTCTTCTCTTCCAACCAAGTAGTATTTGTCTGTAAAACATATTTTTTTGGTGAAATCATCTGAGCTGAATGCATGAAATGTCAGATATTAGGCTTAGATATATTGGTGTTTTCCCCAATATATCTATCTATCAACTACAAGGATTAAAACGTTATTGTTGTAGTAGTCAAAGTGCCTTGAAGCAACTGTTGTTGTGCTTTGGTGCTATATAGATAAAATTGAATTGAACTGAATTGAAAATCATCAAATCCATAAATGTTCTGGATGCCTTTTAATGTTTTTAGAGACTAAATGTCCATTAGTTTTATTTTTATAACACATAAAATCTTCTTAAACCCGACAAACATGCCAGCTGATTTTCTTTCATCGTACTCTCAGATTTTTTTTCCAGTGAAAACTTTGATACCATTAAAGGGATTATTTACCACTTGGATCATGAGAATGGCTCTATTAGAGGCAGAAGTGTTGTTGATCAGCTGGAACATTAACACAGTCTGTACAGTATTGGGTAGATCTCTCTTGTGCTGTCAGAACAGCTCAGACCCATCAGGGTGTGGTCACAGGATCTCTAGAGGTGTGTTCAGGTGTCTGACTCTGGGAAATTGGTAGCATGGTCTGTGGATTGAAGGTGGTTCTCACTAGTGAGTGGAGACCAGCTGAACACCTCCTCGTGCTATTGCTGAACTGTTTTTGGGGCTGTGTCAGAGATCCTCTTTAATGCACCAAGGCAATGGCAATCTGTGTTTTACACGTTTGGGTTTTAGTGGTGTAGCTCATCAGTGCATAAAATGCCGTAAAAATGTGTTTAATCAACTCTGTGATTTACACTTTTACATTTCAGGCAGTGCACATGAACTGCTCCCGCTGCAAAAAGAGCATGACGAAGGGACACACTGCTTACCAGAAGAAGGGCTTCTCAGACATCTTCTGCTCCAAAAACTGTCTGTTTGAGATGTTTTCTTACAACAAACCGGCCACCAAGAGCTGTCACCAATGTCATAAGTGAGTGTTGTTGAAACTTTGCTCTGTTCTCGATGACTAACAGGCACGCACTGTTTTAATTTATTTCTATTAAAGACTTTTATCCACTTGGGGGCAGCATAACCAAAGAGTATATACAACAATATGACATTATAATGACATTATAGTTGTAAAGTTTAAGTTATAAACTGCATGACGTCACTTTGTTAGTTAAGCAGCCACCAGATGATTGCTCTCAGTTTAGCCCCGTGTTTCGTAGCAGCTCCTGATGGAATTATCTACCTGTTAAGCTGCTGAATGAATCGCTTTGTCCAGCAGGTGATGATTATTTAATTAATTTCTCCTGTTTGTTGCTGAGCAGGTAGGATGGTTACAGGATATGTAAGTGTCTGTGTTAAGTGCTTGTCCTCCTCTCCCCTTCGATCAGGGCGATATCGCAGCCTCTGGACCTCATCATGGCTGCTGTGGACACTGAAGGAACTATGAAGGACTTCTGCAGCCCGGCCTGCTTGAGCTCTTTCAAGTCTGCATCCACCCAAACACGAAAGTCAGTCTGCAACATATGCAAAAAAGTCTGCAGTGTAAGCACATTTTTCTTTCTTTTAATACCTGGGTGTTCAGAGTTTTTATTTTTCCCTTTCTTATGGTTAAAAAAAATTGTATTTGTTGCCTTTAATTACGTATACATGCACATCACAGTGTCTCCTTTAAGAGTTGTATGTCTTTATTATCCTGTTCAATGGCATTTTATTAATATTAATAACTAAACAAAAAATAATGTTTTTTATAATCCATAATCTTATGTCCATGGCTCCTTTCTCACCACCTTCAGACCAAATGTGAGCTGACCCTGAACGAGGCCGTCATCAGGTTTTGCAGCCACGCATGCTTAGATGATTTCTGCAAGAACAACATGGGAATCTGTGAGAATTGCAGCTCTGTGTGCCGCAGCCAACCGCTAATGCTGAAGCTGGAGGATGATACCAAAACATTCTGCAGTGGTGGTTGTCTGAAGCGGTTCAAAGAGGTGCGGATACATCAGAGAGAGAAAATGCAAAGATGTGGGACCAAAATGTTCTACTAATCTACACAAAAACCCAAAGATCTCTTTTTAAAAAAAACAAACATTTATTCTGCAGAACTCCAGGATGCTCCAACGCTGCACCACGTGCCTCACTTCACGACCTGTCTCGGACATGGTCAACTTGAAAAACGATGAGAACGTGGTGCAGCTCTTCTGCGGCCGCTTTTGTGTGAAATCTTACAAGCTGCGACCGACAGATGAGATGGATCAAGGTAATCCACAGTGAATCTGTCAAACGTCCATTTTTCACTTCTTTTTACTGGATCTTCAGGTCAAAATCAGAGACGTTATAAAAGACATATAGCACTTACTTTTTAAAACCAAACAATTTAAACTGTTTTTATCACATACAAGTTATACTCTCACCAGACATTTAATTAGGTACACCTTGCTAGTACTGTGTTGACCCCTTTTGCTTTCAAAACAGCCATAATTCTTCATGTTATAGTTTCATAAATTTTGATTCATGTTGGCATGATAGCATCACACAGTTGCTGCAGGTTTGTCAGCTGCATGTCAGCAAATATCCTGTTCCACCACCTCCCGAAGGTGCTCGACTGGGTTCTGGTGAGTTCTGTTTGAGTGCAGTGAACTCATCGTCATGTTCAAGAACCAGTTTGCCATGATCTGAACTTTGTGACATCAGAAGATGGCTGCTTCCAGCTCCTGTGGCAGAGGTTTTGGGCACATTGTAACCACTGAATTGACCAAAACCAAAATATTCCAGAGCCAAATGTGAGGCCATCTCTCTGACAGCCAAAGCTTGGCTGAAATCGGGTCACAAAGGGATGTAATTGGTCAGCAACAGTACTTGGGTAGGCTTTGGCATTTAAACAGTGCTCAACTGTGCCAAGAAATGATCTCCCGCACTGTTACGCCCCCACCAATCTGAACTGTTGATACAAGGCAGAATTGATCAGTGCCTTCATATTGTTCTTGTCAGATTCTGTCTATACCATCCCCGTATCAGCAGACATTAAGATTAAGTAATCAGACCAGCCCACATTCTTCCAATCTTCTACTGTCTAATTTTTATGAGCCGTGTGACTTGATGCCTCAGTTTTCTTAGCTGAAAGGTGTGGTTGGAACAGCATTATTACCCAGAGAAATGCTGCTCACTGGATTTTGTTTTCCTGTCTAAACCCCAGAGATGGTTCTGTGTGAAATTGTAATATAATTAAATGAATGAATTGCCTTGTTTGTGCAGCTTTTATCTGTGTACTTGTGGAGGAATAGGATATGAGGAAAGTCTTGGGTTGTCATAGATTTCATAAAAAAATAGGACCACAGTGCACTGATGCCACATCTAAAAGGTAAAATAAAATCATACTGTGCCACGAAATGCCACAGAATCCAGCAGCGAGGCAGTGTAACTACTGCAAAAACAGTTCAGCCTTTTAAGTGGCACTCCTCACTCTTTCTCTTCCTTTTCATTCTTTTGAGGTTTCCTGATATTCAGAAGTGATAGTGTTGTGGTCAGATATTCACTGTCACTATTTCAAAACCAAAAGCTACTGAATGATAACTTTTTCACAGGAAAGTATTTACCAGTACTCAAAAACTCTTATTTTGTAATAACCATGATGTTGTTATATGATGATAAGACTATTGATGTGTTTGTTAACAAACATGTCATGTGGACACTGCTCTATAAAGAGAAATCTAGTGACAGAAAAACATAGAATTCAAATACTGTTGGTAGAAGTCTGTGATGTTGTGACTAGTTGTACTTTCACTTGCTAAATCCAAGCAATCACCTTAACTGTAGGTAAAAGGCTCATCTTACAAATCTCTGCATCCTGTCTTTGCTTTTATTCTGAAAGTTTTTAACAGAAGTATCGATTTCTTTTCCCTTTATTATAATTATCTTCATTCGTCTTGACATCTTCTATTTAAAAAGTGTCCATATGCCTCCAACATGTGAGATAAATCCAGTAAGTGTTTCTTAAGTGTGTCCCAACAAGCCTTACTTTGACTTTGTGTGGAGGAGGAAAATTTGGATCATATTTAATGATTTTATCTATGTGACTCCTAAAAAAAATTTAGAACAAGTTAAGGTGAAATAAAACTGTCAAATACAAAGTAATAGTTTATTAAAGGTTATTGATCAAGTCATGAACAGCAGCTGTGTTTTCAGTAATAACATGTCTGATTTCTCCCTTCAGTGAAGAGAAAAACCGATAACCAATCAAAAGAGACGAACACTGTGAGTATGCTTTGTTTCTTTTTCCGATTCAGTCACAGAAAACAGAGCTTACATTCAAGTCTGGGGAAGATTTCTAATCCCTATATACTAACCGAGGCTCTTCCCACAGGAGGATGTGAGGATGTGTTCGCCCTCCCGCGAAAACGATGCCTCTCCTGCTGCTGTCGAACCAAACGACACAGTGTTGCTCATCGCCGACGCGTGCACGCTCTGTTTCCACTGCAAAAAGAATTTGTTGGAAGGAGAGACACTTTACAAGCCAAAAGACACAGAGGAGTTTTTTTGCTCCATGGCCTGCTTACATGAAAAGCGTCGCGAGCTCAAAATACCCATCAAAAAGTGCCACAACTGCTTTCAGTAAGTCTGTATTTTAATTCTCCATTTAAACGAGCGGCGGGGTTAAATGCATAAAAACAAACATTCTACAGATTCAACAAGTTTGTGAATGTGGCAACTTCACATGCTGATCAACAAAAAATTGAATCTCAGTGACTCAGAAATGTATAAAGATGATTGTTTTTAATGAATAAACAACATTTCTGAAAGTTCAGGAGCTCCATCATCAAATCTGTGCCTGGTTGTAAATTTGATCTCTTTCCTCTTATTTCTTCAGGGTGATTGCACGGCCTCAAAACATCATCCTGGCTCCGGTGGATGATTCAGGAACTATGAAGGAGTTGTGCAGCAATACATGTCTCTCCTCTGTCACATCCAAAATGAAAAAGGCTGCTACTAAGCCTCCATCAAAACAGGGACCTAGTTCACAGTGCAGGATGTGTGCCAGATGTTGTTATGTAAGGAAAAAAATAAAGTAAATTACTCTGAACTCTGTTTTATATGCACTGGGGATTGTAGCGCATTTGTCATGAACTGTTTAAGGATCCTTAGACAACGCTGGAGGCGAGTGTTTGTGACAATTAAAAAACCTGCAGAATATCTCCATCCTTTTGATTTAAAACTTGTTATTATTATCACGTTCATAATATATTTTTGTAATAACTACTCTTAACACGTTCCCTTTCCAACCTTAGTGCAAATTCACGGTGATCCTGAATGGCGTGGTCCACAGACTTTGCAGTGACTCCTGCTTCATGAGCTACCGCAAAGTCAACAATCTGCGCTTGTCTCTCTGCAACATGTGTGACGCCGTCTGCTACAGCAAATGTCTCATGGTGAAGATGGAGGACGGCAGTAAAGCCCTCTGTAGTGATGAATGTCTGGTCAAGTTTAAAGAGGTGCAGAAATTTTAAAAAACACTCATTATCTCCATATTTGACAAAAGCACTTGAATGTGCCTAAAACAACACATTCACAGTAGGAATGTAAGGTTGTGAAAGCATGACCGAAGGTGCTTTAAGTGAGCAAAGTGCAAAGGAAGAACTCCTTTTTAACAGGAAGTGATCGCTGGCAGGTGGCTAGTTGAGAGGAAAGAGAAAGAGGAGCATGTTTTATTATTTTTAGTTATTAAAACTGTTAGTTACTAATCATAATCAAGCAACCATGTCCGTGGTAAAGTAGCTATGTGCAGGTAACATGAGGCCATCTTTTATATATTCCCTTGATGTGTTTGTGCTTAATGTAACTCCATCATATAATCCAGACATCCTGTTACTGTGTCAGTATGAGGAAAACACGCAGAAATTATTAAATGTTCATTAAATGTTATTTCAGGACTTGATGTTTGAAAACTAAGGACTTGAGAAATAAAAAGAAATCAGGGCACATTTAACACACAGAGCATCCAATAATTTAAATGTGAACAACAAAATAATAACAGGTCATCACCAGGCTTTGTGTTTCATGTGTTAAACAAGACATGTGCAGCTTAAATGCAAACAGCAAAATGTTATAACTCCTGTTTAAGACATTCAGACAGACAGATCTGTAGCAGAGCTGAGTTTTTTTTAAAGTTCACAGTTTTAAAAACCATTACCGAGTCTCACCTTCACAAATGTGCAGCAGGCATAATATTTTACAATATATGTCTAAGGTAATGCTGTTCTTCATCTCACATTTTTCTCTCGTTATCTTTGCAGAAAGTTGACACTCGTCAGCTCTGCCCCATGTGCCAGACGTCCCATCAGCTGTCAGACATGATTGAAAATAAAAATGATGAAGGCAGGCTGGAGTTCTTCTGCAGCAACAGGTGTATGATGGTGTACGAGGCCCAGACCTTCACTGTGACGGGTATCTCCAGTCATATTTCAAACTGCAGAGAGAGCATTTGTGCAGTGCTGTGCTGAATTTTGCAGTTGGATAGCAGTTTTTAAGTTTTTAGGTGTCAAAAGCAGAAATCTTGTTTGTGCTTTTGTCTTTATAGAAAAGAAAAGCTCTTCATCTGAAGTTTGTGAGGTTAAAGACGTGAAGCCATCTGTAATACATCTCGACTGCGTAAGTTTTATGTTAAAAATGTCTTCTTTAGTAGCTGTAATGTATGAATATCTTAAACCTAGTTTGGATTCAGTGACAGAATAAATGTTATTACCAACTGAATGATAACAGCAATTTATGATTAGAATAAATTCTGTTTATTAAATCTCTTTCCAGTATATTACCACTTAACCTCCTAGGACCTGCCGTCCACATATGTGGACATCACATTTTGGGTTATTTTGACCAAAATACTCAATTTTGCTCTACAAGGGCCTGATATCCACTTACGAGGACATTATACTGCCACTGTTCTATCAAAATTTTAAACAAATATCCTCATATGTGGCTCCTATTTTTCTTAAAAACAAAAATAAGGTAAAAAAAAAAATCTGGTAATTCTTTGTTTTTACATTCATCAGGCCCCAATATGCCCAAATATCAAAGAGAAATTAAAAATGCATGTTGTGGAAGAGTTCGGGTCTCAGGAGGTTAAGTTAGGCTACGTTCACACTGCAGGTCTTAATGGTCAATTCCGATTTTTTGATCAAATCCAATTTTTTTTTGTCTGCTTGTTCACACTACAAATAAAATGTGACAGCAAACGCGCTCCAGTATGAACCGTTCATGGCCCTCAAAGCGGTCCGCATGCGCAAAAGAAGACGTCACACAC
The DNA here is from genome assembly GCA_922035795.1 of Oreochromis mossambicus. Taxonomy (NCBI): domain Eukaryota; kingdom Metazoa; phylum Chordata; class Actinopteri; order Cichliformes; family Cichlidae; genus Oreochromis; species Oreochromis mossambicus. The sequence goes on along the minus strand of CAKLIZ010000395.1, from coordinate 4,563 downwards.
AACGCGCTCTGTTTGGACCCAGACCAAACAGTATTGTTTGACTGATGGCCCTTAATATAAAGACCTGTTTCGGACTTTACGTTGCCCAGTTTTGCTTTAAGTTATAAAGTTATTTTGTTATTTACATAATAATGTACATAACCTAATAATTATCCTTATTGCTGTTTTAGAGAGGATCGGTGCTTCAAAGGATAGTTGCAGATTTCTGTCAGAATCTGCAGATTATACAGTACAAATAAAATGTTCACGTTGTCTTCCCAACAGTTTCACTAACATCTACACTGGATGGCCAGGAAGCGTTCGCGATGTCTTCTCGGGCGCTTCTCCGGCGCTGATAATTAGCGTCTGTCTTGTGTCAGTGACGTAAAAGACGGATTTAATGCGACCTGACATGATTTGATGTGCTTTCGCCTGCAGTGTGAACGTAGCCTACGAGTACTCACAGTGCTCCACATGTAGGCCTTTGGTATAAAACTTATACAATATATCCAAATCTCTCTTGCCTCTTCATCAAGATCAAAACAGAGCCCATCGATGAGGGGTACAGCCAGACTCTCACAGCCTCAGTTTCTCATCAGGACATCAAGAAGGAGCCAAATGTAGTAAAAGTAAGATACTCAATCATTATCTATCATTTTCCCCTTTACATTATACAGTAACGTCTTTATTATTTCAGTTAGATATTAGTGCATACAATGATGTCATTTGTTGTAATTAGAAAAACATAGATCATAAATCATCTAAATATTCAGGGGATCATTTAAACAGCACTCCACCAACGCGCATCGTCTCCTGTTCTGGTTTTCACAGGAGGACTTAAAGATTGGGTCGGTTTTCTCCTTGACCGATGAATCCAAACCTGCAGAGCCCTCACTCATCAACACGGATGTGCCTGCATTGTGCTCCACCTGCAAACAGGCCCTGATGGATGGAGAGACAATTTACCAGAGGAAAAACCACACCGGTGTATTCTGCTCCACTTCCTGCCTTCTGAAGTTTTACCAAAAGATACCAGTTAGGAGGACGTGCCACTTCTGTCTTCAGTGAGTCTAACAGTCCCAGTCTTTGATTGCTGGACCTCTAATTATTATTTTTTTCTTTATAGGCTCATTCACAGAATAACTGATGTCCTTTAACTTAGTTCAACTTTATCTAAACTTCACTCTATTGAATTTTTTAAATCTTACCGTTGCTCGTTTTCTCAGAGTGATAACACAGCCTCAGGACATCCTCCAGGCCCCGGTGGATAACGAGGGGACAAATAAAGATTTCTGCAGCCAGACCTGCCTGTCCTCCTTCAACTACAAGAAACAAGTGTCCACCAAAATACCCGTGGCTCCCGTCTCATCATACTCACAATGTAGCATGTGCAGCAGATATTGCATTGTAAGAGACTAGGGAACAGTTACTCTAATCTAATTACATGACACTGCCTGCTATAATAGTTACATCTCTCGTGGATTAAGTTGCAGTTTATTTGTTAGCTGGATTCGTGTGTGCTAAATGAGCCTGACCTCTGTTTATCTTCTTGTAGAGCAAACACGAGATCAAGAAAGAGGACGTCATCCACAAGATCTGCAGTGAGTCGTGTTTTCTGCGGTTCTGCGGCATGAACAACATCACCGTCTGTGCGAACTGCCGCGCACACTGTAAAACACCCCTCACGCTCAAGATGGAGGAGGGCGGCAACAAACTTTGCAGCGCAGAGTGTCTGGACCAATTCAAGCAGGTCCGAAGGATACAGTTTGCTTTTCCTGCTGTTGTGAATGGGTTGTGGCAAATATTAAACACATCGGGTATGTTAATAATGAGCCAAAAACCCAGGATTCAGGTTGTTTTTGTCACTTAGTGTTAGACAGCTGGGTCTGTATGACATTAAGAAAACAGGGCATTACTACACTCATATGAGGCACGCAGCTTTGGCTGCAAGTTTGCAAGTGTAAGCAGGTTGCAACAAAGCTGGATCAAAGGAGGTTCATTTTTCATTTAAGATTTTAGGCAATTTCTAAAAGCAAAATTTTACTTTTTCCTAATCTTCAAAAAATGACACAAGCTGAATTTGAACTGAGTTCAGTCTTTGCTTTTTGTTGTTGCACAGAAAATCCAAACCCCACAGCTGTGCACTATGTGCCGTAACACTTCTCCGATATCAGACATGGTTGAAAACAAAAACAGTGAAAATGTTGTGGAGCTCTTCTGCACCAAAGGCTGCGTGTCGGCATTCAAGATCCAGGCTGTCAATTCATCAGGTACGGGACGGATGCTTTGTTCAGATTCTGTTTGTCTTATTTTGTTCTGTTTGTAACTCAGAAGCTTCAAACTTTCATTGTGTGTTAACTATTTTTTATTTATAAGAGTAAAACCTGGAGATGAAGCATTTTTTTAAACTGTTATATGAAAAGACTTCAAATTCAAAGGTGCAAACATAAATCTGCTTCATGCTTTCCTTGATTAAACCTCCCCTTCTCCTTAGGTGCCTCATTGAATTGTGACCACTGTGGTAAGACTGCAGTGCCAACCTGTCACCTTGCCATGTCAGATGCCTCCATCAGAAATTTCTGCACTCTTAAGTGTGGCATGGATTTCAGGGTAATGTATTTAATATATGCTAATAAAACAAAGCCCTCGATTGCTACCCAAAAACATTTAAAAGCACCTAAAAGGGGGAATACTTTCTTTACAGCGTGCTTGAGTTAAGATTTTGTTTTTCAAATTTCTATCAGAAGTTTTGAACAATGGCCCGTCCATTTGTTTCTTTTTTCTGATCTACAGGAGAGCCAGAATCCAGCAGGAGTCCCCGATAAAAGTCAAAGGGATTTCCTCCATCCACCACTGAAGCTGCTATGTGCCCAGTGTCAAAGCATCGTATTAACTACACCCAAAGTCATCCAGAGAAAGGTACCATTCTCCCGTCCATTCTTTAAATGTGGAGAACCACAAACACTGTAAACTGCCAGAAACATCCATGTTTGTGTGGACTGATTTGTATCAAAATATAACCGTGTTTATGTGCAGGAAAAAATATACTTCGCATGTAGTGTGGCCTGTTTTCAAGAATTTAAGAGGGTCAACAGCATCACGGCTACCTGTGAATACTGTAAGAATGAAAGAATCATCAAAGACGTCAAGAGAATCGGCGGCAAAGACTGCTGCTTCTGCAGTGATGGTAAGGAGAACATGTCAGTGTAGTTTGTTTATGGTTGATTTCACATGATCGGGAAGTTTACTGGAGCCTCACCTTTCTCTTCTTGCAGCCTGCAAGACGCTCTTTTGCCAAGAGCTAAAAGGGAAGTGGGGTAAACACTGTCGCTCGTGCAATTACTGCCAGTCGATATCCAAGAGTCTGGTGACGACACCGGGTGAAGACATGGACATCGAGTTCTGCTCTGAAGCCTGCTGCTTAAAATACAAAATGCTCCTCAGCCATGTAAGTGAAGGGTGATGCTCACACTCTGCACAGTCTGTCTGATGCAGATGAAGGTTTTTTTTCCTTTTTTTACCCATGAATATAATTTGCATAAAGACAATTCAATCACCAATTCTCCTCCTAACTGCTTTTTATCCTCAGGTGGCAAAATGTGACACCTGCAGTCACAAAGGGAAACTAAAGCAGAGTCTGCCGCTGCTGGGAGAGGTCAAATACTTCTGTGGCATGAAGTGTCTCCTACACTTCTGCAGTAACAAGGTTCAGATGCTCGACGGAGGTATGCACAGTTGCTGTTTCATAATGATTATAATGATGTGGGACAGAACCAGAGCAGCATTTGTTGGATTTCTTTGGGTTTAAGGTCATGTAGAGTTAGAGGGGTCTTTATCCAGCCCCTAACCAGCTAAAACAAGCTTGGATCTAGTTTTAGGAAACAATTGTTCAAGGTGTTCAGTTTACACTTTACATAATATCCTTAGTTGAAACATGTGGTGCAACTTTAAGATCGAACTTTAAGGTCCTTTGTGTACTGATTCAGTTATTTTGGTTATTTCTCCTGAGCTTTGCTGGTTTTAGTGAATTCAGGGTGTGGACGGAAGCTGCTGTCGTCTTTTAAAATTTCCTTTTTTAATTTTCAATGACGATGTAAACGCTGTGGTTATTAAATAAATATTTGTAACTATAAATGAGCTTCGCTACTTGGTTTAGAAAGCGTGTGAGCTGAGGGCTGTGAGCAGAAATTGTGTTCTTGCATATCTTGCACAATTTTCTGAAGGTAAAGATGAGTAATTTTGGACTGGTCTGCCCTGTAAATAAGATTTGCTCTTGATGGAGCTTCCTGGTTAAGTGAAGGTGATAATAATTCGTTCTCGAGTCCTGGTTCAGTTACAGGCTTTATAAATCTCTGCTGCAGTTTAATCAGTTACTAGCACCACTGACTGGCTCTCCTCTCTTTCCAGAAGTCTCTTCATCTCCGGTATCTGCAGCACCAGCAGAGTCCTCTCCTGTCATTGGGAATGTTATATCTTTGGCTAATGCTCTGACCAGGCAGCACAGCACCTCAGCAGCCTCTCCACAGCTTGGTACACGCACACACAGACACATTATTTATTAACACATTTTAAAATTTCACCCAG
>CAKLIZ010000394.1:274225-313203 GCA_922035795.1 Oreochromis mossambicus | reverse complement strand
GACACGTTCTCTGTCATATAGGCCTGGGATGATTTTTGGGAGTTTTTCCTGCTTGGAATTGCATACATAGGATTCACTGCATGAATAAACCTTCTGAATCCTTTATCATCTAAAATTGAAAATAGTTGGAAATCAAGTGCAATCATTTTTGCCTTTATCAATTGAGTTCTGTCTTGCTGGCATCACAGACTTCTGCTAAAACTGTCTCATAGAGCTCTGGGTTGGTTTAGGTGGTTGTGGTGGTATACTGCAAGATGCTGTAGATGCAGCAGCAGCAGCAACAGTTGCAGTAGACACACTGGTACCTTCATTAATATCACACTCAACTGACTGTGCTTTATCTAGGTTGTTTGTGGAGCTGGCTCTATCTATGATATCCTTTTTTTGCAGACTCTACACTCTGCCTTTGTATTGTCAATAAAATTGAAATGGTTCCAGATTTTTCCTCTTTTCTTGGTGTCACTCATTTTCATTACTATACCTTTCTAATATGATGATGTTGTCTCTTGCTGTTGTCCCTGGCTCTTTTTCTCTCCTTTTCCCTCCTGCTCTGTTCCTGTGCTACTGTGAGTGTAACTAGCGAATCGTTCAATACTCGTGAATCACCTTACTGACTTGTGAATCATGATTCACAAGCCCAACTGACTCACTGACTCATCCCTGTTGCTGTTAGGAAACCAATTTCATTAGTAGAAATATATCTAGCTTATAATTCAAATTGTGGAGAAAAACACAACATCCAGTATCTGAGTTATGAGTAGAAGCTCACATCAAGACAATAGAGATTGACAGACCACGTGACTTTTGCGCATTGCTTTGTGGGTACCCGTGGCAACAAAATCAAAACACTGCATCAAGCGCTAGCTTTTCCAGCACCAGTAATCATTAATTCTGTGGTTTTAATCCCTACTTGCATGTTATTTGCTCCAAAAAACAGTTATTTACAAAACAACGGAGAACACAGCAGGTCCGTACAAAGACAGACTTGACGAAAAGGCAAAAAAAGTAAGAGGAATTAATCAAAGGAGTGAAAGAGTTAGACCCATACGAGCATACAGAGTGGAGTAAGGACGTTAGCGTGCTGCCCAACTTTCATCACACACATATTTATTATTATATGGTCCTAAGTGTGAGTGCATATACTCACAAAATGTTTAGTAACTTCAGATCCCTTCTACAAGCCCAGGTCCAGTTTACTTTGGTGATTTGGACTATTCCATTTGACAGCTGTTGTTAATTTTTTTTTTCCTTTTTTCTCCTGCACAGGCCAACAAAATCTATTTGTCGTTTCAGGTTGTAGTATTACACTAAATTTTCAGGTCTAATAGAAATAAAATGAGTGTTTTGTAATTCATTCAATTTATTGTCTTTATTTATAACTGGCATTATTGTTTCATTCTATTATAGTATCTTGCAAGAAAGAGGCAAAATTGTATTCCATCGTGCTTTATTAGCTGCTTCGGTGAAAAACAAATCATAATGCAACAACAACAAAAACATTGCAAACAACATACTGAAAAATAGTTATTCATCACTTGATTGCTTCAATACAATACTTGGCTGTTTTGATATCGCTCTCTCTCTTCACCACTCAAATCTCGCTGTGGTAGCAGCTTTAAACTCGGTATGACCCAGGTTGATAGAGGGTGCCCAAAAGTCAGTGTGCCATATGATTGCATTAGCAATAAATTTAATAACGCTCTATATGGAGAGTTACACACTATATAGAAGAACTTTATAGAATTATATTTGTTCACAGATGTTGGCAGCTATCAGCGAATAGTTATCAGCTATTTTGAAACAACAAAACAACAACAAAACTCCATAACAGCAAATGAACTGTACAACAGAAAATACAAATGCTATTTATGGTCTCCTAACAACAATGATAAGACAAATAAACTGAGCCAATATGGCATGTTTGTTAATACAGGGATACACATATTAATGTGATCTGTGGTCTCCCACTCAGAGACACAGGTCTCCGAGTGTCCAGCATTCAGACGGCTACCTGAGGACACTCATGTGACAGAAAATCTGCTCACACAGATATGTAGAGCCAAATACTGTAAATAAGGCCTCTGCAATGTTCTGAAGACAGTTAAACTTGTCAGGTAGTGATGTCCAGCAGGTGAAAATGCAAGCTCCATGAACACGCACAGCTGTGGATTCCAGCTGCTTTGATGTTGCATTAACTGGCATTAACTCAGCCAGTTAATGTAAGACAAATTGAGCTGCTCATTAAAGCTTTCTGGTTTGATCAGAAAATAAAATATTGGTCCATACACCTGAAAGTCCCCAAAACGCATTGTGAATTCTGTCTCGAGTTTATGGATGTATCCGTGTATCTCCGTGGTGCTGATGCTGCGCTGAGCAGACAGCTCCTGAAGCTTTTGAAGTGTCAGAATGTGGAAAGATATCAACGTCCCTCTCTTAGGCAGTAAGTTATTTTTAGCCAATTACAAGTTGAATCTGGTAGTTGGGGTTGTTAGCTAAGATACCATCATTGAGATGAGGCACGACTAATGTGTCTATGCGAGCTGATTTGCAATGTGCACTGCTGGCGTGGTCATTTATTTTTTTAATGCACCTTCTCAGATTAATTCACTGCGTGTCATGCCCAGGGCTGGACTGGGACAAAAAAAAAAAAAAACCCCGGGCATTTTGACTAGAGACCGGCCCACCAGATATTAAAGCCATAAAGCCTTTGAATGAAAACAAACGCTGTTGTGACAGTGATGTACACTGTCTTGTTGGTATATGTATGATTTCTAGACATTTTACATCAGATAAAAACTTTGGTTGTAAGATTCAGCTAATTATTTAATAACAGCCAGACATTTTAATGAGAATAAGAAAGTATTTCTTTGTGCCCCCCTTTCCCTGTTAATGCCCTACCTGGCCCCCTGGTAAAACTTTGCTAGACCCACCCCTGCACAGTTACCAGCTGTCAGCTACATTAAAAAAAAGGATCCTGGTGTTATTTGTTTCTCAGATACAGTTCATAACTTCCCTTCAACTCATTCATGTCACCTAAAAGGTAAACCTGTTCCTCCATCACCTGTTCAGCTCTGATGATTCAGTAAGGACATCTCCCGGTTTCATCTTCATGTTTCCCTCTCACCAGATAAACAAACCGACATCATGACCAGCAGCTTTTACAGCTGTGGCTCCAGCAAACAGCTGATACTAGAAATTAATATTAAATAAATTCTAACAACAGCTGATCAAGCTTAAACGTGCTGCTGTTGTTTAGCGCGACATCCGCTGGTTTCCTCTTTCTGGCGCAAAGTGGGCGATAAACAAACAAGAGAGAAAAGCCGATCAGCTGATGATTGATCAGTTTCATGATTGAAGTAGCAACAGGAGAGAGAGCAGGGGAGAGAATGAGAGAAGAAGATGCAGCTGACAGCATAACGACAGAATAACTCCAGCTTTGTGACATTTTCATTCTCGCTGAAGTCCGGGACAAACTGTGTCTCTTCTCAGCTCAACACGAAACGCGTAATAATTTCTCTGAATGTGGGACAATTTCATCTTTTTACGGGACGGTTGGCAACTCTACTAACTAACCTTATGAATAAAATTAAGTTCACTATCTGTAACATCATAGCACCCACCCAGCTGTATAGACACTCCGTCATGCTAGCTAGCACGCAATATGAGTTATTGTTACTGACTGTAAAAAGTCAGCACAATGAAAATAAACTCCACCTAAACTTGGATTACATTTGACCCAGACAGACTGCAGGTCATAACTTCTTACCTGAAGTTCAGTTAACCTGACACTCGGACCGGGGCTGCCTCGGTTCTCTCCTCTTGCCTCCCCTTTCCCTCATCCACCTGCCAGCCTCCACCACTTGTTAATTTTACTGAATCTGTGGAAGCTACGCCATAGCCACCACCAAACAACTGAGTTATTTTTACACACTTGCCAGCATCTGGCCAATCCATCACCTTTCATTGTTTATACCGTTACAAAAAACAAAACAAAAAACAAACAAAATCATCAGGCCACCGAGCAAATGCCTGGTATGCCCGATGGCCAGTCCAGCTATGGCACGCGTGCCTAGGGGTTGCTGACCCCTGATATATAGTGTTACATCATATTCTATAAGGATGTTATGTGTTTGTATATGTCTGTGAAGGTTCTCAGTCATCCAGGTCCTCGTAGTGAAAGGAGCTTGCAAAGAAAACCGTCTGGACTTCTTTAAGTTGCTTGAAGACATTTCACCTCTCATCCGAGAAGCTTCTTCAGTTCTAAGGTCAAATGGCTTAAAGTCCCAGATTTAAACCCAGTGGGAGTATCCCCCCAAGGAGGGACAAAAGGACCCCTGATGATCCTCTAATCACATGAGCCAAGGTGTGAGAACGGGTGTGGGTCCCAATCAGCCAGGGTTTCAGGTGAGCTCATTGTGAAACCTGGCCCCACCTTATCATGCGATTTCCTGAGGTCAGATGGACCAGGATGTGAGTGGGCGTTAAGGTGTCTGGGGAGGGAACTCAAAACTGGATTATAGATGGCAGACAGTTGGTGTCGTAAACCACCGCCTCTGTTCAAAGATGGTCGCTCACAGTGGACATTCATGTGCTCATGTGATTAGAATACTTATAGTACGCACCGTACGTAGTACGCGTAGTGCGCGTACTTCAAGCGTGCAGTCTCTTAATTGGGACACAGCCTAACTCACTCACTCACCCCCTCCCTCCTGGCTCACAGCTTCTTCTTCTTTTTGGTTGGCAACCAATGTTAAGGCGCATCACCGCCCCCTGGCTCACAGCTCAGTGGACATTAAGATGAGAAAATATATATTTGACACATTTACGGAAAATACTAATAAAATGAATAAAAATAAATGAAATAAATGTTAGCTTTAGAATCTTTTTTGCTCTATAAAATAGTTGTTTTACAATTACTCATCTTAGTGTGGCAGGATGAATGTTATTTCTCGGTTCAACCCACTTTCAGCCTGGCGCATTAGGGGGCGCTAGTATAAATAGTGGCCATTTGAGCATTCCTGGATCGCTTACCTGTGATCTCCTTTTTGGTCACCTGACTTCCCTTTGGTGTTGCAGAGATCATTTGAGGGTTACCCTTCTGAAGCCTCCATCGCGGCTGGTAGGTGTTTACTCATTGTAGTGTGCACATTACCTTACTTGGTGGTAAACGGCTATTGTTTGTAGGTCGTAGCTGTAGAAGCCTCCTCCGAGCCATTCTGCTCACGTTTCATGACGCTGTTTACTCGGTACGTAATTCAATTTTGTTACGATCTCTGCTTTTTATTGTTCTTTTATAGTAAATACTTATTATGCTTTGCAGGGAGTGTGGGCCTTAGTTTTACACAACGCTTTTACCGCCTGTTCCTGTTGCGAGGTTTCTTTTCCTGCTGCTGCCAGCCTTTTAAAGTGGACGTCGCCGTGGACAGCGGCCATATGCATGCCAGCTACGGGAGTTGGCTGGCGTGCACATTGATTGACTGGATGATTAACTTATAGTCGGGCAGATGGCAAGTTGGAGCAATACGGCGATTCCATCTGCTCCAGATTTTAAAGTTTTATCTAGATTGTATGTTGTTTTTCTGTTGTTTTGAGTTGTTTTGATTTTTGTTACGCCACTGGTGGGAGGCCCTTTTTCTAGCTGCAGATCACCAGTGTGGTCCTGCAGTTGGGTTATCCCCAGCACTGCATATTAGTTTTGTTGTAATCTGTTATAATTTTCTTTTTTCTCTTTTATTCAGATGCGGACGGCCTGACGTGGAGGAGACTGGGGTGCCTTGGGGGTGGGATCCTTTGATTGTACACACCTGACTTTTTAAGTTTATTAGTGTGAGTGTGTGATAGTGTGCTGCACTTGTGTCTTGGTATGTTTTCTTCTCTTTTTTTTGAGTTGTGTGTGTGGCATCCCTGTCCCTCCACTGGTAAGCCTTGGCTCTGAATAGCTTTTTTTTTTTAAGCATATTTGTACATTGATTTTTATGATTGTGCTTTTATGTTGTTTTGAATAATTATTAGTAAATTGTCAAACTGTTTTATCATTGAAAATCCTCTCTGTACTGAGTATTACAAACCTAAGTGCCTTCCTGGTGATTAGTGTTACTTCCAGTATTCTCCGGGTGAAATTCCCAGGGTGCCGTTGCCTTTTAAACTGTGAAGCGTATTTATTTTATTCCCACCTTGTGCTGCCACATTAGCAGTATGATATACATGAAAAGATAAACAAATTAAGTTTGAGTAAAAATGTAAATTTTTTGCACTCTGGTCAACTGACACAGTGGCTCAAATGACTCAAAAAACCTGATTCACTTTGAGTGACTCATTCAAACTCGATTCAGTAAGAAGAATCGAATTTACTATCACTGCTACCGCCCCTCCCCACTCTGCTCAGCGCAAACACAGGGCTCACGTGCAGCGTGAAGGGGAAAAAAAGTGAGCGAGAGAGGGTGAGAGAAAGAGGGGGAAAAAAAGAAACACGGCTCCCAATAAGGAGTTGGCTCCCGTTGTTCACTTCAAAGATCCGGCTCAAATTTCGTTCGCGACCAACACATCACTAGTATATATGGACACAGAACCAGGAGTGGTGGGATTGGGCGGCGCTGATAATTGGCATCTGTCTTGTGCCAGTGACGTAAAAGACGGATTTAATGCGACATGACCATTCAAACAGCAGTCGCTTTCTAAAACATCAGATATGTATCGGATTCAGTACATACGAAAGAGATCTAGGCCGGATTTGAAAATATCAGATTTGTGCTTTTTTAAACTGTCAAACTGCAATCGGATATGGGTTGCATAGGGTCAAAAAAGTCAGATTTGATGCGCTTTCACCTGCAGTGTGAGCATAGCTTAACTACATTATTAAAGAAATTAAAAGATCCCTTATGTAAAAGGGATTTAAACGTTTTAGCTTTACAAAAGTCACATTTTAAGCAGTGAATACTGCCATTTACCCAAGGTGAGGACTTGGAAGCAGAAGCTAGTCTCATTTTAACCGGACGGATTTCATGTAAAATGGAAAAGCCAATGATTATTAAAAAGATGTGTTAAGAAATCAACACCATTATAAGGAGAAAAATAAATGAAAAGCTTTAGAGAATTTCTCTGCTGTGGAGGAATTTAAGATGCGAGAGCTGAACAGAGGCTCGTGAGGAGTGTAGAAAACCTGCGTCTTTCAGTCATTCCAACAACAATAACAGTCCTCACCTGTTGTGTTTCACTTACTGATCTCTGCAATGTCAACTCCGCTATCTGAAGTTATCGTCTTTAATGACTGCGCGGACACAAAGCAACAGTGATTCACCCGCTGCTCTGGAGCTGTGGGAGCGCTGTCTCGTGCAGGGTCCCTGCCTTTACCTGCACACACCTGCAGACACCCAGAAAGCAGGAGGACGAGCTTGTTCCGACTCAATAAATCCGTTGAGACACCTGGAGCCCTCCTCCACCTGCGGAACAGAGGAGGAGACGGTGTACTTTGTGTTTGAGGAGGCAGATGGTTCACCTCGAGTCAAGCACATGCGAGCGCACACACGCAGCGGTTCCACCTGTTGGCATTTTTCTGGTGTTGTGCCAAAAAAAAGTGATTGTCTACCAGAAAGTCATTGCCGCACAGTTGCTTAAAGCTGCAGAACCCAGATTACTTACGTAGAATCATGATAATCGTAATGGACAGAAACTCTAAGAATGAGGTTATTTTCACAATTTGGAATGTTCTTGGAATGAGGATGCTCACAGAACATCCTCGTTTGTACCTGACATGTCACAAATAAACACAGTGGGGAAAAGATACAATTGCAACACAAGGGCGTGACACATCCTTGATTGTCCTCACATATTTAAGATATTTATCTCTTTCAAAATTGTTTTAAAGTTGGATTCAACTGAATTCACTGGACAAAAATAGAACTTACAGATTTTATCTGCCTCTGGTCACCCTCAAATGGTTGTGGCTGGTAAAGCTTTCCTTGCTGTTAAAAGTGAGATTGTGCAACTTCGGCCAAGCAGTCCGGCTCCTGGATACTTGAGTGTATATTGTTGGGTTGACAAAAGGCAATAAAAATAATACAAGAAGTAAGACATGCACAGTAAGACTTATGTCAGTGTATGAGACTCAGAGTGAGCCATGTGAACTTGACACAGGGTCAAACCATGTGAATGGCTCACAGATTCCACAGATTTATGTGCATCGGTGCATGAAGTTTTATATCCTGGAGTGAACACAGAGGTGTTTTACAGAAGCTCTCAGAATGAGGATGTTTGCATGACTTCTTTATTCTTGTGACATGCTTTAGCGTTCAGCACCAGCTCTAACCTGAACCCTACATTAAACAATAATTACAAGTGAAACTTGGCAGAGGAAACAATGTAATTTGAAAAACACAAGTTGCGCAATGTTTCTTTGTGACTTTCTTCTATTTGTGTTCCTAATTCCAGCTTCTCGTGTCCTTGTTTCTCCCTGGTATGCTGCTGCCGGTCCAGTGGTCTTCAGGAAAAGGAAATCTAACTGCTGTGGAAAACAGAAGAACACTTATTTACTGGTTACTCCTTACGGGGTTTGTTAGCTTTGGCAGCCGCACCTCCACCAAGCAACTGTTTTCTATATTAAACTGGCTTTTCCTTCTCCTGCAATATAAATGACATGAATCTGTAAATAATACCTCTCCGTGAATCGCTACCTTATCGTGGTGGAGGGGTTTGTGTGTCCCAGGGATCCCAGGGGCTATGTTGTCTGGGGGCTTTTGCCCCCTGGTAGGGTCTCCCATGGCAAATTGGTCTTGGGTGAGGGACCAGACAAAGAGCGATTCAGAAGACCCTTATGAAGAGAATATCGAGGGAACAGTTTACCCTGCCCGGGATAGGGTTACCGGGGCCCCGCCCTGGAGCCAGGCCCGGGGAGGGTGCCCGAGGGCGAGCGTCTGGTGGCCGGGCCTTAGTCCATGGGGCCCGGCCAGGCACAGCCCGAAGAGGAGACATGGGCCCATCCTCCCGCAGGCCCACCACCCGCAGGAGGCGCCACAGGGGTCGGGTGCATTGTGTGCTGGGCGGCGGCCAGGAGCGGAGGCCCTGGCGGACTGATCCCCAGCTGCCAAGACTGGCAATAGGGACATGGAATGTCACCTCTCTGGTGGGGAAGGAGCCTGAGTTAGTGCATGAGGTTGAGAGGTACCGGCTAGATATAGTCGGGCTCACCTCTACGCATGGCTTGGGCTCTGGAACCAGTCTCCTGGAGAGGGGCTGGACTCTGTCTCAGTCTGGAGTTGCCCCTGGTGAGAGGCGGCGGGCTGGCGTGGGTATTCTAATATCCCCTCGGCTTGCTGCCGGTACATTGGGGTTTTTCCCGGTGGATGAGAGGGTTTGTTCCCTGCGCCTTAGGGTCGGGGAACGGGTCCTGACTGTCATCTGCGCTTATGCGCCGAGTGGCAGTTCAGAGTACCCAGCCTTCTTAGAGTCCCTGGGGGGGGTGCTGGAAGGTGCCCCATCTGGAGACTCTGTTGTCCTGCTGGGAGACTTCAATGCTCATGTGGGTAACAAAAGCAAGACCTGGAGGGGCGTGATTGGGAGGAACGGCCTCCCTGATCTGAACCCGAGCGGTGTTTTGTTATTGGACTTCTGTGCAAATCACAGTTTGGCCATAACGAACACCTTGTTCTAAGAGTGTCCATAAGTGCACGTGGCACCAGGACGCTCTAGGCCGCAGGTCGATGATCGATTTTGTAATCGTATCACCAGACCTGCGACCATATGTTCTGGACACTCGGGTAAAGAGAGGGGCTGAGCTGTCAACTGATCACCACCTGGTGGTGAGTTGGATCAGGTGGCGGGGGAGGACGCTGGACAGACCCGGTGCACCTAAACGCGTAGTGAGGGTGTGCTGGGAACGTCTAGCAGAGGCCCCAGTCCGCGAGATCTTCAATGGACACCTCCGGCAGAGCTTCAACAGCATTCCGAGGGAGACTGGGGACATTGAGTCCGAATGGACCATGTTCAGCGTCTCCATCGCCGAAGCTGCTGCATTGAGCTGCGGCCGCAAGGTGGTTGGTGCCTGCCGTGGTGGTAATCCCCGAACCAAATGGTGGACACCAGAGGTGAAGGGAGCCACCAGGCTGAAGAAGGAGTCCTATCGGGCTTGGTTAGCCTGTGGGACTCTGGAGGCAGCCGACAGCTATCGACAGGCCAAGCGGAATGCGGCTCGGGCAGTGGCTGAAGCAAAAACTCGGGTGTGGGAGGAGTTCGGAGAGGCCATGGAAAAAGACTTTCGGACTGCCTCGAAGAGATTCTGGCAAACCGTCAGGCGTCTCAGGAGGGGAAAGCGGTGCTCTACCTGCACTGTGTATAGTGCTGGCGGAGCGGTGCTGACGTCGACTGAGAAAATTGTCAGGCGGTGGAAGGAATACTTCGAGGACCTCCTTAATCCCACTGACACGTCTTCCGAGGAGGAAGCAGAGTCTGGGGATGAGGGGAATGACCCGCCAATTTCCGGGGGCGAGGTCACTGACGCAGTTAAACAACTCCTTGGTGGCAGAGCCCCTGGTGTTGATGAGGTCCGCCCCGAGTTCCTGAAGGCTCTGGATGTTGTAGGGCTGTCCTGGTTGACACGCCTCTACAATGTTGCGTGGAGATCAGGGGCAGTACCCCTGGATTGGCAGACCGGGGTGGTGGTCCCCATCTTTAAGAAGGGAGACCGGAGGGTGTGTTCCAACTACAGGGGGAATCACACTCCTCAGCCTCCCTGGGAAAGTCTATGCCAGGGTGGTGGAAAGGAGAGTTCGTCCGCTAGTCGAACCTCGGATACAGGAGGAACAATGCGGTTTTCGTCCTGGTCGCGGAACACTGGACCAGCTCTTTATCCTCTCAAGGATACTTGAGGGTGCATGGGAGTTTGCCCAACCAGTCTACATGTGTTTTGTGGACTTGGAGAAGGCATTCGACCGTGTCCCTCGGGGTGTCCTGTGGGAGGTGTTGCCGGAGTATGGGGTGTCTGGCCCATTGCTACGGGCCATTCGATCCCTATACAACCGTTGCAAGAGTTTGGTTCGCATTGCCGGCAATAACTCGGACTCGTTCCCGGTGGGTGATGGGCTCCGCCAGGGCTGCCCTTTGTCACCGGTTCTGTTCATAATTTTTATGGACAGGATTTCTAGGCGCAGCCAAGTGGCGGAGGGCTTTCGCTTCGGTGGCCTCAGAATCTCATCTCTGCTTTTTGCGGATGATGTGGTTCTGTTGGCTTCATCAGGTGAAGGCCTCCAGCTCGCACTGGAACGGTTCGCAGCCGAGTGTGAAGCAGCGGGAATGAGGATCAGCACCTCCAAATCTGAGGCCATGGTTCTCAGCCGGAAAAGGGTGGAGTGCCCACTCCAGGTCGGGGATGAGTTCCTCCCCCAAGTGGAGGAGTTCAAGTATCTCGGGGTCTTGTTCGCGAGTGATGGGAGAAGGGAGCCGGAGATCGACAGACGGATTGGTGCTGCGGCTGCAGTGATGCGGACGCTGCACCGGTCCGTCGTGGTGAAGAGGGAGCTCAGTGTAAAAGCGAAGCTCTCAATTTACCAGTCGATCTACGTCCCTACCCTCACCTATGGCCACGAGCTGTGGGTAGTGACCGAAAGAACGAGATCGCGGATACAAGCGGCAGAAATGAGCTTCCTCCGAAGGGTGGCTGGCCTCTCCCTTAGAGATAGGGTGAGAAGTTCGGCCATCCGGGAGGGGCTCAGAGTAGAGCCGCTGCTCCTCCACATCGAAAGGAGCCAGTTGAGGTGGTTCGGGCATCTGATAAGGATGCCTCCTGGGCGCCTCCTGGGTGAGGTGTTCCGGGCGTGTCCCACCGGGAGGAGGCCCCGGGGCAGACCCAGGACATGCTGGAGAGATTATATCTCTCGGCTGGCCTGGGAACGCCTTGGTGTTCCCCCGGATAAGCTGGAGGAGGTGGCTGGGGAGAGGGAGGTCTGGGCTTCTCTGCTTAGGCTGCTGCCCCCGCGACCCGGCCTCGGATAAAGCGGATGAAGATGAATCTGTAAATAAAATATAGTGAACATGCTTGTGTCCAGAAGTGTGTAGTCTTACCACTACACTATCCAGCTGCCTGGTTTAACTGATAAAGTCTCCAGTGAGTGTATATGGACATGTCAATGAAGAAAATGCAAACACATCGAAAATATCCATATCAATATCAAAACCGATCAGAACGAGGCTGTAAACTTTACCTACGGTAAAACGATAGTGAAGGTACATTTCCGGCCTGTCAAGGATCTGCCATAACTCATAACAATATGGATAATGATAGATTTACACGGTATTATGAAACCCAAGCCAGTAACGGCCTCCCTGGCTTTTCAGGTGCA
This sequence comes from Oreochromis mossambicus, assembly GCA_922035795.1. Taxonomy (NCBI): domain Eukaryota; kingdom Metazoa; phylum Chordata; class Actinopteri; order Cichliformes; family Cichlidae; genus Oreochromis; species Oreochromis mossambicus. The sequence continues at coordinate 300,874 of CAKLIZ010000394.1, read as the reverse complement.
CCTGTAATTTATGGAGGAGGCATAGCATCTATTTTCTCAAAATTGTTTAGATTTGAAACTCCATTCATAAAGTGGGGTGTGAGCGTCACAAAACCTCATTTGAAAACTGCCGTCAAGTGCATAGCATCGGATGTACTCACTTCCGCCGTGAGTAAGTTCAATCGCTTGGACACAGCTGAAAGACAAGAGGGGTCAGTGCTAAGCATAATTTCACGTAGACCCTTAAAACGTCCTCCGGGTCAAAGACTGGCAGAGTTTAAAAAGCCAAGAAAAACTGTCAAAAAGAGACAGACTGGTAGATCTGTGGTATTCTCCTGTTTCTCTTGAATCTTTTAGCGCTGCTATTTGCCGTCTGGCCGACAAGTTTCCAATAGTGGACAGGGGTATATTTAGGTCCACCAAAGTTCGTGCAAGCGAACTCCAGCCTGTTGGTTTCACGCTTGTCCTAGAGCTTGCTAAAAACTTCATCAAGTCGAGCATATGACTTCCTGGTATAGGCTTTTCTGTATGCATCAATTCTCTGTCCTCACTCCATCCGCTGTGACCTTTTGATGCTAATATTCTACGCATTAGAAATTCAGTGTTTCTTTGAGACTTTGAGTGAGCCATTGAATTGAGGATGAGGAAAATGATTTGACCTGATTACAGTAATTTGCAGGGCATGGTATTGCTAAAGAATTAGGCGGCATGAAGTTTGTTAAATACGTTTTTAGGCATGCGCTGGCAAGCGTGTTGCGGCTGAAAGGATCTACTCCTGTCTCTTCAATAAACCCGTTTCTGAACAATGTGCATCCCCGAGCTAGAATTTCAACATCATTTTCACAATATAAAAGGGCCTCTTTCATGAAATAAGGTGCCGGAACTGACCGAATCATACCATTTCTAGAATTCTTTCCTATCCTGTGTTGTCATGCGCTCTAGACTATAGGCAGAGGGGCGAGGATAAGGACCTACATAAGTCATGTTTTGTTTGAAAGATGAGGAAAAAAGCCCTTCATGCTGTCTGAAAAACCCATTGCTTTCGGGATAGCTGACAGTGGCATCGGGAGAAAGCAAGACGAGTCGGTTTAGCGCTGATTAATGTCTGGGTCTGTAAAGCTAATCACTTTCGATCCTTGCATGATTAAGTTTAGTTTTAAACCTTGCTTAACAAATTTACCATCTGATGTTTTAGTACACACAAGAAAAGGAGTGTGTTCACCATGAGCATTTACAAACTGTTCAAAATCATAGAAAATCAACTTATGTTTTGTCTCACGTTCTAAAACCTGCATGTAGCACTGATGTGTTTGCTGATCACTAGAGGATTCCTGGCGACATTTAACCTATTTATTTGGCTTAACAACTCTAGGGGCATTTGAACCTGATCCTGTGTTTCTGCCAAGGCTGCTAAAGCCTGATTAAGAGCTGCAAATGGATCAGAAGAGGGAATGTTTTGTGTCAGACTCATTTGAGAATGAGCCACGTTTTACTCTGTTTGATGAACTTTGACAGGTATTTCACAAAACACTTTCACTAGGTCCTAAGCGGGCAAGAGCTAAATTAAGCAATTCTAAAGGGTCATTATTATTATTATTGATCACAGCAGGTTGCTCACTGCTTTGTGAAGGTGTATTCTAAGAATGATCAGTATTTTGGTTTAACCTAGCTAATGCTAAGTTTATGAGAATAAATGGGTCAGTAATATCATGCTTAAGGTTTTCCATTTTTATTGACGCACAAGAATGTAAAGGGACAATGTTTAAAAACCAAAATCAGCTTATTTTCTTATATGATAAACGAGATTAACTCAGCAACAAGACATACTGCTCGCAGAGCGATAGAAGCAAGCTGCTGCCGGCTGCGCCTTGTCCTTGTCCTCGTCCTCCTGCTCGTCCTGTTGGTCCTCGAATCAGCACTATTGAAATCTCTGAGACGTTTAACGCCTAGACCTAACAATTAGAGCATCCTAACGTACGGCATAACAACATGGTATGCAGGGTGCTCAGCTGCAGACAGGAAAGTACTGCAGAGGGTCATCAACACAGCCCAGAAGATCACTGGCTGCTCTCTGCCCAGCCTGGAGGTCATTGCAAACTCTCGGTACCTCAGCAGAGCTGGCAATATCATCAAGGACCATTCTCACCCCAGCAATCAACTGTTTGAACTATTACCGTCAGGCCGACGGTACATAAAACATAAAACCAGGACAAACAGATTCTTCTTTCCCAGAGCTATCACCGTTGTAAATAAGCACAAAAACAATTGAACCTGCTTAGCCATACCATACTGTCACTGTCATTATATTATGCTGCTATTCATACTGTCATTATATTAATGCTGCTATCCTGTAAATATCATACTTACTTTGGAAGTACTTACATTTGTTTTATTGTACCTTTTATATTTTACATTTATATTTATTATTGCATTTTGCACCAAGGGAGTGGCACTCCAATTTCGTTGTACCCTGTACAATGACAATAAAGGCTATTCTATTCTATTCTATTCTATTCTAGAGGGGAAAAAAAGGGGGGAAAAGTGAGTTATGGTAAGTAGAAAAGGATAGTTTTAACAAGTGAGAAAATGTGAGAACATAGAGAGAGGTATGCAGGCGTAGTTGGCTGCAGCGGTGATGAAGAAATCAGAGCCCGAGGGAATAGATAATTATCTAGGTCTGAGATGTCTAAAAAGAGTTTGAAAAATGATACACGGTTAATGTTATTTTTCTTCTACAATTAGCTGTTATTGCGGAGAAGAAGAAATGAAAAAAACCTGCCAATTTGCTCGAGAGAATCATCTGGGCTAGATCACAGCAGGCTTATTTCAGAGTCTAAAAAAAAAAGACAAACAGAGTTTTAAAACATGCAAACCAGTAAAAATATAAGCATAAGATGAACAAGAGGAAAAATGAGGTACCTGGTGAGGCCATGATAGTTGTACTAGAGATGTAAGTACTTTACCCCACTGTTAAAGTTGAGCTTATATATGTTTTTACATTGTATTGCAGGTGTTACAAACCAATTTGCGTGGTTTTTGAAATTAAAGCTTTGACAGATTGGTTAAAAGGAAATTGCTAAAACAGGAGAGGACAGGAAGATTAACACTTACCGTTTGATATGCACATAGGGAAAGCGACACCAGAGGTTGTTGAAGCAGCTGGAGAGTCTTGTGCGAGGTAACACGCAGTCTGAGCGATGCCAGTTGTTCATCTAGCTGGAGACAGGAGTCTTGTGGGACCCGAGTCCTAATCTTAACCTCATTGGGAGATCATAAAAATCGGACATGTAGCCGATTGGCTAACCGGGGTGTCGCGGGAGTCGCCCATTTGATATGTGATTGGCAGAGAGGGAAGTTAGGTACGCCTCGGAGGCGGAGTTGGTCTCCGGCGCAAAGATTCAAAGATAGGCAAGAATAATTCGGAAGCTGAGACAGAACGAGTAGCAAGGGAAAAATTTAGGCTGTGCGCTGGATGTGAGACGGAGCGAGTAAGAGGGATGGTGTCACAATACGGCTGTGTACAGGCAGGAGAAGGACCCAAACGCAAAACTCACCACGCAGGAATTAAACTCAAAAAGCTGCTTTATTGCAGAATGGCGCAAAAAAAAATATAACAAAACTAAACTGGGACATGGATAAACTGACACACAGGGAAACACAGCCATGAGGGAGACTACGACACTGACAAAGAGAAACACAGGGCTTAAATACACTGAGGGATAACGAGGGAATGAGACACAGAATGAGAGCACAGCTGGGAGTAATCAGGCTGGACGAGACAAGGGAAGCAAAACTAGAAACACTGACATGAGACACGGACCTTCAAAGTAAAACAGGAAACACACTGACAGAACTCTAGACATGTAAACTTAACAGCAACTGGGGAGACAGAACATAGGAACCTGAAACATGGTACGAAAAGGTCACAGTAGACAACATGGAACACAGTAAAGCTATATTTCAAGAACGAAACCTATGATAACCATAACTGAACCCTAGGGAAATAATAAATATAAAGTTTAAAATAGCACAACCCACATGAACATAATGAACTTGCAGGGAAAGAGTAAATACAGTGAATATAGAAACACAAGATCTCTTCAAAATAAAACAGGAAACATAAGACGCAAACATGACAACCTAAACTTGACAACGTAAGACACAGACATGAAACGCATGAAGGGCAAGGGAAACTTAACAGGGGTTGGAAAACACAAGGGGAATCTAATAACAAAGAACTATAACAACCTAGGCATGATAAAAAAATGAACTTAGAAAACTTAGAAAAAGGAAAACATAAAGGCCTTAAACATAAACTATAAACATGAATATAAACTAAAACTCAAAACGCTGGGTCAAAAGACCCAGGATCGTGACAGACGGACAACTCCTCCGAATGCAGCTGACAAATGCGTCCTCCTTTTCCCTGAATTTGAAGGATGGGTCGGGTGTGTCCTTCGTGGCCCACCATATCCCAGAATTCATAGCGCGGCCCAGCCAAACTCCAGCTTCCAACAATGGCGGACGCTTTTAAAATTACTCTTATTAATCTTTCTGGGACACAAAATAAACTTTTAACATATTTTCAGGTGAGAATGTAGTTGTGTAAACTTCAAATATCTGAGCCGATTGACACATCGTTTTCAAACCCCTGCGGTCTTTCACTACTCGCGGTCTTACACTACTCGCGGTCATCCACTACTGATACATAAGTCACTTTGATAACTTAAAAATGCTTAAAAATGCTATTGTTTGGCTTTTTCAGTGTTTTATTTATTCGTGAGTGAATCGGTTTGGCTAAGATTAAAGTTATTAGATTAGATTAAATTAAATTAAACTTTATTAATCCCTCCGAGGTTTTCACACAGCTGAATAAACGTTAAACAGAAAACTAATTAAACAAAGTGTGAGACGGTCGAGAGTTTACGCCAGCACCCTGTTATATTTTAAATAGCAAGGAGCAGACGGCAGAGTATCACTCCACTGAGGGAGCTTGAGCCGTACTACCCGGCTTTCTTTAGACCGCGAAGGCCGGATCCTCAGGTGGAAGCAGCCTCTGAATTTGGACACCCCACTATTTCCGGGCCGGCCAATAATAACGTATTAATGTATTTTATCCGATAAATAAACACTGTAAAATGTATTTATCACACACCCCCCCCTCCTAACAGCCCTTTTGAATATCTCCCTAATTCTGAGGTCTTAAGGTATGGCTACAACACCTCACTTTTTTGCCACATGTATCCCAAACCACGTCTCAGCTGTTTGTAGAGTTAAAATACGTCCGCACTATTACACTCAGCCATTGTTGTGAGTGCGCACACCAGGGGCTGCGAGACATTTATACAGCCGTATTTTACACATGACTATGAAAGGCGGAAGAGGAAGTAGTTCCTTTGAATGTAGACAATCCGAATGTTATAGTTTCTTTCCACTGTGTTCCTGTTAATGATAAACTACAAATTTACCCTAAATTACTAAAATACCGATATTTTAATGTCGGAGGAATCGATATTTCAGGATCGATCTGCACATCACTACCGCTTGTAAAAAGAAAAAAAGTGCGACCCAAAGGAGGTAAATACCTGTGTTGTTAAGTTAGCTGATGATTTGTTGACTGGAGTTGGTTAGTTAGTTGTCTGATTGGCAGCCGAGCCTCCTGTGAGGAAAAGCCAGAGGCTGCCAGTGATGTAGCCGACTGTCTAGGATCAATTTCAGTTTCACTGAATTGTAACTTAAGTAGCTGTTTGCTGCAATACAGTCACACGCGTTAGCATCGTTTAGCTATCTGCCTTCCCTCCTGCTTAACTCTGTCATTGACAGCTAGCTGCTGATGGTTAGTTCAGAGCATAGACAGTAAGGTTCACAGACGACTCCACTCATTTCCAGCACACACGCCTGCACACACAGACCTATGGTGAATGACGCTGCATATTTGTAGGCTGGTTAGTTACACAAAGATGGAGTCTATGACTGAAACGCTGAGTTGATGATTATCAGAAACATCTAGTTAGCTGTTCTTTAGCTTATCTGCAAAAAATCTGAAATACTGATTGTAAAATAATTGCAATGTAAGAAAAAGGAAATATTCGCCCTGTTTGTTGACGTCTGCCACCATAAATCACTGCAAACTTAGATTTTAACTAGGATGTCCTACATTTGGCTTGTTGATTAGCTACAATCACAGCATTGTGTAGTGGCCCCTGAGACAACGAGTTTCTTGACACAAAAAAATCATTTAATAATAAATGTTTTCCTCAGAGGTACAAACATTTCAAGTATTATAACAAGGAAATTGGTGATTATACCCAGGAAAGGCAAAAGGTGTTTCAATGCTTTCCAACTTCTTGGTAAGGGAACATGCATTCTCCAAAACCATGTGAATATCCCACCTCTGTCAAACCATTTATACATTAACTGAGCTTTTTATATCAGGTACAAGAGGTTTGCAGAGCAGGTGATCGAAGAGGGACACAAGAAAGCAGAGAGGAGGAGAGAGGAGGCAAAAGAGGAGGTGCAGAGGAGAATGAAGGTGGTGACAGAGGAGGTGCAGAGGAGAGTGAAGGTGGTGACAGAGGAGGTGCAGAGGAGGGTGAAGGTAGTGACAGAGGAGGTGCAGAGAAGAGTGAAGGTGGTGACAGAGGAGGTGCAGAGCTTGGGCAGGAGAAAGGAGGAGGTGACAGTGGGTCAGATGAACAAAGAGAGAAAGGCTGCACATGAATGAGCAGGTAACATAAAAACAGCACAATAATTGTGCATGCATGCACACACTGTTAGAACACTGAACTGATCTGTGTTTGGTTCACAACAGTAAGACAAATGAGCAGGTGAGAATGCAAGGATATATTGTGGTGGATTTTTGTATTATATGTATAACTATGTAACTATATACACTTTATATCTATGTGCACTAGTGATGGGATTTCCGGCTCTTTTTAGAGAACCGGCTCTTTTGGCTCGGCTCACTAAAAAGAGCTGGCTCTTTCAGATCCCAACCGGCTCTTCAGGTTGTTTTGTTGCTTTAATTAATTAATTATCAACAACAATATAAAATTATGCACAAAAGGAATTAGTAATGTAAAAAAACATTGTTTTATGTTTATATATAAATATTTATAGGGGCCTCTAGAGACGAAGCATGTACAAACTCCAAAACACATTTCTAGCGTTAACTGAACTTCCAAAACAGAGCTACCTAGATCACTTAAATTACACAATTGAATTGATATGTCTATTGTTTTTGTATTAATACACAAACACTCATATACATACATATATATATATATATATGTATATATATTCCGCTAAGCGGAAGGCCCCCTTCCTTCCGCTTAGCTTACAGCCTCAGGGTGCTGGACTTGGGGTGAAACCCTCCATGCATGGTAAGGAGCTTTCTTGTCTTTATGTCAGTGGCTTCTATCTCCTCCTTTGGCCAGCCTATTACCCCAGCAGGGTACCTGATCATGGGCAGGGCATAGGTGTTAATAGCCCGGATCTTGTTCTTACCGTTCAGCTGACTCCTCAGGACTTGCCTGACCCTCTGCAGATACTTGGTGGTTGCAGCTTTTCTAGCGGCCTGTTCATGGTTCCCATTCGCCTGCGGGATCCCCAGGTAATTGTAACTGTCCTCTATGTCTATATATATATATATATATATATAAAAAAAAAAACACCCATCTCGCCCCTGCGGGCGGATTTATCCTTCAAGCTCGGGTCCTCTACCAGAGGCCTGGGAGCTTGAGGGTCCTGCGCAGTATCTTAGCTGTTCCCAGGACTGCGCTCTTCTGGACAGAGATCTCCGATGTTGTTCCCGGGATCTGCTGGAGCCACTCGCCTAGCTTGGGAGTCACCGCACCTAGTGCTCCGATTACCACGGGGACCACCGTTACCTTATACATATATATATATATATATATACATATAGTCTTGTTCAAATTGCCTCTGTGAAAAACACCAGACACGTTTCAGATGGTTAATGGAGCCATTGCAATTTATTAGACAAGTCACATACATAATGATCCCTCAATACAATCATATTCTTAACTGCTGCTAAAGCTAAAGGTAATCGCAGACATGCAATAGTTTGAGCTGACCTCTATTCCAACGTAGGAAGTGAACAACTGATCGGATCGGCAAAGCTTGTTGTTTTTGGAAGTTTCTGGAATATTATGTTTTTGTTGCTGGTGCAAGTGCTTTTAATGCAATTTTTGCAAAGCTATATATGGATGGAAACCGTGACCCTAGAACAAACTGATGGCATAAGATGTAAGTACAACTCCTAGGGATTTATATGCAAAATAATAATAATAATAATAATATTGCGCTAGCTTATGTGGTTGCAGTTCTACAAGGATTTTAAAACAGTTACGCAAAACGGAGCATGCCTGCTCCAACCAGTCCTAGAGGGTTGAAGGTTTGAAGAGGAAGAAGTTTACAAGGAATCATTTAAAACAGTTTAAAACATCAAGTGATTAAATCCATGAATCTGAAAACGTGTTTGTGAGTGAAAGACACAGTCAGTGTTTCTCTAACAGAAGGACACTCTTTACACTTATATACAGCAAAAATACACTGAGGAATAAGGCCAGACATAAATCCCTGCATAAAGAGGTTCAGTGAATGTGGTGTTGAAGGTGTGGAGGTGGATCAGAGTGTCAGAGGAGACTCTGTAGAAGGACAGAGTGCCAGCAGGACAGTCCACATACACTGCTACTCTGTGAGAGACAGAGGAGGAGGAGGAGGAGGAGGAGGAGATGGATGTTATGATGTCATTGTGACAGACAGACATTGGGCCAACATCGGAGCATTTCAGACTCCAGGACTGATCATTCCATCCAAACCAACAGTCATTACTGTCTCCTTTTCTTCTGATTCTTCTGTAACTCACTGATATGTCAACCTTTCCTCTCCACTTGATCTCCCAGTAACAGCGACCAGTCAGACCATTTCTACACAGCAACTGAGGATGAACATCAAATCTGTCTGGATGATCAGGATATGACTGAACATCCCACACATGTGTCACCTTCCTGTTGTTGTCAGACAGCCTGAGGTTTGTGTGTACTGTGTTTGTGTCGATTGTGAGTTGACAGGAATCTGATGGAGAGAACAAACACAATCCAGCTGCAGTTATTGATCCATAATCTGTTCATTGGTTGACACTTTGATGTTGACTCCTGACATCAGAGATGTGAATGAGTGATGTGACAGTTTGAAGATGGTTGAATGTGTGCTGCTTTGTTTTCATGAATCACAATAAAAATACACTTACACTTTCTCAGACCTGGTCTGAACCATCGGACCCAGCAGGCTCCACCCTGAAAGGAGGAGGGGGGTCAGAGCAGCACAATCTCTTTCAGCTTGCACTAGGCGGATGCATCTCTCACCGTCTCACTCTCTTATCTCTCCTGCTTCTATGTCCTTATCTAGTCTCGTGTAACCCTAAGAGAGCTTCTTAGTCTCATTCTTGTTTTCTAAAACCTAAAGAGAATTATGGATTTGATCAACTGTTCCATTAAAACCTACCATAGAACCAAGTCCGCCTTAGCGGATACAACTGTTATAGCCCAAATTTTAATAATATGTATGTATTAAGTCCATAGTAACTACATAAATTGCAAAAAAGTGCAATAAACTACAAAAAAAGTGAAAATTGTTTTTATATATATCTATAGATATATATATATATATATCTATATATATATATTTCTACTTAGAGAAATTTAAGAGGTTTATCCCTCAAAACTTTAAATACAAAAAAGTTGCAAAAAACATTTTACAGCAACAGGAAATTTATTTTTAATGTCTTTATAGTTTTATTTTTAAGATACACCAATTTTTATATACTGCAGAAAAAATGAAAAATAATCCTATAATGCAAATTTGCAAACAAAACAGCATGTGCATCAAAATAAACTATTTAAAGCAGTGCAATTTGAGTTTTAAGCATCCCAGAAACTATTCAGAAAAACATGAAGTCAAACATGACTTTTAAAAACACCAGTATAGGCTTATAAGACCTACAAGTAAAAAACGACATTTTCCGCGAAATTGACGTTACTTCCGGTTTTGGGCAGATAATGGCAGATATGCGATCGTTCGCGCTGATGTCTATTTCAATGTAGGAAGTGTTATGAACAGCTGTTGGGATCAGCAAAGCATGTTTCTGGAAAATTATCTTTTTGTTCCTACAAGCACTTTTTAATGCAATTTTTGCAAAGCTATATGTGGAAGGAAACCGTGACCTAGGACAAGCTAATGGCATAAGATGTAAGTACAACTCCTCTGGTTTCATATGCAAACAAAAAAAAAATTGCTAACTTACCTGGTAACAGTTCTACAGGGATTTAAAAATAGTTATGCAAAACGGAGCGTGCCCACTCCGACCGGCTTTAAAGGGTTAAAACAACTGACACTCTCTTCTTGATGAGGAGTTTGTGTATGGGAGAGCCCGAGTGTCCTGGAGAGACGTTCCCTGCAGGATACACGATGGATGGTTGGCAGAAGTGGCATGTTGTGTGCCTGGCAGGTATGTCTATTGAGGGCATCGAAGACATCTACTTATTTGGAACAATGATAACAGGGTTTTTGCTGATTGGAGCTGGCCTTGGCCCTGTATCATTGGAAATTAACGCAAGCAGTTTCAGCTGTTCAAATCCCCACAAGGCCAGCCGCTCTGATCGAAGGGCTCGGACGAGCTGTGAGTACTCAGACTATTCCTATGGAACGCAATATGGGAAAGATCTTGGAGAAGCTCATGGACCTTCAACAGGAAATAGATACATCTGCGGACCAGTGATGGACAGTGATGGACGTTAAGAACAACTGTAACATTCAAATGCAGTCTGTTCTTCCTAAACAACATAACCACCATCATCATCTCCAGTGGCTACCCCCTCCACCCCCCCGGCTCCAGCTGGATGCTTGAAGGCCAACGATGACAACACTTAATGGCCGATGCCGACGAGAACAACAAAATTCCATTGGACCATGTGTGATTGTTTATGCCACATGAAAAAATAGGAAGTGAGTGAGGGACATGAGAAATGTTTCCAGCTCTTCCTCCTCTGTCAGACATTCTCTCCATACCTGAGAGTATCCAGTCTCCAGCCTGGATCCTTTAGTCCAGCCGACAGCAGCTCCATTCCTGATATTCCAGGATGATTGTAGCTCAGGTCCAGCTCTCTCAGATGGGAGGGGTTGTAGCTCAGAGCTGAGGCCAGAGAAGTACAGCCTTCCTCTGTGATCAGACAGCATGACATACTGCAGACAAATAAAGCAACAATGTATCCATGAACACTTACTGAACCATTGTGTTTTTATTTTTGTTCTTCTTTCATAGAAAGAAATCTAACAATCAGATTAACAGCATTTTGTGCTACAGTGGAGGAAGATGTCTCTTTGAATAGCAAAGGAATTTAAATAATGTACAATAATTCAAATCACATTATTGCGACCTTTATCTTAGGCATGAGGATAAAGTGCAAGATAATCGGTAATTTGAGTTTTCACTTTACAATTCTGTTTAGTGTTATGTTTATCGTTAAATGGTATTTTCTTGCCTTATTTAATTTATGCATGCTGTTCCTTTAATATACGGTAATTGTGCACAGGGGGAGTGGTCGCAATCAGCACTGTAGAGTAAAGGAGGCTTTAACTAGCTGTGGAGTCAAACAGTTTTCTTACTGTGTTTGGCAGTGTACAGGGACATTCAGACTGATTACTGTGAATTCAAGACAGTGGAAATAAATGTTTGCATGTTTGTTTTCAACTACAAGCGGACTTTGTGGATTATTTTCAACAGAACAAGGACATGTACGACTTGACCACCAGCTAGTGCTTCAATAGTAATAATACTGACTCCTCGTGGCCGCAGCCTGTGGATTGGAAAGTTACCTGCAACTGCAAAAGTTAACTGCAACACATGGACATATGCCCCTATTCTCAGCGCACTTAAAAAAAAATTGCAAGCGCAAATGTTGCATGTTGAGGAGAAAATTATTTTGAGCAAACAAAAGTTTAATTTGAGTGAACACAATTCATTTCTGCGTGCAAGAAATGATTTTCAGTGTTTGCGATTATCCATATATACACACCCAATAACAGCATTTGCTCATGCTCACATCTCTGCTCTTTGTGCTCACAGACATCTGAGGACCTGCTCTCAGTGTGTCGTTCGCTCTCACAACATCTCTGCTTCGTGTGCGGTCAACTCTTATAAGAGAGTTTGTGGCACTCGTTATAAGAGCGCCACAAAACCAATCAGTCACAGACTTGGATGCAAAAATTCTGATTGGCTGTTTCATCTCCAATCAGCTCGCTTACGCTTATGTGGGCTCAGAATAGAGGCACAAAAATAACGCCATAGGAGAGGATTTACCAGTTGTCTCCTCAGCTTTTCAGCACAAGTGCAGTTACTGGTGGATAAGGAGGAGATAGGCAAACTGCAGGAGTTGTACTTACATCGTATGCCATCAGCTTGTCGGTTATATGATTCTCTGATTAGCGTGTTCCACTTAGCTGAGCGCTCAATAGAGCCACCTACGCCAATGGCCTCAGGGTAGCACACAAACGATAGCTGTTCACATGAGTTAGCCAGTCGTTAGCGGGTCGTGTACTGCTAATTAGCATAACAATGCGTTGCTAATATGTCACATTTCACTCCCCTATGCAAAAAGAATTATTGTGCTAGCTTATGTAAATGGACTGATTCTTATATAGTGCTTTTCACTATGGTCAACACTGTTGTTTAAATATGTGCTTTATAAATAAATTTTGATTTGATTTGAAAAGCATGTACCGTATTTTCACGACCATAAGGCGCACTTAAAAGTCTTAGATTTTCTTCAAAAAGTACGGCGCGCCCTATAGTGCAGTGCGCCCTGTGTGTTGTAATGAGGACGTAGTAGAGAACACCATGAGAACGCTAAAGGGTGAAGTGTGGGCGTTGACTTTATCGCACATACCTGTATAAAAGAACAGGTATGTGCGATATGCAGGACATCGTTGTTTTAACAACCCTGAAAATGGCAAAGAGACACGCTTACGAAGCACAGTTTAAACTGAAGGCCATCAGCTACGCGGAGGAACATGGAAATCGAGCAGCGGCGAGAGAATTTAAGATTAACGAATCGATGGTTCGCAAATGGAGGAAGCTAGAAAACAAGCTGCATCAGGTCAAGAAAACGCAGCTGAGTTTCCGCGGACATAAGGCGAGGTGGCCCGAATTGGAGGAAAGACTCGAGCAGTGGATCATCGAGCAAAGAACGAGCGGGAGAAGCGTTTCGACGGTCACCATTCGGCTAAAAGCTGTTTCACTAGCTGAAGAGATGAACATTGAACATTTCCAAGGAGGCCCGTCTTGGTGCTTTCGTTTTATGAAACGGTGCCATTTTTCCATCCGGACCAGGACTATGGTAGCGCAGCAACTTCCAGCGGATTATAAGGAAAAGCTGGCCATCTTCCGCTCCTACTGCAGCAAACACATCGGTGACAAAAACATCCAGCCCAGCCACATCACAAACATGGACGAGGTCCCGCTCACTTTTGACATCCCGGTGAGCCACACTGTGGAGAAGAAGGGGACCAGCACGGTAGCGATACGCACAACGGGGTATGAAAAGTCTTCTTTTACTGTTGTGCTTGGCTGCCATGCTAATGGACAGAAACTGCCGCTTATGGTGATTTTTAAGCGAAAGACTTTGCCTAAGGAGAAGTTTCCAGCAGCAATCATCATTAAGGCAAATGAAAAGGGCTGGATGGATGAGGAAATGATGAAAGAGTGGCTGAGGGAGGTGTATGTAAGGAGACCAGGTGGTTTTTTCCACGCATCACCATCGCTCTTAATCTGTGACTCTATGCGTGCCCATCTCACAGCCGATGTGAAAAAACTAGTTAAACAAATGAACTGTGAGCTTGCTGTCATTCCGGGAGGCCTGACAAAGGAACTCCAACCGCTGGACATCGGTGTGAACTGCCCGTTCAAAGTAAGGCTGCGAGCGGCGTGGGAGCGATGGATGACGGATGGAGACTACAGTTTCACCAAGAGTGGAAGGCAGCGCCGGGCGAGTTACGCCACAATTTGCCAATGGATTGTAGATGCTTGGGCTAACATGTCTGCTGGCACTGTTGTTCGAGCTTTCGCAAAAGCCGGCATCATCTCCGAGGAGCCGCACGGCACGGAAAGTGACTCTGACAGTGAAGAAAGTGAACCTGGAATGTTTGATGGAGATTTAGCGCAGCTGTTCAATTCAGACACAGAGGATGAGGACTTCGATGGGTTTGATTGATGATAAAAATGTGAGTACCAAACTCAGTTTTGCTCCTGCTTTATTTTTAAATACGCACACTTGTATGCTTGTGTGTTGTTGATGATGACGATTACCGGTAATAGAAATGTGAGTACAGTACCAAACTCAGGTTTGCTCCCGCTTTATTTTTAAATACGCATACGGTACTTGTATGCGCCCTATAATCCAGTGCGCCTTATGTGTGTGTTAAATACAGTAATGGCACACATAACTGAGACTGCGCCTTTTAGTACGGTGCGTCTTATGGTCGTGAAAATACGGTATTACCAAATCAGGAAAGAAAAGACAGAAATGCCCATCATAGGGAATCCCCGAGCGGCTTAAGGGTATAATAGCATATCTAAGGAATGTTTAACCCTCTGGGGTCGCCGGACATGCCGGCGCGTCAAAATCACATGACCAATTTAAGACGGCACAGCTACAAGATGCAGCTCATCAGAGTCTCCATTTCAACTTGGGTGGAAAGTGCGGACTTCAAACTATATAGCAGTTTTTGAATTGTGTCGATGGGCCACGTAAAACCAGAGTTATGATAAAAAATACACGCAATGTTTTTTTCTGAACAAAACAGTGGTGTTTACAGCGGTAAGAACGGTAAAAACGGCATTTTCTACAGACAGCGCTAGCAGACACTCTCTGCTTGCGAGTGAAAAAAGAAAAAAACACCCCTTCCCTATTGGTGTTAGAGTTTACTATGTCAGCCAATCAAAAAAAATGACAAGGCAACATGTGACATTTGGTTGTTTAGGGAGAAGGGGAAGTTTTTAGGATGGACACCCGTGATGGAAAGCGGGCGAGCGAAAGAGAGAGAGAGTTTTCATATGTGAGACTTTAGTGATGTTTAGCGTGTTTGGAGGCTATAGTTAGTTTGTTGTTTAGTTATTGTTTTGTATTGTGTGTCAGTTAGACTGCTGAATTTCACATTTGCTCTAAAAAAGCAGTCAAACGCAGATTCCAGTGTAAACGTTGTTCCCACATGGAAAACTGAACTGATACACCTCCTGCTGTCAGACCTACAGGGTTTAGGCCTTTGGTGTTCTCCTCTGTCTTATACTGAACACAAACTACATTTTTTGGAATGGCACAAATAGTTTGTGTGCCTTCTTATTTCATGCAGCACACCTGATTGTTCTGTAAATAGATTTAAATCGTTATATAAAAAATGCCTGAGGCCTTGGCTGCATTTTTAGGTAAATAGTACCATATAACTTTGTTGTTTGCAAAACTTGTGCATAATTTTTAGAAATGTACAATTTGTATTTGCATTTCAAGTTATGAAAATGATTCGTTAAACATGTTTGTGGGTTTTACAGTAAAAAATATTACTTTTCTACTCGGATTTTGAACTTTTCTGTCTGAATTTAAATCAACTGTGCTAATATAGTATACCAAAATGAAAAAATAACTTAAATTGCAGATATTTGAGGTTGTGCTGAAAATAATGATACCAAACAAGGCAAGAAAAACATATTTTTAAAGTGAAATAAAGAGGTAAAATCAAAAGTAGTCAAAAACGGCCAATTATACCCTGGACCCCAGAGGGTTAAGAGTCACCTGGTGCAACAGAAACATTTTTTTTTAAATCAGAAATCAACAATTTGATTATAATCTCCAAAGTAGAGATGGTGTCTGTGTCCTTAATCTAGAATACAAGACAGAGTCTATAGGACACGGGCCTAATAGTTTAACACTCTGTTTTCTTTTGTACATTTATAAACTCTAAGAACCACAAGTAAGCTGTAATGGAGACCAGTGGTTCCATTACCTGGTTGGTATTGTTAGTGATAAATTGTTGGATTGGGAATTTAAAATAGTGTAATAAAGAAAAAACACATTTGTTCATATGGAGTCTTTATTAGGTTTATTTGACATACGATTAAATTGACAGCTTGTGAAGGTGAAAAGACAGGGGGACTGGCCATCCTACCTGTGTCAGAGAAGAGCCAAAGTTAGAGCTGCTTACAGTTAATCATTTGTCAATAACCTAAATCTAATGTGAAATGAGAACTTATAAAGGTACTCACCTGTCCGGGTTGCTTCTTGCAGGATGTGGAGCAAAAGAGTGAAAGCGGCTCATTCACCTGTTTAAGAGCTCTTGGAGTAGACCAGTGTACCAGGTTAGGGAGTATGGTTAAAGAGGTTTTTAATTTCTATAGTAATGGGTGAAGCTTATGTTATTGGTTTGTTTATAGTACATGTTGGAAATATGTATATGTTTGTGATGTGCTCTAATGTTATTGTATGTTTGTTTGTGTGGCGGGTTATGTTTTCATTTTGATTAGTTAACCCCCATACTTGGGCTCACCGGATGCTCACCTGAAAAGGTAGAGTATAAAAGGAAGCTATTTTGTTTAGTTGTAGTTAGTTGTAGTTAGTGTTTTGTGCTATTCTCATGCTCCTTCTTTTACTCCAGTCTCGTGTCATATTATTGGACAGAACCTATGACCGCTGGCCAAAACTGACATAAGCCTTCCAAATAAGTTATGAGCTATTTAAGATGTGAGGGGATATGATTGCCAAAGATTTTATACATGGGACTTTAGGTTGATTTTTCTGGAATTCACAGGGATACGAATAAATTATATGTCTGGAGTTTTAGGAATTGTGTCATACATATGATATTTACAGGTGTAATAGTCAATATTCCAGTCCAAATTACATGAAGGATCCCCAGATCTGTAAAGGTTAGTTCTTTATGCAATAGTATTCCAATTTTAAAATGATCATCAGAAGATTTAAAAAAAAAAAAAAAAAAAAAAAAAAAAAAACAGAAACTCAAAATTTCCAGTTCACAGAATGGACTCTTCACTCCAACAGACAGAAGCTTCACTCCTGTATCTTTAACTTCATTTTTACTCAGGTCCAGCTCTCTCAGACAACAGGACTGACATCTAAGAACTGATGACAGTACTTCGCAGCTTCTCTCTGAAAGGTCACAGCCACTCAGTCTGCAAAATTAGAAACACAAACAGCAATGCGACATGTGTCCGTGATACAGTGAGGACTATTTACCGATATTTATTTTTTCTTTTGAAGGACTGCTAAATTACTTATGTAAACAGGTGAGAAATGTATGCAGCACTATATTAAGTAAACTTAATATACTCACTTAAAACATGTTTGCTAACAGCATTGTAATGCTTTGTAAATGATGAATTTCACACAAGTAAACTCAGCTCAAAAGATAAAAGTGAAAAATTCCATCATATTTAGGGGTTGCTGGGCATCCCCTCTGAGTGGGATGGAATAATATTTAAGTTTTTTTTTTTATCAACTAAAGCTATGGCAACAGCAAAAAAAGTGGAAGAACAGGAAGAAACCTTCAGCAGAACCAGGTTTGAGGAGGGGCAGCCATCTGCCGTGAGGAGCTGGGGGTGAGGGGAGGGAGATGGTACAAAAGACATGCTGTGGAATGGGGTCATAAATTAATAATAACTAATGATTAAAGGAAGAGTGAAAATAAGTGAGAGAAGGAAAAACACTCAGTGCATCATGGCAATCCCTAAGCAGGCTACTTCTATTGGAGCATCACTAAGGGAGGATTCAGAGTCATCTGATCCAGCCCTAACCATATGTGTTATCAAAAATGAAAGTTTGAACCCTAATCTTAAAAGTAGAGATGGTGTCTGTCTCCTGAATCCAAACTGGAAGCTGGTTCCACAGAAGAGGGGCCTGAAAAGGCTTTACCTCCCATTCTACTTTTAAATACTCTAGGAACAACAAGTAAGCCCACAGTCTGAGAGCAAAGTGCTCTAATGGGGTGAAATGGTACTACAAGGGCATTAAGATATGATGGGGCCAATTTATTTAAGACCTTGAATGTGAGGAGCAGGATTTTAAGTTCAATTCTGGATTTAACAGAGGGCAATGTCATAGCAATATGCTCTCTCTTTCTTTTCCTTTCAGTTCTTGGTGTACCATTTTGGATCAACTGAAGGCTTTTAATGGCAAAGGAGTCTCAAAGTAATGTTGATCTTCCAGTTTCATTTATTATTTTTCTGTAAGAAAATTTACTATGACTTATACACAGTGATGAAAGGATAAATTTGAACTTCATTGTGTTAAAGACTTAACTGGTTATTTTTTTCAGTACACACAGAAAAATAAATAAGTAAAAAATTAGAGGTGACTTTATCTGACCTGAGAGTTTCCAGTTTACACTGTGGATTCTTCATTCCAACAGACAACTTCTTTACTCCTGAATCCTGAAGACTGTTGTTAGCCAGGTCCAGCTCTCTGAGACTAGAGGACTGGAAGCTGAGAACTGAGGACAGATGCTTACAGCTCCTCTCTGAAAGGTTACAACCACTCAGTCTGTAAAAAATTAAAAATAAATTGATTCACACTGGACAATGTTATGCACCTCCATTTCTGAGGCTTCCAACAGGCCCGACAAGAAGAACTTGGCTTGGACAGTGGCTGAAGCAAAACCTTTGGTGTGGGATTCCCATATTGCCCATATGGGGAGCAGAGTCTAGAAAGACATAGTCTGTTTATCATCCCCGGTGTTTACTTCTGCATTTCCTCATCATTGTTCCATGTTTCAGGCTCCTCATTTCCGGTTGTCAGGTTTTGCTTCGTTCCTTATGTTCTTTAGTTTAGTTGTGTCCAGTTTAGGTTCTGTAAGTGTCCTCAGTTCCCCGTTAGCCTCTTACTTTGTAGTGTTTTGTTCAGCCACTGAAATAAAGGCTTGCTTTTTGTTTAACATTCACCTTCACTCCATTTTGTCTGAGCTTGGGTCCACTCTCTCTCATCTCCATACAGTTTGTCTCTACAACTGGGACAGAATGATCCAATCACACAATGCACCCAGCAGACTTATAACTGAATGAGCGTTGGGAGGCACCAGCTCCAGTGGAAGCCGTAGCGCACCCCCGACTACGAGCAAATTTTCGGCAAAACCTGTCTAGCTCTTGGGGATCCCCGGAGATACTGTGGTGCTTCGCCTGCTGCTCTGCCAGCAACCAAGCTTGGCCGCTTCAAGTGGGTTGCTCCATGCCCACACCCTCCAGCCTCGGCGTTGCCATTTAGCCATTCAGCTGTTCACCCCGCTGGCTTCCTTCTCCCGGAGAAAGCAGCACTCACATCATCGTCAAGCTGACCCTGTTGAGCAACCTATGATGGTGAGTGATGATGACTGTTTTTTTTTTTTTTTTCACATTCCTCCCAAACCTATATACATCAAAACTTTCATCTTACCTCAGAAACTTTTGGAATTTCCTTTCTAAATGATGAGTTGGACTAACTATTAAGTGTGTTGAGGCAGAGTTTATTGGAAAAATTTTGCCTACTCCTTGGGAGGGAGTGGCTAGTGTCCAGCAGGTGCCTTCACCCATTCCTGTCTTTGCTAGAGGCACAGGAGAGCCCATCCAGCCATCTTCCTCATTCCTTGGAGGCTCAGAAGAATCACCACTACAACCACCATTTCAACCTCTATTTCTGTCACTAGTTCGGACAGTAGCCCAGTTACTAGCTCCGTCATCTGCTCATCCAGAGTTCTCTGCATCTGCTGGCCCAGCTTTGTCTCAGCCCTTCTTCGACTAAGCCAGAGGTGCCTGTACCTGCTGGTCCTGTGTCTGTTCCTGCTGGTTGCTCAGGAGACCTGCTCTAGCACTTTCTCATCTCCGCTGGGGCTCTGGTGAGCCACTTCAGCACTCAAAGGCTTACACGCCACCGTCTGTTTCTGCTGGAAAGTCCACCTTGGTTCACAGTTTGCACACCATCATCCGTCTCTCCTGCTGAGGGGTCTGGAGAGTCTGTACAGCCATCAGCTCCTACTGTACAACCACCAGATCATCTGCCTTTAGCCATCTGGTCCAGCTTCGTTGCCTGCGGCTGCCATATCGCCATCTGGTCCTCCGCTGTCTGGTCCTGCATATCAGCCGCCCACTTGAACTGTTGTGCAGAACTGTGTCTGCACTGCCGCTTTCCACATGGCCGGCATTCTGAACTGTGTCCTTGCCGTCAGCCTCTGGGTCAACCCCCTGTTGCTCCGAACTGTGTGTGAACTGTTTCTGGAACTCCGGCAGCTTTTATGACATTCTGTTTTGTACTGTTTTCATGGGCTCCACTGCTCCTGGTGGACATTTTGCTTTGGACTCGGTCTGTTCTGTGCTTCTCCTGTGTTCTGTGTTCCATGTTCCTGTGTCTCCTCAATCAGTGTCTAGGCTAGGAGGAGGAGTTGGCCGTCCGACTGGGGTCTGGAACGTGGGGCCTCCCTGCTGCTGCGGAGTCGGGGCGGTCTGCATTCCCCATCGCAGGGAAAAGGGTGACACCATCTGGGTCTGGGTGCAGTTTCCCCCTCCAGGGGCAAGGGTACCTAGACCTGGGGTATAGAGCACGCTTGGGGAGTGTGATTGTGTGTACAGTGTCTGTTTATGTCTGTTTCCACGTTGGGTGAGTGTTGAGTAATTGCATATGAGAGCATGAGGGTGGGAATAGATGTTTGTATCTGTGTGTGCCTGTTTGTCTGTGTCCATATGTCAGGTCGGGCATCAGACGCCACCTCTCTGGGGACATCTCAGGCCCTCCAAGGTATGGAGGCCTATCTCCCCACACCATTTCCCCTGCCAGTGGCAGACGCCCTCAGACATCGGTGCGTTGGTGGTTCTTTGTGTCCGGGGATGAGCATCCAGGTACACACCGGCTCACTCCTTGGTGGCTGCTTATTGGGGCCTGGAGCCTGGGGCTCGCTCGGGCCACTTCGGGGATGGGGTGCCCTTGGCCTCTCGGCCTGGGGCTCGGTCACTCTGGAATGGCTGGCTGCCGGTGGAGCCCCCGGGAACGTCACTGCAACCCCCCCTGGCTTATGCTCCACGGCTGCTGAGTGACCCCTCATCATCAGCTCTTTCTGGAATAGTGGCGCGGCGCCCCCTCTGTTGGTCTTCCTTGGTCTCTTGTGTTCTGAGGGCCTCTGGATGTCTGGAGTTTTGATCTCCTCCATACCTGCGTCATGCCCTGGAGGTCGGGGCAGTGGCCCCCACACCGTCTAGCAGATCATTACATGAAGGAACCTTTTAAAAACAAGCGCATTCATGCTCACAGGTGTACACACGGGTGCTCACACACACAAACTACACCCTTTTTGGCTCCTACCTTAAAGCACACTGTGCGTTGTCGATCTTACGTGCTGCACTATAATGTTTAACATTTAGTATTTACTGTTATATTCCCATTGATCATCATGATGCTGTTTATTCTATTGCTCTCTTTTTCTTCTGCTTGCTTTCTTCTTTCTTTCTCAACAGGTGATCCAGGTGATTGATATATGTATTTTTTGTCTGCTTGTTTTGTTGGTTTTTGTTTTTTGCCCTTTATCCCCATCCCTCTTCTCCACTGTTTTTTCCCCTCTTTCTTTCTCCCTTTTCTTTTCCTCATTCAGGTCTGTCCCGTATTTAACAAGTGAAAATATAAAATAAAATGAACAAAAGTGAATCAAATAGACCACTACGGCAAGGCTGGGATGGTCCATTTGGTAAAGTAAATCCGTTGGGCATCTTTCTTCGCCTTTAGACAATAATTCAGATGGCAAAAGAGCCAAACAGGACAGGCAAAAAACAAACAAACAAAAAATAAATCAGTGTCTAGTCTGCGTCTTCGGGACAGTCTCATGTTTCCTCTTCTACTTTGGAGATTTTCGCGTCCTGTGTTCAGTGGTTTGCAACCCCTTTGTCTCATCTGGTCTAAATAGCTTCAGTGTCTCCCTCCTGTGTGCCATTCCCTCATTTCCCTCTGTGTATACATTGTGTATGTTTACCTCTGTTCCTCTGTCCTTGTCTCAGGCTCCTCATTCCCGGTTGTCAGGTTTTGCTTTATTCCGCATGTTCTTTACTTTAGCTGTTTCCAGTTTAGGTTCTGTTAGTGTCCTCAGTTCCCTGTTTGCCTCTTACTTTGTACTGTTTTGTTCAGCCACTGAAATAAAGGCTCACTTTTTGGTTTAACATTCACCTACACTCTATTTTGTTTGAGATTGGGTCCGCTCTTGCTCACTTCTCCACACACTTTGTCTCTTAAACTGGGACATTCCACATTGAAAGGAATCAGTTCTGGCAGTTCTGGCATCTTAACAGCATGTATCCTGGGTGTTCTGGGCATGTCCCACTGGAAAGAGCCCCCTGGGCAGACCCAGGACATGCTGGAAAGATTATATCACTCAGCTGGCCCGGGAATGCCTTGGTGTTCACCCAGAAAAGCTATTGGAGGTTACAAGGGAGAGGGAGGTTTGGGCCTTTTTGGTCAGGCTGTTGTCCCCACAACCTGGCTGCGCATAAGCAGAAGGGCTGGATTCATGGATGGATTTAAGTGGTTATTTTTATTAGCCCACGCATGTGCACGCATGCGCACGCATGCACACACAAACACACACACACACACACACACACACACACACACACACAGAAAGTCATTTGATCTGACCTCAGGGTTTCCAGCTTGAAATGTGGAATCTTCAACCCAACAGACAGCAGCTTCACTCCTGAATCCTTTAGCTTGTTGTTACTCAGGTCCAGCTCTCTCAGACTAGAGGACTGGGAACTGAGAACTGAGGACAGACCTTGACAGCTCCTCTCTGAGAGGTTGCAGAAACTTAGTCTGAAAATATATATATATATAAAATTTATTATTTACTTTGTATTGAGTCTAAATAATAAAAACAGAAAAGCACTGTACAAAGGTCCTTAGCTACCTATCATTTCAAAAACAGAGATAATTGCTGTTATTTAAAAGTTCATGCCACTGTACATATAAATGCAGTATATGATATACAGATGCAAACCATGACAGGTATTTCACAGATGGCTGTAGTTATGCTCTGTTGTATTTGTATTCTAACCTTGGATTCATCACTCTGTGACACCTGTTGCCAAGAATTTTCAGTTGAGTTATTCTGTAATATACACAGTCCAGACATTTCTCCCTATTTCCAGTAAATTTCTGATGAAGAGCTGATAAACAATATATGGGTCAACCGACCAATTACCACTAACTCATCCAAATCATTGAATTAATTTAAATTAATTTCAATTTTATTTATACAGCACCAATTCACGGTCTGCTCAAGGCGCTTTATGTTGTAACGTAGATCCTACAATAATACATACAGAGAAAAAAACAGCAATCATATGACTCCTTATTAGCAAGCACTCTGGTGACCGTGGAAATCAAAAACTCCCTCTCTTTAAAAGCAAGAAACCTAAAGCAGAACCAGTCCCAGGGAGGGGTGGCCATCTGCCACAATGGGTTTGGGTGAGAGAAGGAAGACATGATAAAAGACATGCTGTGGAAGAGAGCCAGCAATTAAAAACAGGAATGATTCACTGCAGAGAGTTCTATTAACACATAGTGAGTGAGAAAGGGGACTGAAGAAGGAATACTCAATACATCATGGGAATCCCCCAGCAGCCTACACCTATTGTAGCATAACTAAGGATGGATTCAGGGTCACCTGATCCAACCCTAACTATATGCTTTAGCAAAAAGTACGTTTTAAGCCTAATCTTAAAGGTAGAGATAGTGTCTGTCTCCTGAATCCAAACTGGAAGCTGGTTACACATGAGTCCGGTCCCGTCTCTCGATGCCCGATGAATAAAAAGAACCGGGGTGAAACTTCTTCAATTAACAAGAGTCAGTGTTACTGGAGGCTGAGGTAATGCTATCCAGAGTAAGAATTTGGTTAGATACCATATTTCTAAGATTTTCAGCGCCTATTACAATGACCTCAGTTTTATCTGAATTAAGGAGCAGAAAGTTAGTGGCCATCCACGTCTTTTTGTCTTTAAGACATTCCTGCAGTTTAACTAATTGATGTGTGTTATCTGGCTTCATGGAAATAATAATGATAATGGATTGCATTTATATAGCAGTTTTCTAGACACCCAAAACGCTTTACAATTTCACTATTCATTCACACACTAGTGGAGATAAGCTACAGTTGTAGCCACAGCTGCCCTGGGGCAGACTGACAGAAGCGAGGCTGCCATATTGCACCATCGGCCCTTCAGACCAACACCAGTATTCGGTAGGTGAAGTGTCTTGCCCAAGGACACAACGACCAGGACAGGCAGAGCTGGGCATCTAACTGGCAACCTTGTGGTTACAAGATGAGCTTCCCAAACCCCTGAACCATTGATTGAAATCCATTGAAATTCAAAGACATTGCATGATGACCCCACCCTCAGCACAGTGTCTTCAGTCCACAGGTTTCATATAAAAGAGCCAGTACTACCTGCAGAAATCTTAGTGTGCTATGGGTTCCCCTGTTTCACGCATTGTCAATTTGTATATGAAGAAGGAAGAAAACAGGGGTCTGTCCTGTTACACGGACAAGCAACTGGTGAGGTATGTGGTACATACCTAGTTGAAAATAAAATCTCAATAAATATCACAATTCACTGATGACATTAACCAGTTGGTGGGCACACACACATACACTTCTGCGCATGCACAAAATGACAGGTTAGCTTTCTTAGACTAAAATTGTCATTGCTGATGGGGACCATTGAAAGTTAATTTATACAGTAAAAAAAGTTTAGTGATGATTTTGCTAATTTGTTTGCTTTTTGTTTGCAAAGATTTCACTATTTCCCTATTGAAATAAATTTCCAAGGATTTGGTAGCTTTCCACTGGGAGTGTATTAGCAGTACAGAGATAAGGCTTTGCTGTGGCCATCCTCCTTTTCTGTATTTCTCCCAAGATCAGCATTACAAATTAGTATTAGCTCAAAGTTGTCAGGTTAAAGTATAATTCAAGTTATTTGGTTTTTTGATTAAGTTTATTTTATTCAGCTTTTGCTTTGTAAATCAGTAAAAGGTAAAAACGTGAGTAAAAGGTAAAAACGTGAGCTCATTTTTTTGGAGGTTTTTTTTTCAAGCCATGAAATTTAAACCAATTTAAACCAAGTGCAAGGGTGATAGAAGGGAGCTGCCATTAATGGGTGTGGCTACTCAAACACTGGACCCCCAAAGCTACCCAGGGGACCAGGTTTTAATCAGAGTAGGTGGGATAGATATCTGAAGCTTAGAGGAAGTTAGAACCCTTTCAAACATAATCTCCATCCAAGCTCTACATTGGATACTCGATAATACTCACAGGATAAGATTTATAATAGAGGGCTCAACCAGACATTCTCTACTGAGATATTTGGTTACAGAAGATCCACAACTGGATGCAGTTTTGGAAGCCATACTATAAATAAAAAGTAGATAAGTGACTGAACTGCAATTGAGTTAAGAAAAAAAAAGTTATTGCCAATAGCAAGGTGTAGTTTCAATCTACTATAAAGATATGCATTAGAAATGAAGAAAATTATTCGTCTTTGGAGATAATTCAAAGATAATTTGGTAAAAATACTGGAGGTGCTTGGTGTTGACAGCTGAATTTCTTTGGTGGGAGTGCATTAAGAGAATGGAGGATATTCCAAGAACACTGATAATGAAATTTTTGAACACAGCAACACACTGAAGGTAATATATGCCAATCTATGATGTCATAGATTATTCTTTGTTTTTTGTTTGTATTCATTTTGTAGGAGCTGATAATTATCAACTATGGGTCTATCACCGGCTGGGTCTGGGTGGTAGAAATACTGAAAATTTCCACTACTACGAAATATAAAAAGTATAACATTTGTGATTGTGTTTAATCACATTTAATTCAATACGTCCTAACCTTTTAAACAAGCCAGGATCCGTGACATTTCAGATTGCTCATTTCATCTGCTCTTTGGTTTATTAGAATTATTTAATTTGTAAATAAAGATATGATCAGAAATGTACTTACAGAGCTTTGTTGGAGGCTTCGATCACTGGCAGCAGCCTCAGAAGAGCCTCCTCTGAAGCAGAGTATTTCTTCAGGTCAAACATATTTAAATCTTTTTCTGATGATATTAAGATGAAGACCAGAGCTGACCACTGAGCAGGAGACAGTTTATCTGTGGAGAGACATCCTGATCTCAGGGACCATTTTAAGTCATTTACAAGAGAATTAAAATTTAGTTCATTCAGACAGTGGAGCAGATTGATGCTTTTCTCTGCAGACAGATTCTCATTGAGCTTCTCCTTGATGTACTGGACTGTTTCCTGATTGGTCTGTGAGCTACTTCCTGTCTGTGTCAGAAGCCCTCGTAGGAGAGTCTGATTGGTCTGCAGTGAAAGACCCAGGAGGAAGCGGAGGAATAAGTCCAGGTGTCCATTTGGACTCTGTAAGGCCTTGTCCACAGCACTCTGGTGAAGGAAATCTAGTTTTGTTTTGTTATATATTCTAGACAATATAGTGGTTGTTGTTTGTTCCTCTTCTATTAGATTGATTCCAGAGGTGGTGAAGGTCAGATGGACATGAAGAGCAGCCAGAAACTCCTGAACACTC
>CAKLIZ010000394.1:233823-264225 GCA_922035795.1 Oreochromis mossambicus | reverse complement strand
ATATCCTTCAAGCTCGGTTCCTCTACCAGAGGCCTGGGAGCTTGAGGGTCCTGCGCATTATCTTAGCTGTTCCCAGGACTGCACTCTTCAGGACAGAGATCCACCTGGGGTCTTGCCTGGTGTGATAGACCCCAGCCTCTTTGGATCTTGTGTTCAGCGATTTCCTTCTGCCTTGCTGTTTAATTAAATATATATATATATATATGAAGTTATTTTTCATCCATCCATCCATCTTCATCCGCTTTATCCGGGGCCGGGTCGCGGGGGCAGCAGCCTAAGCAGAGAAGCCCAGACCTCCCTCTCCCCAGGCACCTCCTCCAGCTTATCCGGGGGAACACCAAGGTGAGATTATATCTCTCCAGTGTCTCCTGGGTCTGCCCCAGGGCCTCCTTCGGGTGGGACACACCCGGAACACCTCACCCAGGAGGCGCCCAGGAGGCATGGTTGTCAGATGCCCGAACCAACTCAACAGGCTCCTTTCGATGTGGAGGAGCAGCGGCTCTACTCGGAGCCCCTCCCGGATGGCTGAACTTCTCATCCAATCTCTAAGGGAGAGGCCAGCCACCCTTCGGAGGAAGCTCATTTCCACTGCTTGTATTCGCGATCTCGTTCTTTCAGTCACTACCCATAGCTCGTGGCCACAGGTGAGGGTAGCGACCGGTAAATTGAGAGCTTCGCTTTTACACTCATCTCCCTGTTCAACACGACGGACCGGTGCAGCGTCCACATAACTGCAGCCACAGCACCAATCCGTCTGTTGATCTCCGGCTCCCTTCTCCCATCACTCGCAAACAAGACCCCGAGATAATTGAACTCCTCCACTTGGGGCAGGAACTTATCCCCAACCCGGAGTGGGCACTCCACCCTTTTCCACCTGAGAACCATGGCCTCAGAATTGGAGGTGCTGATCCTCATTTTTGCTGCTTCACACTCAAACTGCGAATCGTTCCAGTGTGAGCTCGAGGCCTTCACCCGATGAAGCCAACAGAACCCCATCATCTGCGAAAAGCAGAGATGAGATTATGAGGCCACCGAAGGCTGTGCCTAGAAATCCTGTCCATAAAAATTATGAACAGAATCGGTGACAATGGGCAGCCCTGGCGGAGCCCATCACCAACCGGGAACGAGTCTGACTTATTGCCGGCAATGCGAACCAAGCTCTAGCAACGGTTGTATAGGGATCGAATGGCCCGTAGCAATGGGCCAGACACCCCATACTCCCGCAGCACCTCCCACAGGACACCCCGAGGGACACGGTCGAATGCTTTCTCCAAGTCCACAAAACACATGTAGACTGGTTGGGCAAACTCCCATGCACCCCCAAGTATCCAGAGATAAATAGCTGATGATGATAAAGAGCTGGTCCAGTGTTCTGCGACCAGGACGAAAACCGCATTGTTCCTGCTGTATCCGAGGTTCGACTAGCGGACAAACTCTCCTTTACAGCACCCTGGCATAGACTTTCCCAGGGAGGCTGAGGAGTGTGATCCCCCTGTAGTTGGAACACACCCTCCGGTTTCCCTTCTTAAAGTTGTGGACCACCACCCGGGTCTGCCAGTCCAGGGGTACTGCCCCTGATCTCCCCGCAACATTGTAGAGGACTGTCAACCAGGACAGCCCTACAACGTCCAGGGCCTTCAGGAACTCGGGGCGGACCTCATCAACACCAGGGGCTCTGCCACCAAGGATTTGTTTAACTGCATCAGTGACCTCACCTCTGGAAATTGGCGGGTCTTTTCCCTCATCCCCAGACTGTGCGTCCTCCTCGGAAGACGTGTCTGTGGGATTAAGGAGGTCGTCGAAGTATTCCTTCCACCGCCTGACAATTTTGTCAGTCGAAGTCAGCAGCGCTCCGCCAGCACTATACACAGTGCAGGTAGAGCACCGCTTTCCCCTCCTGAGACGCCTGACGGTTTGCCAGAATCTCTTCGAGGCAGTCCGAAAGTCGTTTTCCATGGCCTCTCAGAACTCCTCCCACACCCGAGTTTTTGCTTCAGCCACTGCCCGAGCCGCATTCGGCTTGGCCTGTCGATACCTGTCGGCTGCCTCCGGAGTCCCACAGGCTAGCCAAGGCAGATAGAACTCCTTCTTCAGCCAGGTGGTTCTCTTCACCTCTGGTGTCCACCATTTGGTTCGGGGATTACCACCATGGCAGGCACCAACCACCTTGCAGCCGCAGCTCAAGGCAACAGCTTCGACAATGGAGACGCTGAACATGGTCCATTCGGAATCAATGTCCCCAGTCTCCCTTGGAATCCTGTTGAAGCTCTGCCGGAGGCGTGCGTTGAAGATCTCACGGACTGGGGCCGCTGCAAGGTCTTCCCAGCACACCCTCACTACGCGTTTTGGTGCACCGGGTCTGTCCAGCATCCTCCCCCACCACCTGATCCAACTCACCATCGGGTGGTGATCAGTTGACAGCTCAGACCCTCTCTTTACCCAAGGACCCCGGTAACCCTATCCCGGGCAGGGTAAACTGTTCCCTCGATGTTTTCTTCATAAGGGTCTTCTGAATCGCTCTTTGTCTGGTCCCTCACCCAGGACCAATTTGCCATGGGAAAACCTACCAGGGGGCAAAATCCCCCAGACAACATAGCCCCTGGGATCCCTGGGACACACAAATCCCTCCACCATGATAAGGTAGCAATTCACGGAGAGTTATTTTTTTCGAACAAAACTCAAAACACAACCTAATAAATCTTCAACTTCACAGCATGTTTTTCAGTCATCTCCCCCCAATCCCACATGCATACTACCCTTTAGGGATAAGCCCTGGGTGTATAAAATGTCTGGCTCCGCCTCTGGTCGGAAGCACCCGCAGTCAGTTTGGAAAAACATTGTACAGAAAACCTGCTTATCTGTGTTTAAACTTCACCTCTTGTGTCCTGAATCTTTATTTACACAAAGTTTAATGAATGCTCTGGTTCGCTTTGTATGTTTATAAGAGATGATTTAGAGATTGTTTTGTCAATGTGTTTGTACCAGGAATTAGCCTCATCCCAGAAGTGGATTTTGCTTAGAGCATGGTTTATTAACATAGCAATGATGCCACCGATCTAATATGCATGTCCAAGGATTGCTTGAACGAATGTTTGTTAGATTTGTATTGTTTATTGCCATTTATGCTTAGAAATATTTACTCATATATGCTTAGAAGTATATAATTGATTGTGTAGTGATAGGAGGTTTGATCCTTAATAGTCTGCAAGCTTTGTGTGCATTCCAGAGCTCTCTGACTTTCACACCAACATTTTAGGAGCATGGGAGAGGTCGTACCTTGTCTTATTGTTTTATGGTAGGATAAACGTATCTATATCTGTTTTAGTCTAAGTGCCTTTTGTTTAGATGGACGGCTCTGGGGAGTCTTCCTGGGGTCACAGTATGACCCCACACACACATACATACATACACACACACACACACACACACACACAAGGTATTCTTTGTTCACATGTATACCTATATAAGAGGTCATATGTTAATGAACCTATGCATATTCATGTAACCACAATAAAAGAGCAGTGTTACGGGGGAGCGGACGAGAGCAATTGGGGTCAAGCGAAGGAACGGCGCCTGTCCAGTTCTCTCCCGTGCACATGAAACATAAAGAATGTTGCCTACTCGTGTCTTGCTTGCTGTGTAATTACATTGTCTTCAACGTTCCAGCGAATAGGTTCAAGCTACAAACCTATCAATGTTTATCATTACTAACAGTTAAGACTAACTTTGATACATGCTTTCTATCACTAGCTATTTCTTTTTGTGCATTTCTTTCACATGTCAAAGAGCTAAAGCATATTTTCTTTTCTTTTTTGTGTTTAGTTTCACTTGAGCCTTCCATCGAGCTCTTCAAGCCACAATTGTAAAGAATTGTAAGCTTTCTAGAAGACCTAATAAAGGAGCAAGACACTCATTTTCCTGGCTCATGAAAATTGAGTTTGGCTTACTGTTGACCTGCGTTAACATACACAGTGTATCCAACGTGTAGTGATAACAGTACAGTAGTGGTTGTACATGTACAGACCATAAATATGGAGTCCAGGTGTGTTTGATGCTGCTGGTCCACTCTGTGGAGAAATCATGAAAAATTAGTTCAATCACATAATAAAGATCCAGTAGGATAAATTTTTACAAAGACATTTATTCACATGATGATTTGTCCTTTAGCTGTCAAAGTTAACATGTCAACTTAGTGTTTGCTTTGAGTTTGAGTTTGTTTAATTGCTTGTAGAGTTTTGCTGATTGTCAGTGGTTGGAAAATGTCTGAAGTCCAGAGACATTTTTAAACTAAACTGTATCTGACATTCTAAAAATATCTGGAAATATTATTTAGTCTCTTAGTATGTAAAGTAAGTAAGTAAGTAAGTAAAGTTTATTTATTAAGCACTTTTCACAGACAGGCAGTCACAAAGCGCTGTACACAAAGATTAAAATAAACACTACAATCAACAGACATTATACACAATGTAAAAGGTTAAATGTCAGTTAAATAATGTGAAGAATATAAAATTTGTAGATCAACAAATGGCTTGTTTGAACAGAAAAGTTTTTAACAGCTTTTTAAAAGAATCCACAGAGTCAACCATGCATAATTGTGGTGGTAGACTGTTCCACAGCCTCTGTCCCCTTTTGTCTTCAGTCGTGTACGGGGAACGACCAACAGACTCAGGGAGCCAATGTAAAGAATATAAAATGGGAGTAATGTAAGCACACTTGCTAGAAAGAGTTAGTAGTCTGGCTGTTGCATTTTGTATTGCCTGGAGGCGAGAGAGAGATGATTTATCCAAGCTAGTAAAAAGGGAATTACAGTCATCTAAACATGATGACACAAATGCATGAATGAGTTTTTCAATTCAGCTGAAGAGACCATATGGCACAGATGTTTCTTAAGCAGGGGCGGATCTAGAAGGGTGGCATTGGGTGGCAAGTGCCACCCTAAAATGATACCTTGCCACCCTAGTTTTGCAAATGACAGTGTTGTTAATTAAAATAAGATAGCATTAACAGTTTGAGCGTAGATACAGTCAACAGTGAATATAAATGCTAAAACGAAATATATTGCATTTCAAGTTATAAAAATTTACTCAACATGTCTATGTTTTTTTTTACAGTAAAAAAAAACATTACTACGATTTTAAGTTAATTGTTTGATTTCAGATCAGTAATACTAATGCAGTATGTCAGTGAAAAAAGCAGACCTCAGTGGGTTAATCCAATAAATAATGAAAAATTAGGTTTATATTTTTGTTCATGACAGTGCAGATTTCTGACATTTTGTGCAATTTAAGCTGTAACAATGTGATTGTTTTCTAACAAAAAGCAGTATGAAACTTTAGACTTGTGTTTGTAAATGAACTGCCCCATGTTGTGTAGCTTTCTGGATTTTATACTTATTGGGCTACATATTTGTTTATTATACAGGCTATACTGTACATAAAATAAAAACTCACATCAATAATTAAGTTATAGACTATATTTATATGAAAAACGTGTATACTTACTGCATTTGAATCATTTAACCATAACCACCTGCATATGTGTTTGGAAAAAAAAGTCTTTGATTTTGCCACCCCATTTGATTACTTTGCCACCCTCATGCCACCCTGAGAAAATTTCTCTAGATCCGCCCCTGTTCTTAAGTGAAAGAAACAGGAACAAGACAAAGATTTTACATTAGAGTTAGAGTCAAGGTCCAGAGAAGAGTCAAATATTACTCCAAGATTTCAAATATTTGACTTGACAGAAGGACAGAAAGAGGAAAGAACCTGACTAATTTTAGAATGTAGCTCAGGAGGAGCTATGATCATGGTCTCGGTCTTGTTTGTGTTTAATACAAGGTAGTTGCTTGAAAGCTAATCAGAAACCTGAGTTAAGCACTGGACTAGGGTAGACAGCCTATTCAGCTGATGAGGCTTAAAGGACACATTATGGCGGACCACTAGAGGGCTCCACTCGCACCCAGTGTTGAGGAAGTGTGTTGCTGTGTTGCTGTGTTTTGTGGCGTGATGTGTTCAGTTGACGTGAGGAGAGGAATAAAGAAGGAGTGAGAACTAAGAGCTCTGTGTCGTCTGTTTATGTTCACATATGTGACCCTAGACTTGAATATGCTACAGGTTGAGGATGATCCCGGCTCCGCTCTGGATGCATCAGTGGCCGCCGGTCCTCCACCTTCTGCTGCAGCAGTGTTTGCTGTGGTGCTAAAGCTGCCAGACTTTTGGCTCCACGATTCCCATCGTGGTTCGTGCACGTGGAGGCTCAGTTCGCCCTTCGCGGCATCTCGGCTGACGACACGAAGTATCTCCTTGTAGTGGCCTCGCTAGCCACCCGTCGCGCGATCACCCTGCTTCTGGGACCCACCCACTCAAGGGAAATATGCCGCCCTTAAGGGGCTGCTACTTCGGCGCTTTTCAACAAGGAGCGAGCCGAAAAGCTTCTCTCCCTCTCAGGCCTAGGTGGTGGCACGGCTCTGGAGCTCCAGGAAAACATGTTGTCCTTACTCGAACCGGATGACGGAGGATTCTTCTTCGCCCACCGATTCCTCCAATAGCT
Source organism: Oreochromis mossambicus (assembly GCA_922035795.1). NCBI lineage: Eukaryota > Metazoa > Chordata > Actinopteri > Cichliformes > Cichlidae > Oreochromis > Oreochromis mossambicus. The sequence goes on along the minus strand of CAKLIZ010000394.1, from coordinate 257,676 downwards.
GCCGGCTGCGGTGAGACTTGGCCTCGGCAGCTCTCCGTTTCTGGCCGTGAGGGATTACTGCTGCCATGCAGAGGAAGCGGATTGGATTCTTCTCGCTACCTGCACTTTTGACGTGCACACCCTGGCTACGGACCCGGCAGCGACATCTCCACCTGCCTATCTTAGGCACTGATTTTCTGTGTGCCATTGACTGCTAGTCGATGTTGCTAACAGATCTTTAATTGATGCTCTCTCGGTTTCTTTGCTACCCTGTTTTACTCGGGCCACAGAGCCCCTGATGCGGGCTACTGTAGTGACCTCCGGGGATGCTTTCCAGCATTTGCTTTTGGAGTTTCCATCGCCGTCTGTCCCTAATTTCTCTAACACGGTAACGAAGCATGAGGTTGAGCATTATATTCCCACAATTGGGCCCATGGTGTTGGCGCGTGCCGCCTCGACCCCGCAAGACTGTCCGTCACTCGGGAAGAGTTTGCAGCCATGGAACGGCTTGGCATTGCACAGTGCTCAAACAATGGCAGGGCCTCTTCCCTTCACATGATGACCAAATCGGACGGTCGGTGGCAGCCATGCGGAGATTTTTGCCATTTAAATACCTTTAGGGAGAACGATCGTTACCCCATCCCTCACATTCAGGATCTTTCCGCCCATCTCGCCGGGACCTCGATTTTTTCTAAAATTGACTTGGTGCGGGGGTATCACCAAGTTCCGGTGCGCGCCAAAGACGTTCCTAAAACCGCTGTCATTACCCCCTTTGGTTTGTTCGAGTTTTGGCCTGAAAGGTGCCACCGAGACCTTTCAGCGGCTGATGGACTCTGTCTTGTGTGGGCTGCCTTTCGTTTTCGTGTACCTGGGTGATATATTCGTGGCCAGCTGCTCGGTGAGCCAGCACGAGTCCCATCTGCACCAGTTTTTTTCAGCATTTAGACTACGCTGCCATGGCGGCTGTGCAACGTGCTGACCCAGACGTCCTTGCCCTTCAGTCAGCAAAAACAGGCCTCGTGCTGGCAGCCACGCCCGTGTGGGCCGACGGTCCGCACCTGATTTGCAACATTTCCACCGGCCGCCCACGCCCGGTGGTCCTCCTTTCATGGCGTTGGCGTTTTCAACTTGGTGCAGAAAACCAGTCTAGGGCAGAGCCAGATATACCAGCCAAAACCTTAAACCAGTTAAGTAGGATTTTGTGGTCGATGGTATCAAAGGCTGCGCTAAGATCAAGTAAAATGATCACAGAACAATTTCCTGCATCAGATGCCATTAATAGATAATTATAGACTTTTAAGAGAGCAGTCTCCGTAGAGTGATGCTTTTGAAAGCTACACTGAAAAGGGTCAAAAATCAGTAATTTACATAATAGGGACCTGAACTGATTTTCAACAACTTTTTCTGGTAATTTACTTAAAAATGGCAATTTTGAAATAGGTTGATAATTGCTAGTGAAGCTAGGATCTAAATTCTGTTGTTTTAATAGAGGAGTTACTTCTGCATGTTTAAAAAAGAACGGAACACAGCCTTGCCTCAGTGAACTGTTAATGATGGATAGTAAAGTGGGGCCAGTGCTGGTGATAGACTCAGGCAGGACAGAGGGAGGTAATATATCTACAGAGCATTATGAGGATTTCATTTGACCTAAAACTGTAATAAGGTCATTAAGTGTGATTGGAGAAAAGGAAGTAAATGACCCAAGACCCCTTGCGGTCTTGAAAAGAGCAACCTGATTGAGAATAGCAACACAGTGTTCATTAAAAGAATTCGTTAGAAGCTCAACCTCGTTGGAAGAAGTTTTAAAATTAAAAAGAAAGGAAAACTTAGAAATGATCAATCAATAAAGCACCTGCGCCTAATAAAACCTTAAGGATGGGACTCTCAGTTAACAGATACAATAAAAGAGATTGACTTATGGTCGCTAAAAACAACTCCATTTAAATTCAAGTCGCCTAAGGAAACACCATAGGTGAAGACCAAGTCCAGTGTATGCCTGGCAGTATGAGTAGGCCCTGCTACATGTTGAACAAAATTGTAAGAGTCCATAATGTTCAGGAACTCCCTAGTGGTACTATTTGTTGAGTCATCCACATGAAAGTTGAAGTCTCCAACAATGATGACCATGCCCAGTAAGTCTGACAAAAAAGACGCAGCAGACCCAGGTGGATGATAAATTAGAATGCTGTATATGGGCTGTTCTCTTTCAATTTCTATCATAAGCATCTCAAAAGAGTTGTAACAGCTTGAAGAAATCATGTGGCACAAAAATGTCTTTTTAAAAAAAAAAAGTTACAGCTGTTCCACCTCCTCATCCAGATATCCTAGGTGCGCAGAGAAACGAACAGTCTGCGGGACAAAGCTCTAAAAGATGTGAGACATCATTCTCACACTGCCACGTCTTGGAGATAAACATGAAATTAAACTTCTCAGTACAGAACAAGTCATTTAAAATATAAGACTTATTGGCGATTGAGCGGGCATTAATTACCATCAATTTAATGCTGTGACCCACCGGGACAGGGGTAGAGTTGCCAGGAACAGAGTCTGTGCTATGCGGTAAGCCGCGCAGCAAAACAGGGTTCCTGCCCTGATGAGGCTTTTAGGTGACAGCCTGGGTGGTAAACACAGGGGGTTGTGGGGATTCATTCAGCTCCAACAAGTCTCAGGCGAATCTTACCGGTAGCAACCGAGGAATAAAGCCCCCGAAGGTCCATCTCTTTCTGAAGAAGACGGAGCAGGAGAAGAAGGCTGGCTCTCTTCCCCCGCTTCCTCTGACCTCGCAAGAATGAGCTGACTGGCAAGAATGGAGGTAAACCGGGTGCTCCGTCGAGCTCAAGCACCGCTGGGAAAAGGGCCTTGTTTCATTGACTCTGAAAGTTATCCATAGCAGATTTGATCGCCAGCCACGCATGACGATCATAAATCTGATGGGAGATAACCCCCCAAAAAACTAACAAAAACACTTGCATGGCATATAAAATAAACAAACACACAGACGAAGGCAGTGGCACAGCCAAACACAGGTGCCATCTTGACCTCCCTTAGGTCCTCATGTCCAATGAGTGGACTGTTCTTCTTACATTTAAAGTACTCTCCACCCACATGTAATGGAGACCAAGATAAACTGATAAACACCCCCAGCTAAATACACCGGTATTGCATCCCTTAACCAACTACTATATTACCACTATGCAGTGTCACATGGTACATGTACAAACTACTGGTCAAGGCTTAGATAAGCTACAGTTGGCGCAAACACCAAAAAACACAAATGCCTACAACTAGGAGTGGACCGATCCTATATACAGTATTGGTATCGGTCCAATTCTGACCTAATTACTGGATCGGATATCGGGGAAAAATAAAAATGCAACCTGATCCATTAAATATCACAAAAGCACCTCACAAAACTTGCGACGTTGCATAACCTGGGTAGTGACCTCACTAGACGGAGCAGTATATGTCACGTGATAGAGCCGCTGTTGTGTGCGAGACCTGTCAGTGGTCTGGAGTTACTTCCCACTGAACCCATCTGGAGCCTCGCTACGTGCTGCCAAACTAGCATTTCATCTTCGAGCAAGCTATCCCAGACATGTAAAGCAAGTGTGTAAGTTCATCTCTCAACGGTTGTAAAGCATTCCTACATTAAGATTAACAACTGTTATATGGAGCTCAGACGTCTGTGCATTGTCATTGCTAAGGCGTACCGTACAAATACTCAAGTTTTACTTTACAAAACGCAATGTTGCAGGCTAAACAGTTTCGAGGCTGAAAAACACTTTTTTTCATACTTGTGTTAAGTTTTGCATAGAAATGACAAAAGATTCAGTCTCAGATTAAATGTGATAGAAACAGCTTACACTGACATCCATCTTGATAAAAGATGAGTGCCATGAAGCCGTGTTTGCATTTATTTGCACTGCTCCATTCTGGATGTCTATTTATGTTACGCTTTAAAACTTGGGTGTGGGAGGAGTTCAGACAGGCCATGGAAAAAGACTTTCAGATTGCCTCAAAGAGACTCTAGCAAACTGTCAGATGACTCAGGAGGGGAAAGTGGTGTTCTAGCTGCACTGTGCACTGTACCAGCTCTTTATCCTGTCAAGGATACTTGAGGGTGCATGGGAGTTTGCCCAACCAGTCTACATGTGTTTCCAGTCTTTCAACCGTGTCCCTCGGGGTGTCATTTAAGGGGTGCTCCGGGAGTATGGGGTGTCTGGCTCATTGCTATGGTCCATCCAGTCCTTATACAACTGTTGCAAGAGCTTGGTCATCATAGCTGGAAATAAGTTGGACTCGTTCCTCGTGGGTGATGGGCTCCGCCAAGGTTGCCCTTTGTCACCGATTCTGTTGGTAATTTTTATGGACAGAATTTCTAGGTGAATCCAAGTGGCGGAAGACTTTCATGTGGGTGGTCTCAGAATCTCATCTCTGCTTTTCGCGGATGATGTGGTTTTGTTGGCTTCATCGGGTGATGGCCTCCAGCTCGCTTCGGATTGGTTCGCAGCCGAGTGTGAAGCGGCAGGAATGAGATTCAGTACCTCAAACACTGAGGCCATGGTCCTCAGCCGGAAAAGGATGGAGTGCCCACTCCGGGTCAGGGACGAGTTCCTGCCCCAAGTGGAGGAGTTTAACCATCTGGGGGTCTTGTTCACAAGTGACAGGAGAAAGGAGCGGAAGATCGACAGATGAATTGGTGCTGTGGCTGCAGTGATGTGAAAGCTATGTGTACTTTTACACATAGCTTCAATTTACTGGTCGATCTACGTTCCTGCCCTTACCTATGGTCATGAGCTGTGCATAGTGACCGAAAGAACGAGATCACAGATACAAGTGGTGGAAATGGACTTCGTGGACTGGCCTCTCCCTTAGAGATAGGGTGAGAAGTTCGGCCATCCGGGAGGGGCTCAGAGTAGAGCCGCTGCGTCTTCACATTGAAAGGAGCCAGTTAAGGTGGTTCGGGCATCTGACATAGATGCCTCATGGGTGCTTCCTGGGTGAGGTGTTCTGAGCATGTCCCACTGGACATGCTGGAGAGATTATATCTCTCGGCTGGCATGGGAACCCCTTGGTGTTCCCCCAGATAAGCTGAAGGAGGTGGCTGGGGAGAGGGAGGTCTGGGCTTCTCTGCTTAGGCTGCTGCCCCCGCGACCCGGCCCTGGATAAAGCGGATGAAGATGGATGGATGAAAAATAACTTCATATAGGAAAAAAGTTATATATAATATATGCAGCTTAAACTACTTTTTTAATTAAACAGCAAGGCAGAACGAAATCGAAAGCTGAGGAGGTGGCTGGGGAGCGGGAGGTCTGGGCTTCTCTGCTTGGGCTGCTGGCCCTGCGACTGGCCCAGATAGGTAGAAGAAAATGGATGGATGGATGAAAGTTAAATTCAATTCAATTTTATTTATATTCTGGAAAATCACAACAGTCTGTTTAAAGCGCTTTATCTTGTAAGGTAGACCCTACAACAATAATAAGTGAAAAACCCGACAATCATATGACCCCTTATGAGCAAACACTTTGTTGACAGTGGGGAGGTAAAACTTCCTTTTAACAGGAAGAAATCAATGGCTTAGGGAGGGCAGGCCATCTGCTATGACTGTTTTGGGTGAGAGAATGAAGACAGGATAAAAGACATGCTGTGAAAGAGAGCCAGAGATTTCTAACAAGTATAATTCAGTGCAAAGAGGTTTATTAACACATAGTGAGTGAGAAAGGTGATTGAAGACGCATCATGGGAATCCCTAAGCAGCTTACACTTATTGCAGCATAAGTAAGGGAGGGTTCAAGGTCACCTGATCCAGCCCTAACTATATGCTTTAGCCAAAAGGAAGCTTTGAAGCCTAATGTTAAAGTAGAGACAGTGAGACAGAGATAAAGAGGAAGGCTTGGGGGAAAGAGAGAGATTGCTGAACAGAGGACCACCCTAAACCCTTTTAAGAGGTCACTGAGTTTGTTGTTGTTGTTTGTAGAGATGGACCGATCCGATATTACGTATCGGTATCGGTCCGATACTGACCTAAATTACTGGATCGGATATCGGCGAGAAATAAAAAATGTAATCCGATCCATTAAATATCAAAAAAACACCTCACAAAACTTGCGACACGGCGGAACTCGGCTCATAACTGTAGCACGTCGGAGCAGTGTGCTTCACGTGATTGAGCAGCTGTGTGTATTTGTAGCCTCGCTACCAAACCAGCATTGTATCTCCGAGGAAGTTATCCCAGAGAGAAGTAAAGCACGTGTGTAAGTTCATCTCTGAATGTTTGTAAAGCATTCCCATGTTAAGCTTAACAACCGATATATGGAGCGACTGCCTCTCTCTTCCTCCCCTTCCTGCTGCTACTTCAATCGTGAAACTGATCAATGATCAGCTGATCGGCTTTTCTGTCGCGAGTCCATCTCTCTTCTTTGTTTTTGGCCCACTTTACACCAGAAAGAGGAAACCAGCGGCTGAACAACAGCAGCACCTTTAAGCTTGATAAGCTGTTGTTAGAATTTATTTAATATTACTTTCTACACCAGGATCCTTTTCTGAGTAGCTGACGGCTGGTAACTGTGCAGGGGCGGATCTAGCAAAGTTTAGCCAGGGGGGCCGATAGGGGATGAACAGGGAAAAGGGGGCACAAAGACATACTTTTCTTTCTTATTCTCATTTAAAATATCTAGCTTTTAATAAATAATTATCTGAATCTTACACCCAAAGTTTTAATCTGATGTAAAATGTATAGAAGTCCATTACTGTATATAGTAACTGTTAAGTCTAATATACCCTAGTAAGCTATAGTACTTTTTCCTTTGGGAAGGTACCATCTGTGAATTCTGCAATTCTGTTGAAGAAAGATGTTGAATCTATTTAATTATTCTTGAAAAATAATTTATTTCTGTGCATTTTTTTTTCACCCTGCATCAAATTAAAGTTGATTACATCGATTAAGCATCATGAGGTGGAGGGTGGGGGGTGGTTCCGTATTTTTTTTTTGCTGGGAGTTTGCAACCCTATTAGTTAGGTTGCTTAATATTTCTTCTAAGTACTCTTTAAAATACCAGAATAGGGAGGATGGAGTAGGTTTAAGTTTATTAGATTGATCAGTGTTGCTGAACTATGAAATATTTTGGGCGCAGTGTATTTTTTACATACAGGGGCCCGTTCTTCGTACCTTGCTTACTACATCCAAGATCAAATCATCACGCCAACTTTGAGCTCGCTAATCCGGTTCTCCGAACACACCTGTTGTTGACGATTAGTATAGCTGGATGAAGTAATCTGAGATCACTGGGTGGCTTAAAAGGGGCTACGCATCGATAGTAGAAACATTGATCGGCAACCCTTTGATTGGTCGGCGAAGATGTCGAAGGAGCGCGCTCAGTATTTTACGGCAGCAGAGCAAGAACTCTTGATTGAGGGATATCAGGAGTTTCAGTCTAATTAAAACGCAGGGGAACACTGCAAAGGCTGCAAAAGCAAGGAGAGAGGGCTGGCAGAAAGTTGCTGACAAATTAAACTCGTAAATAATTTATTATATCATATTCCATTATATCCCCTTTCACATTAGAGCCACAACAGGACCCACTAGAACATGGGGACAAGTAAAAGTGAAATATAAGAATATTCTACAGAATGGTAATAGTTATCACTTATATTGCTTTTATTCTCTTGAAAAGAGACCCTGAAATAATCTGTTTGTTTGTTTATAACAGCAACCAAGAAAAGGGCTGAGCAAATAAAGACAGGTGGTGGTCCTGCACCCCCTCGTGTGTGTGTGTGTATGTGTGTATATATACATACATATACATATATATATACATATATATACATATATATATACATATATATACATATATATATATATATATATATATATATATATATATATATATATATATAAGGAGGAGGAAGGACAGGAAGCATCCTGTCTATCCCATCTATCCCGCAATATACGCTGAATTCTGGAAACTCTCCGTATCAATCTTGCACCTTCCGCAATGGGTTGCTCGCGTATACGAACAGACAGGACATGGCTGCGACAGACTTCCCAAATCCACCTTCGCTTTTATAGCCGTGGTCTCTCATCTTGATTACACGAAGTAATTTACTATTACTACCCTAAAATATGAATTACATCTGAAATAATCAAATACATGTAATAGAATGATTACTAGTACATTTCCCTTTTTTTAGGAAATGACCTGTATGTATCTGTATGAAATCAATAAAAGCATCAAATACTGCATTAAATTTAGTTACATTGATAATATTTATTTATGGTTAAACAGTGGCGAAATATCGCTGTTGCTTTCATATAACTGCAGCGGACATACCTGAGTGGCCGCGATCTAATCCTGTTTACATGAAGTAAACCTGCTCCTGAGCAGGTTTACGCTTACGGATCTGTTGCTATGACAGCAAGTCCCAGATGAGCTTCGGAGAACCGAACGATCCAAGATCACGCGAAATCGTCAACATTCAAATCCGGCTAACTTACTTAGCGAGGTACGAAGAACAGGCCCCAGGTATAACAGAATAGCTTTAGTGTTGTTGTTTATTTAAACTTGAGTATGAACTTATACAAAATGCAGCAAGATATTAAAAAAACAGTTTTATTGATTAAAAAACACACTATATCGGATTAATATCGGTATCGGCAGATATCCAAATTTATGATATCGGTATCGGTATCGGACATAAAAAAGTGGTATCGTGCCATCTCTAGTTGTTTGTTTTGTTTTGCTGTTGAAATGGAATTACTTCAATTTGAAAAGACTCATGCTACACTGAAAGTGTGCAGTTGTACTCTATGGAAACACCAGGCATGCAAACAACTGTATTTGTTGCTATGTATGGAGGAAAACGCTTGGTGGAGTGGTTATTTGTGGTGTCCTTCGGGGCTGGAGATCTTCTGATCTGTCTGTCTGATGCACTGAAGACTTGTGACTTTTTGTGTTTTCAATATTGTTTAAAATGAGTGATTTGCCAAAACATTCTGTTCTTGTGCTGTGTCTGTTGTAATGCAAGAGCTTAATTGTCTTTAAAAAAGTAGGTACGAGTGAAGCAGATAAAAAAAGGCTGAAGTTAAAAATTCCAAGGCTTTGGCTGTAAAACAAATTCCAAACTCACTGCAAAAGCATTGGGAAACAAGATTTAAAGGTTGCAAAAGCGACACCACATAAATGGAAATAAAATAAGGGATTTGATACCTTTAATGAACAATCTTATGAAACAAAATGAAATTGCCCAAAACTTAAAAATTCAATCACAAAAACTGACCCAGCTATCTGCTCTAAAGCATGAATTACTTATTTCTTTATTGTCTGAGGATGAACACATTCCAACCAATCAAAGTATGTTGGTTGTATATTGTATAAGTATATATATATATTTTTTTTTTTTTTTGCCGTTTTTTAAAATAGTCTTAAACGTTTGATCGGGACTGTATCTACACCAAGGTTATTGGCCTCCAGAACACCTACAATCTAATAACCACTAACTGGCTGTGGTTTAAAGTGCCCTTTGCGAGCACAGAGTCAGGAAATTTTAGTCTGTCTTATTTTGGCCCATGGTCTTGGAATGATCTACAGTTCAGGTTGAGTTTGGAATCAATTATTCCTATATCTATTTTTTTTTTTTAAAAACTGACAGAGGTTTAGGTCACCAACCTGTAAATACGTGTAAAATTTAAATGTTGAAATTGTTTTAAATGTTGTAATGAAGTTTATATATTTTACTATTCCAGAATTTGTGGTAAATTTGAATAATTGTATACATTGCTGCACTTGTATATAAATTGACTTGTTTTTCACTTTCCACATTGTGCTGCTTATCATCTTGACCAAGATATACTACTTTTTTTCCCTAATTAAATAAAGATTACACTTTTTTAATTAGACTCTTTTTCTCCAATTGATCTTTTAGAGTTAACTTCAGTAAATACTTCCTCCAAACCATCATTGTCTCTTTTGCACCTTATTCCACCAGGACTGCTCAAAGAAGCCCTGACATTATTTAACCTTTAAGACCCAAACTCTTCCATGACATGCATTTTTAATTTCTCTTTGATATTTGAGCTGATTGGGACCCGATGAATGCAAAAACAAAGAATTACCAGATTCTTTTTTTTTTTTTACCTGATTTTTGTTTCTAAGAAAAATGAGAGCCACATATGAGGATATTTGTTTAAAATTTGGATAGAATAGTAGCATTAAAATGTCGTCGTAAGTTGATTTCAGGCCGTTGTAGAGCAAAATTGAGTGTTTTGGTCTAAATAACCCAAAATGTGATGTCCACATATGTGGACGCCAGGTCCTAGGAGGTTAATGCTTCAATCTTAAATCTGATCAACCTTATCTCTAATAACCGGCTATGTACCACAGGCCTTCTGTAGACCCAGCTGTCTTAGCTAATTATAGGCCAATCTCTAACCTTCCTTATCAAACATCCTTGAAAGAGTAGTTGTCAAACAGCTAACAGATCATCTGCAGAGGAATGGCTTATTTCAAGAGTTTCAGTCAGGTTTCAGTGCTCATCACAGCACAGAAACAGCTTTAGTGAAGGTTACAAATGATCTTCTTATGGCCTCTTTGAGTGGATGCGTCCCTGTGCTTATCCTGCTAGACCTCATTATAGCGTTTGGGTGGGACAGCAGGTATGGCTGTCCTCCAGGAACATTCCCCTACGGATGGAATCGAAGAAGCTGGCTCCTCGGTTCCTGGGACATTTTTCTGTTCAAGCTATTCGGACCCAGTGACAATCTAGTTGGCCCTTCCTCACAACATGAAGGTACATGATGTGTTTCATGTGTCCCAAATTAGGCTAGTCTGGACCAACCCATTGTGCCTGCCTCCTGGGCCCCTACCTCTTGCCCAGCATATTGATGGCACTCCGGCATACAACATTACTCATTAAATGGATGCCAAGCATCAAGGATAGGGCCTTTCATTTTAAGGTGAATTGGGAAAGGTATGGTCTGGAAGAGCATTTGTGCGTGCCGCTGTCCGCGATTCTTGATACTGGTACGGTGAGAGAATTCCGCCACCTGCACCCAGGCAAGTTTGGTAGATCACCCATTAGAAGGGGAGTGCTGTCACGGTCTAATGGTCCTCCCCGGATGACCTGCTGTGTGTGTTTTTCTCTCCCTTTTCCTCCCTGCTCCTCTGTGCATGCTTCTTTATGTAAGTTTGCACTTTCGGAAAAGCATCGGCCAGGCGGCCTCTGACCTGGAAGCACCTCTATGCTGAAGGCGGCTCACCTGGGCTTAATTTTCCTGCCAGGTGCCTCTGATCTTCCCCCATCTTGGGTAGAGGTATTTGAGGGTGTATTCGGGTGGCAGTCAGTGCTGGATTATCACTCTAAGCCAGTAGTGTCAGTGAGCTCTGTGTTGCAATGATGTTGTCAGCTAGGAAGCCTACTCACTTGTCATGTGTTGTTTGAGAGCATGAATACAGTCACTGGATATCATGGATGGAGTCATACCGGGAATTGGGAGAAAAGCAGTGTTTGGACTTCACACTTTGCTCATTCTGTAGATTATTGGGTACCGTAGATAAGTATACTGTTTCACATTGACAACAGTTCCGCATTCTGTGTCCTCTCTTCCAGCGAACCATGACAAAAACATGACTTCAAAGAGTTATTGTTACTAACATCTCACCTCTCTGTAGCAGAAGCCAGCAGGACTTTAAAATTAAGTGGTTGACCTTTAGACATGTCACTCTTTAAGGACACAGAGCTGGGTGGAGGTCCAGGTGGGTTCCTGTGAATAATGATGGAGCAGTGATGTGAGTGCTGAGCTGTGACATGGAGAAAAGTCATGGACAGTTAGAGATGTTCATCTCACCTCTGAGCTTTGGTCTGGCTCTCATGTTCCCCACACAGAGTGCTTTTAGAGGGAGGGACTCCCTCCTCTCTGTCCTCACACTGATCCATGCTGCTCAATTCACATCAGCTCACACACACTTTCTACCTTCACCTGCAGAGGAAACACAAATTATTCATGTGCACATCAACTGAGAGCTGCAGAGGTCGTGTCTGATGTGTTGGACTAACATCCATCTGAGACACAGCTTTCATCAGACCGCAGTCAAGTGAGTGGTTATTTGTGAACTGCAGTGAAGCCAGCCACTGCATACATTTTCTTGGAATTATACACAGAGCTTTAGGGTAGTGCTTCTTCTCTTCTTGATCATAAACATAGGCACACACACACATGAATCACATGCGCATACACAAAAACATGCACACATACCCACATACAAAATCACTTTTTTTTTCTCCAGGAAATTAAGGAAAACAAAGGTCCAATCATGTGTTCAATTATTTTTCTTAACAATTTTCCTGTTAATGCAACTATTCATTCATCTCAGCACACTTATGCTTAAATTAAATAAAGTCAGTGTAAGCAAGCAATTGTTTTTAGCACTTTCAAAAAACTTCCAGCTGAAAACAAAGTGCTGTACACTTGACACGATAAATGAAAAACGATAAACACATTAAATTAAATTAAAACAATAAAATTGGAGTGAAACTGTGTCATAAGCCAAGGAATAAAAATGGCTTTTAAGACATGTTTTAAAAATGGACAATGAAGGGGCCTCGCTGATGTGCAGGGGCAGATTATTCCAGATATTAGGAGCAGCAATAGAGAAGTCCCTGTCTCTTCTGAGCTTTCTCCTGGACCTGGGTACCTCCAGGAGCAGCTTGTCAGCTGATCTGAGAAGCCTGGGTGGTGAGTAGGGATAAAGCTTGGAGAGGTAAGGTGGGGCAAAACTGTTAAAGCACTTAAAAACAAACTCTCTTTTGCGAGTTCCGGTTAAAAGTGATGCAGCAGCAATGTGAACCAGCTGCAGATGAGGGAGAAGACTTAGCATCTAGAATATAGAGCATTACTGTAATCCAAACGAGATAAAATAAAAGCATGAAATACTGTTTCAAAATGCAGCCTGGTTTGCAAAGCAATATCTCTTTGTCCCAGCTCTCTTGACAATATGGTAAATGGCCTGTATTTGTATAGCTTTGTAGCTTTGTACAGCAATACTTAGTCCCCGAGGACCCCAAAGCACAGTACAGGGCTGTAGGTCAGACTTCAAGCAAGCCACTGTTTTCCAACATAACATAACTCCAGTAAAAACAACATGAAAAGAAACCAATAGATATTTTTATCTTTAGATTAACATTTTAAAAATTCCATGTTTTATTTGAACAAATTACACATTTTTATATGTTTTGATAACATAAGTAACCTTCTGTTTTGCAATTTCTTCACAAAGTTTGGGTTTTGTCATTCCTTGTGTTTTTTAAAATCTATTGTGCCTTAGTTTGGCTTTTTCTATATTATAACGATTGCTAGTTTGATAGATTTATTATATCCTCTGTTGTCTGTGTTCATCATAAACATTAAACTATATTGTTGATACTATACAGGGTGAGCCATTTATATGGATACACCGTAATAACATGGGAATGGTTGGTGATATTAAAGTCCTGTTTGTGGCACATTAGTATATATGAGGAGGCAAACTCCTCAAGATGGGTGGTGACCATGGTGGCCATTTACAAGTCGGCCATCTTGGATGCAACTTTTTTTTTCAATAGGAAGAGGGCCATGTGACACATCAAACTTATTGGTAATGTCACAAGAAAAACAATGGTGTGCTTGGTTTCAATGTAACTTAGCAACGTAGCATGTTGGAACAGACATATAGTGTGAATTGCAGTGAAGAGGAATTTGTGGAGAATTTCACATCAACTATCAAAGCATCATGTTTGTTAAAATAACCTTGTTGAAGTTGAGTAGAAATGTCTTTTAATCTTGCAGCATTTTGTGATGAAAGTTGGGACATATGTAGAGAAGGTAACCCACAGGTAATCCACTGATCATGTCAAATATCACAGATGATATGTATTTTAATTTCTCCAGAGTTATGCAGCAAATTGAGCTCAAACTCACATAGAGCACACAAATAGTGTGGGTGTCAAAGAGGAATCTGTTCAGAAACTCAGTCAACAGTCACAGATACATTTTTGAAATGGCAGTAAAACATTTTGAAGTTTTTTAATTTGAGCAGACTTGTCCTATAATTTCTTGGGCGAATAAAAGCAGTTTCAGATGAAACTCAGCACAGATGTAGAATAAAGTTTCACATCAACCATTAAGGATAGTTTTTAATTAAATTTTGAATGTCATGTGATCATTGAGAATTGTGAATTTGAGCATAACGGTCCTTTAATGTCTGTTGCATATTGCAGCTGATAGACATTAAACTTGGCCAAGAAATAAAGCAGGTGGACCTGCTGTAGGTGAAAATTATGTGTGTGTCTCTGTTTGCAATCAGCAATTAAGTTAAAAGTGCTGCTCTAAAGCCCAGTGTAGAAGCAAAACAACATTTATGCAGTGGATAGGAGGTGGCTTCACCATGGCTCACAACTGATGGCTCACTTGACCACCAGCAGCAGGTCAAACATGGCTGTAGAAACGGCAGAGCTTTATGGCAGCTTTATATCAGTAACAATCTCCAGGACCAAGCTGAATGCTTATAGAGAGTTCATACTCTAACTGCTAGCTGCTCTTCTAGCTAAGTTAACTAAGTAACAGCTTATCTGACAACAGTTACTGTGGAACAGCGGCCGAGCTCAGGACACGTTCATTGTGTTTAGTTTGATTCCCAGACTCTACACACTCGTTGGTCCAGCTGTGAGTCCGTTACCCTGAACTATGGAGCGGCAGATTGGTGCTGTTTGTGCTGGAACTAAGCAAGTAGGAAAATATTACAGACTGCTAACAGTACCTTCACAAGGGGATGATCAGCATCAGTCACAAACACGAGGTTCAGGAAAATGAAAGTAAACTTTGAGCAGGAAGGAAGCACTCAGAGAGGCATTTGAGGACACTCAGGAGAATCGATACACTGTGTGCTGCGTTCTGGTGCACCACCAAAACTCACATATATCTGGCAGGTTGTCCAAAGGTGATTTATTTCTGCAGGTTTTCCTGTTTGGAAAAGCAAACATCCATCATCACTTTGTTGTTCTTCTTCCTGCCGCATTTGAATATTTCAGCACTAAACTGATGTTTCTTCAAAGCTCATTTCAACCTGTTGAAGTCATGAATGAAAGTGCAGACTGAGAGTGGATCACATGATGTTTAAGGTGTGTCATGTGACATGTTCAGTATTGTCACACATGTCTAGATTGTCCCTGATATCATAACTGCTCAAACACTGATGATTATATTTGAAGAATTATTACTGATGGCAGCAAAGTTTGAATGGAGCTCTCTGTCTGTGCTGATTTGTCGCCCTCTGGAGGTCAAAACACAAACTGCATGATGTCACTGGAACCAACACAGTGGGCGTTTATCAATATGCGTACTTGTGCGTACTTGCGTTCTCGTGTACTCGTGATACGTCATCAGTCGGAGACCAAGTACTGTTCCAATTCGAAGTACGCATCACGCCGAGAACGCGAAAAAGTCCCGGATGTGTTCTCGATCCGCCCATTTTATCGAGCATGCATCGATGTAGACTTGGGACAGCTATATATCCCAGAATGCATTTCGTCCAAAACTCAACAGCGGACTCCCGGCACATCGTCCCCCCCCCACCGCTCGCGGACTTCTCACTACTCAGGTTAAAGAAACCCCAGCAGCTGTCTATAGTATTGAGTGTCCACTAGAATAGAAATAAAAGCGTTCTAACATCTCACCTGCTTGTTTTTATTAAGGTATGTACACGTATGTACATGTACACTATTTTTATTAATAGAGGTTTCACTACTGAGGTTAAAAATGATATATAAGTCACTTAGATCACTTCTAAATGTTAATGTTTGGTTTATTTCAGTGTTTTATTTGTTCCTGAGTAAACCGGTTTGGCTGTGATTAAAGTTAAGCTTCATAACATGTTACTCACAGTTAAATTAAGAGGGGACGGCAGTAAAAACTCCGGACCTGTGACATCATCACGTACGCAGGTGTTCCGACTGTACAAATCACGAGTCCGTGCTCGCGTACTTGAGAATTGAGAAACGGCCGACGAGTCCGTGCTCGCGTTCTCGGCGGGTACGTACTCCCGTGCGTTCTCGGCGGGTATGTACTCACCGAGAACGCGAGTACGTACTCGCGTACTTGGGCATTGATAAACGGCCAGTGACAGGCAGAGGCGGGCCAGGCATCTAACTATGAAAAAAAATTACACTCCAAAAGACCCCGGGCTTCTGAAAAAACAACCCGGACTTAAGCCCAGTAAGCCACCCCTCCTCTCCAACAATTGTATAAAACAAGAACTACACACAATATTCGAAGCACATAGTGCACACTGTGGGAATTTACAAATGTGCGTAAATCCCCCCTTAATATTGGTATGATCCGAGCTCAGACACTAAGGCTGTGTCCAAATTCAGGGTATGCACGCTTGAAGTACGCACACTACGCGTACTACGTACGGTGCGTACTACAAGTACGGGAAGTGCTGAAGTGAGAGGCTTGTGAAATGGGACGGTCTAGCCTTCGTCGCGCTGTTCAGGTTGCCTAGCAACCATGATACTAACCGAAAGACACGTCTCATACAGCATTGTGTGACAGAAATGAAGGAGAAAAAATGTTTTGTTGGTCATCACTTTGATTAGTTGAGACCACAGGACTGTAAAACATGATAGTTGGGCTTCATTTCTGTACTGAACAGTCATTTCAAGATTAGTTAGTAAATGATAATTAGCTAATGTTATTCATGAGACTAAAGTCATCTCACTGTGGTAATGTTAATATAATATGGACAATATTATATGTATTGTCAGATTATATATATATATATATATCACTAAATTCTTATCAATTTCCATCCCTGTCAGCATCATACATGTGCTGTATAATGTGATAAATGTAGAGGTGCTGGCTGTTCTCTCACTCTGCTGTTTAGCTGTAAAGGACGCCTCCCTGCCTTTGTCTCATTCATGACCTTTAATAGTGTCTTCTAACATGCAGAGCTCTGTATGATCTGTTTCATAGAGTCTAACCAGCCTGTACAGGTAACAACAACAGCCACTGCATCACTGACACACAAACGTCATCCCTGTCAATAAAAACATTCATACATGGAATAAAAACACATCAGTGGATCGTTGCTAGAGCTTCCTGGACTTCAGTCTTCAGGATCTCAACCAACAGCATCGACATGCTGCTCCAGATGTTTGTGCTCCAGATGTTTGTGCTTCACATGTTTGTGCTCCAGATGTTTGTGCCCCTGGTGGAAAGGCTCTCAGTTTCCTCCTTGAAACAAGTTTTAAATCAAAAGACACAATGTCGTAGTCTCATCCAAGCGCTTTATTTCTTACGCCATGTTTTACCGCTCACACACAACAAACAACTTCCCGTGGGTAACAGAAAATAATAAGTTAACAATCTCCCTCTTTCTTTTAAAAAATAGAAGTATAAACAACCCCTGTAAACATTTGTATACATATATATAAACAAAACAAAAACAACATTTCATTGTGCTTTGCTTTACTTAAAGCATACTATCAATGCAAATAATAAATAATAGTGCATTTTAATGCAAAGAAAACTTAGTAAACAAAGGATCCGAGTATCCAGAGTCCTTCATATAGTGCTTTTAGAAGGGTTAAAGGTAAAACTCCCTTTTTTTGTCAGACAATCAGCAAGTTGGGATTTGGAATCTGACCAACAAACCTGTCTGATTTTCTTGGCTTGTATGAGCTCTTTAATGCTGCTTATTTCTAGCCCCAGTCTCTTTTCTGTAACCTGCGTCACTGAAAACAACCAATGCTAAATCCTCATTGTTTCCCAAGTGCTGAAACTTAAGAGTCACTTTCTCTGCCTTAAGTTTACGGATAACTTTGTTATGGACTGCACAGTTGCATCTTTGATATTAGATCCAAGGCTGCATGTGTCAAACATAACATCTGGCCTTGTTTGTTTGGCAACCCACAAAATCTGTACTATTTTTGACCTGAGTTGCTCCCGTTCTGTTTCACTTAAGGAAGCCTCCCTCTGTACAGCCTGTGCTGCTCGTATCTGAACCGTGTAGGGATCAGGGAAATTATTTTATTGCTATTGTTCATATTACCATGGCATTAATAACAGTATTGATATTGCATTCAGATGTTCAAACATACTCGTATCATATTAGCCTTTATTACAGGACCAGTGAGAACCACTTTAAACTGTTGAGTTGAATTTAGAATCTTAAATGTTTATATGCAGACTGCATTGTAAAAGAAACGCCTAACGCTGAGTATACTCTGTGCCAAAATAAGACAGGAAATTACATGCTTTTGCAGAGCGTGCTTTTTGCAGAAGTGAAACCGAAAGCAGAGTCTCAGGAGACTCTCACCAGGTTATTCTTTATTATCTTTTATTCATTTATATCTTTGATTAAGCTTTTAGTAGTAGTAGGTTCTTGATTAAAACATTTATTCAACATATTACATATATAGTTCCAGTTAGGTTATTACATGTAAGGATGAGCCTCTGTTCTGGTGAAAGGTCAGAAGTGCAACGGGTGAGATGAGAGAGCATTTAAGGTCGAGACACACATACAGTTAGTGGGTTCATTTATAGGTGAAAGTTTAATCATGTTTTGCTTGCAACTGCAAAATTGTGTCTGCACAAGTGACGGTGTGCCTTAAGACATGCTGCTGATGTTCTGACATAAGCGGGCGTCCGGCAGCGACAGGAAGCACCTGCCATGAAGACGATGTTCTTTTCAAACTGTGTTAAAAGTTGTCAACAGAACATTTGTGGTTTTGAAACTGATGCATGTAATGACGTAGAGAGGGCGTCAGTAAACATACCTCGATGCTATAAAGCTATTCTTGTGTAGTTTCTGGGCGGAGATCTGATGCTGTCTGCGTACAGATTACATCTCCCCACGCTGCGTGTGTTCATTAAAATCATCGTTTGACTCCACCCGGCCAGATCAGTGTGTTATTTGGATTTCCTCCTGTATCCCTCCTTAATTTTGAATCTTAACAACCGGTTGTAAGTTGTCAATGTAAAGTTGTTGATGCACCTCTATTACATCATTTACTGTACAAATGTCCATACCAACATAAGAAAAGCTGTCCACAAGGAAGGTAGATTTCAGTACAGGGATGATATGAGTTCCAAAGTGACTTGAACCAGCCCAAAGGAAATCATCAACGTGACATGCATAAAGTATACTACAAACGAGTCGACTGTACAGAGTGGAAGGGTCCAGGTGTAGTTATTGGGCAGGATGGAGCTGTTGTATTTGTAAGACATGGGGGGACTCTTGTAAGAGTACACCAGTCAAGGTTGAGTAAAGTGGATGCCACACAGTACCGCTGATGATGACACTGAATAAACACAGAAGGAAGTTTGGGGTTTTGGCCAAACAAAAGTTGATGTGGACTATAACCATGTACGTTAAGCATACTGTTTTTGGCCATAAGGGCCCAGTCTAACACAGTGTGCCAGTCACATCCTCATTCCTTTTTTACCTTCAAGAGGATTTCTGTAAGTGTCATGTTATGTCTCTCCAGTAGTGCGTTGCTTCAGGGACTATACCCCGCCGTTGTCTTTACCTCAATATTGAAGTTTTCAGCCATGTCCCAAATCTCCGTGTTGTTGAACTCTCCGCCATTATCTGTGTAGAGCCATCTGGGGGCACCGTGAATGCTTATCCAGGTGTGAATGAAGGACTTGACGATCTCTGCAGCTTTCTTTGTCTTTACGATGCTGCTGGCACTGAAGCGTGTGAAGTGGTCGATGATGTGAAGGTACCACACATTGGGCTCGAACTCATGTAGATCCATCGCTACTGTCTCATTATACTTAGAAGCCAGGGGTAGACCAACAGCAGGTCTTGGCTTGGTTTTGCAATATCTCTGACAAATGTCACAGTCACGAACTATCTCTTGTAGAATAACTGCACATTGTTTATTTGTATTGCCAGAGCTTTAGATAAGCCTCAATAACCTCTCTGCAGATGCATGACCAAACTGCTTATGAAGCTTCACAAGAACTTTCTGTTTCTCTTTTGTAGACATTTCAGCAGTTACCATGAGAACTTCATTTTCATTGCAGCTTTCTGTAGTATTTTCATCTCTAATGTCCACACAATAGTGTCCCGAACTAGTGAGCTCTTGGGGAA
This sequence comes from Oreochromis mossambicus, assembly GCA_922035795.1. Lineage (NCBI taxonomy): Eukaryota > Metazoa > Chordata > Actinopteri > Cichliformes > Cichlidae > Oreochromis > Oreochromis mossambicus. Next base: position 237,565 of record CAKLIZ010000394.1, on the reverse strand, counting down.
CAGGCTGCTTGAACATGACAACACTGTCATTCTCCATGTCTAGAACAGTCCCTGCTTTCTTGAGAGACGTTTTGCTCAGTAGTAGTGGAATGTCAACAGGAACTACTCCACTTTCAATGTCACATTTCGTTTGTCCAATTTTGGCTGGAAGTTTCACTTTTCTGCTGGAATACACTACAGTACCATCCCCAACGTGAAATGGTCTGGAGCTTGGGGTTTCTGATTGCAGCAACTTGTTTACTTGGCCAAGGTCACGCATGTAACTATCTAGCCACGTCTGACCACAAACTTTACGTGTACATGCAGGCTGACCCCAGTGCTTCAGTCAGGAAGATTTCAGAGTCTGTCATTGAGGCTTTAGTGTATAAAGTAATGTTACACTCCTCCACTTTCCCATCTTCAGTTAGCTTTACTTGGTCACCATTGCTCTGACAAAAAGCACATCTTGTTCACTTGCCAAACTTGTCAAGTGGGTTGGTACTTTGTAGTGGTTGTCGCTGTCCACCCCGCAACGAAGTACCGTTGTTTCATTTGTATTTGGAACCTTTTTGCTCCGTAAGGAAAACTGCATCTTGGTTCAGTTGAATTCCGCTGAAAACTCCGGCTACTTTCCCTCCGAAAATCCGTTTCAGTGCAGACTTCATAGACGCAAACGTTAAGTCAGTGCACGCTGTCAGTGCAAGCTGTCGACTTTGCTCATCAAGAGAAGCTGTATCTAGAAGCTTAAATGCTAACACTGTGTCAGGCAGCATTATGTTGTACTTTTTCATCCGGTTATAACGCTGTTCAAAGTCTATAATGTAGTCTGCCATGGACACACTGTGGCTCTTTGCAATGGAATCAAAACACGAATAAGCTTCATGCGCGCGGTCTTTCTCTTCTCTCTGAAACACCACATCCAGTTTTGCAAGTAGTGTTTCCATACCGTCATCTTTGTTCAAATCTTCTGCGGGTATCTCCATGGCCCTTTCTCTGGCTCTTCCCTCGAGCCCCAGCGCCACAGCGACTGGCGCTGGTGCTGGGGCTCCATAGCTCGTCTCCATAACTCGTCTCCAAATATTGACTTCATTCTTCCAGCACTGGTATGGCCTGGCTTGATCAAGCTTTTGTGGTTCTTTATAATTGGAAACCATCCTCTGCTACCAATGTTAAATCAAAAGACACAACATCGTAGTCTCATCCAAGCGCTTTATGCTCACACACAACAAACAACTTCCCGCGGGTAACCATACTCTCGCGATATAACAGAAAATAACAAGTTAACACAAGTGTTTATATTGTTGTTATATTGTTATTAGTCCTTTATTTATTCAGGTAAAAATCTCATTGAGATTTAAAATCTCATTTCCAAGAGAGACCTGGCATCATGGCAACAAAAGTCACATACCACATAGGTATATAACATTTAAAACAAATACAATATCCCATACCAACATGTGTAAAATATACAATAACAGATCAAATTAAGAGTACATTAAAAACAATCACACTGAGTAAAAGAGCTGTTCTCTCGTTCCTTTAAGACAGACTTAAACTCTCCCAAGGTAACCAATTCTGATAATTTCAGTTCCTTCTGCAGATTATTCCAGGAAGCAGGGGCAGCGTATTTAAAAGTCTTTTTCCCCAATTCTGTTCTGATTTTTGGGACAATCAATTGTATGATATTGTGCGAACGAAGGCTGTATTGGTTGTGGTTTTTACACATATAAACACATAAATAAGATGGAACCAGCCCAAGGAGAGATTTATAGATAAAGATCAACCAATGGGAGAGTCTGCGAATATGCAAAGATGGACATTTAGCAGCAGCATACAAAGAACAATGATGTACACGATTTCCATAGCCAGTAATAAAACGTAAAGCACAATGGTACACAGTATCCAACCTCTTTAGGTAGTGGGCAGGTGCATTCATAAAAAGCAGGTCACCATAATCCAATAAAGGTAAAAAAGTTGCATGAATCAAGTGTTTTCTCACTTGGAGGGAGAAACAGGATTGATTTCTAAAAAAGTAACCTAGTTTTAGTTTTAACTTTGACACAAGCCTTTGAATGTGAGTTTTAAATGACAAATTCTGATCTATAATGATCCCTAGATACTTGTAAGATGTGACCATTTCAATTTCAGTTCCTTGAATTGTTTTAATCTTAGGAGACGTAGCTAACAACTCTTTGCCATTTGAGAATAACATGAACTTGGATTTCTCTGGATTTAACACCAACTTAAGTTGAGTTAAATGGGACTGAACGACATCAAAGGCAGACTGCAGAAATTGCAGGGTTTGTGCTACTGAAGGGGATGAACAATAAATAATTGTATCATCTGCATAAAGATGAAATGCTGCATTTGACAAATTATCACAAAGGTTGTTTATGTAAAGAGAAAATAGCAATGGCCCTAATATGGAGCCCTGCGGAACTCCTTTGGATACTGGGAGAAAAGAAGAAGAAGACCCAGCAGCATGGACACACTGTTTTCTTGCTGACAAGTAATTTGAAAACCAACTTACAGCATTTACAGATAGACCAATATTGTTTAGTCTATTTAATAAAATAGCATGGTCAACTGTATCAAAAGCCTTTGACAAGTCAAGAAAAAGAGCAGCACAGTATTTTTTGCAGTCCATTGAATCAACGATGTCATTAACCACTTTAATAGCAGCAGTTATTGTGCTGTGTTGTTTTCTGAATCCTGACTGATGTTGGGAAAGAACTGAATTTTTGTCCAAAAAGTCTTTCAGTTGTTCACTAATGAACTTTTCTAGAACTTTTGCTAGAACACACAATTTAGATATGGGCCTGTAGTTATTAACATCTGAAGGATCACCTCCTTTCAGCAAAGGGAGAACATAGGCAGATTTCCATATTACAGGGATCTCATTGTTCGAGAGGCTAAGATTAAAAATGTAAGTTATTGGTTCTGCTATAAAATCTGCAGCCAACTTAAGAAAATAGGGATCAAGTTGATCTGGTCCTGCAGATTTATTTAGATCCAACAGATTTAAAGCCCTATGGACCTCAAAAACATTTAGTGGAGAAAAACTGAAGGGTTGGACCACAGATTCAGTTTGAGCGGTTGCAGAGAGAGCCTCTTGTTGATTAAGTTGTTTTAAATCTGGATATAAAGATTCAAATAGAGATCCTGAAGAAACAAAATGCTCATTAAAGCTGTTTAGAATGTCACATTTCTCTGTTAAAGTGCAGGAGGCTTTTACAACAAAAGTTGGCATCTCATTTGTAGTTATGTCCCCATAAGAAGATTTTATTATTTTCCAGAATTTTTTAGGATCGTTCAAATGTTTAGTAGTTTTTGAAAGATAGAATTCTGATTTGGCCTTTTTAATTAAGGAAGTTGAACGGTTTCTGAGCTGTCTAAAAATCAGCCAATTCGCTTCGGATTTAGTTTTTCTGGCCTTAGCCCAGGCAGCATCCCTTTTTTTCAGTAGACTGGAGAGCTGAGGAGAAAACCAAGGGTTGTTTCTGCATTTTACTCTAAATTTGCGCATGGGGGCATGTTTATTTATAATTTTGATAAAAGTGTCATAAAAATAATTCCATGCCAGCTCAAGATCAGTTATCAGGTAGATTCTATTCCAGTTATAGTCCCATAAACCATGAAAGAAAGCTTTCTCACAGAAATGCTTAAAATCTCATTTAAAAACTATTTGTGGCCTTGATTTTGGGAGCTTCGATTTGTGTGAAGCTAGAAACAAGGCAGAAAACAGCTCCATGATCTGATCTTA
>CAKLIZ010000394.1:192310-207933 GCA_922035795.1 Oreochromis mossambicus | reverse complement strand
TCCTGCTTCTTTGGTTTCAGTAAAGAAGTGATGAACAAGTTCCACCAAACTGAACTTTTCCTCTTTCAGCACATTCAGCTCTCTGAAAGTGAATGGAAATATGAACTGGATGTCCTGGTTGGCTTTGTCTTCAGCCCAGTCCAGGGTGTATTTCTGTGTTAAGACTGTTTTCCCAATGCCAGCCACTCCCTTTGTCAGCACTGTTCTGATTGGTTCATCTCTTCCAGGTGAGGCTTTAAAGATGTCTTCTTGTCTGATTGTTGTTTCTGGTCTGTCTGGTTTCCTGGATGCTGTTTCAATCTGTCTGACCTCATGTTCATCATTGACCTCTGCAGTCCCTCCCTCTGTGATGTAGAGCTCTGTGTAGATCTGATTCAGAAGGGTTGGGTTTCCAGCTTTAGCGATGCCCTCAAACACACACTGGAACTTCTTCTTCAGAGCAGATTTAAGTTTATGATGACAAAGAGCAGCTGGAAGTTCTAAATAGCAATAATAAAAAATACAACATCAACCATGAGTTCATGTTTCACTGAATTCTCATGAAAATTTCTGTCCCCCTAAGAAATGACTGAACATATCTTGGGCTTTCTCTTGAGCAGTGTTGGGCAAGTTACTTTGAAAAAGCAATTAATTATAGTTACTAGTTACTTCAAAAAAGTAACTGAGTTAGTAACTGAGTTACAAGATTCTAAAAGTAATTAATACTTGAAAAGTAACTATTGCGTTACTTTAAAAAAAAAATGTTTAACCCTCTGGGGTCCAGGGTATAATTGGCCATTTTTTACTACTTCTGATTTTACCTCTATATTTCACCTTTAAAAACTATTTACTTTGCCTTATATCATGTATCATTATTGTACCTGGTATCATCCTTTTCATCACAACCTCACATGTCTGAATTTACAGTTATGTTTTCAGTTTGAGATACGGTATATGTATTAACACAAAATCCGATTAGAAAAAGTTATATTTTTTACTGTAACAACCGCAAATATGTTTAATGAATCATATTTCACAACTTTAAATGTAAATATAAATTGTCAGTTTTAAAATCATATTCACAAGTTTTGCAAACAACAAAGTTATTTGCAGCCATTTACCTTTTACCCCATTTTCAATAAGATGCCACACAAATTATTTGTGCCACTTAAAAAATTTCTGTCCACTATAAAGGAGAACATTACAAGCCTGATACCTGCAAGTCTGACAGCTGGAGGTGTATCACTCCTGTTTTCTACCTGGAGACAGCAGTCGCCAGTGTTGGGCAAGTTACTTTGAAATAGTAGAGACAGCTATCCACAACACTACACACTAACTACACAAGACAACGTATTAACTACACACTCCTAACACGCTAAACGTCACAAATCTCTCACATCTCAAAACTCGCTCTCTTTCTTTTCCTGCTGTCATTCTTTCTCTCTCTCTCTCTCTCTCTCTCTCTCTCTCTCGCCGTCACTCCTAAAATTTCCATCTCTTCCTAAACAACCAAATATGGAGTACAGGGAGTGCTTTTAAAGACCTTCTATGACTCTGTGGTGGCATCTGCCATTTTTTACAGTGTTGTATGTTGGAGCAGCAGTTTATCGGCAGCTGAGAGGAAGAGGGTGGATAAACTCATCAGGAAAGCCAGCTCTGTTCTGGGATGCACCCTGGACCCAGTGCAGGTGGTGGGAGACAGAAGGACTCTGGCCAAAATAACATCTCTGGTGGACAGAGTCTCCCACTCCATGCATGTAAATGTTGCTGAACTGCAGAGCTCCTTCAGTGAGAGACTGCTGCATCCTAGATGCATGAAGCTGCAGGTCCTTCCTCCCTGCAGCTGTCAGACTGTACAATCAGAACTGCTCCCAACAAACACAGATGTTTACATCTGCGCTGTAACTGCAATAAGTTAATCAACCAATTCGCACTACAACCTGGTTTGCCTCTTATCTGTAGTTATTTTTATTTAATTTAATAACTGTACAGTACTCTGTATATAGTAAACATTGTCCTTAATGTAAATATGTAAGAAAAAATTGTGTATGTTTCTGTTCTGTGTCCTGTGTACTGTTTGTTTGTATACGTGTCTTTCTGGCTGCTGTTACAACCAAATTTCCCCTTGTGGGACAATTAAAGGATTATTCTATTCTATTCTAATATCATTTTGCCATATAATTTTTTGATTGGTCGACACATGGTGCATTTTTCCACCAACACGAAAGGGGTGCTTTTTGTTTTGTTTTGTTTTATTATTTTTTGGTCATAAGCAAAGAGCGCTTAGATAGTAGACGTGACGAAACTATTCAGGAAAAAACGCCGCATATATATTGTTTATTATGACACTGGTTTTACGTGGCCTATCAAGACAATTTAAAAACTGGTATATATCACCTTGTTGCTTTGTCATCTTGAAGTGGTCATGTGATTGGCTTACCACGACTACTTTATTCTTCCTCAGTCAAACAGCAGCACTCATGCGACTGTTTTGCCCCCATAGCTACAGGTGTTGTGCCAAAAAGTGATCATCTGCCAGAAAGTGATTGCCGTCCATGGGAGCGCGCACAGCTGCTTACAGCTGTAGTGCCCAGATTACTTACAGCTACTTCCGTGCAACTGATATAAGGTGCTGTAATCTGAACACAGCTTCAACTGTCTGTTTGTTGAAAAATAGCGACGCGACCACACCGCATTTTCCTGTTAGTAACGGTAATGGTGTTGTAACGATAGAAATAGTAATTAGTTAGATTACTTGTTACTGAAAAAAGTAACGCCGTTAGTAATGCCATTAGTAACACCGTTACTTGTAACACCGTTATTCCCATCACTGCTCTTGACACATTAGTGTCTCAGTCATCCAGAATCTCAACAGTGTATTAAGTGCACATACCAAATAATTTAACAGATGTTAGTCTCTTGAGACAATATTTCATTCATTCAGTGAAATAGTATATCTATAGTGAAATCCTCTTACTGCTCTGCAGACGGTCAGCCAGCTCCTCCTGCTTCATTCTCCTCAGGAAGCTCAGTGTGATCTTCACAAATGCCTCTCTGCTGCTCCTCCTCTGCTCTTCATCCTCCCTCTGACTCTCTAAGCATTCCGGGTAACCTGGACTCAGAACCTTCTGGATCTTCTTCAACTCATTCTTCACAAAAGTGATGATGTTGTCCTCCAGAAGCTGGAACAGAAGCTTTATGAATCACCCAATCAGACCGAAATTATGGATCTAAACATCAGATCCATGTTGGACACACTGACAACATGACAACTGACAACGCTGACAATGCTGCCAAAAAAGAGCAGAGAGAATTATCAGGGACTCACACCATCGAGCTTACTCTCTGCTCAGACACAAAAACTGCACATACAATCTCAGACACAACAGAGCGGACAGCATCATCACACACAGAACAAGATTCTTCAATAGCTTCTTCCTGTCAGATTGCTAGCAAAACATAAACAATGAAATATTCACACAACACTGAATATGGCACAGTCAGACTGATGGCAAACAAAAAACACAGAACACTTAAAATAACACAGCACTACTTAACTTCACTTGAATGTATGATCGGGTCACTGACCAACGAGCAATACACTCATAACAGACTTGTGGAACAGATCTGTGGAACAAACGTGCAATACTGTGAAAAATGTGCAATACTATGAGTGCAATAAGAGGTAGCGAACTGCAAACTCTGTACAGTTTTTTTCTTTTTCCTTGTATATAGAAAATAGCACGATTACCTCACTCCGGACTTTATTTCTATCCCTCTGCTCTTTCTGGCTTCATATTGTTATATTATTATATCATTATACTGTTAAAGTGTGATTCGACTTGGAAAGCTCTGTACAAGAATTCCAATGTACATGGACTGTTGGTCCTGTGTGCAAATGGAAAAATAAAAATCTCGAATCTTGACAATCCACTGATCTACAAAGAGCAGTATGGAGATGACTGTGAACAGAATAGATGTAAAAGTAGTTGTTGTACATGTACACACCATAAATATGAAGTCCAGGTGTGTTTGATGGGCAGTTCCCTGGGCAGACTGACCGCTGGGAACCTCTGAGTTCTCCTGGTCCATTCTGTGGAGGAATCATGGAGAATGATTTCACATTAAATCTGTCCCCAGAGAGACAGCCATGAAGTAAAAGACATTGTTGCTTCTAGTGTGCAGTTTATATCCAATCATTATGATTGGATTATTTTAGCAACTAACTGTCTGCTGTCTTCTGAGACCAAATTGTATAGAGCTTTGTTTGTTTGGTTTGGTTTGGTTTGGTTTCTCATAGTCCTTGGGCTTGCTTTTTATGCTTGAGTTCTGATTTCTGTTTTATTTAAACACCATTAGAGTACTTTAACCCTTTAAGACCTAGCATAGAACCAAGTCCACCACAGCTCATCTTTATATTTTTACATGCTGTAGTGCCATTTTTGGGAGCATTTCAAGTTGCTATACATCAATACAACCATCCATCGATCCATCTTCTTCCGCTTCATCCAGGGCCAGGTCTCGGGGGCAGCAGCATAAGGAGAGAAGCCCAGACCTCCCTCTCCCCAGCCACCTCCTCTAGCTTATCCGGGGGAACACCAAGGCATTCCCAGGCCAGCCGAGAGATACAATCTCTCCAGCGTGTCCTGGGTCTGCCCCCGGGCCTCCTCCAGGTGGGACATACCCGGAACACCTCACCCAGGAGTCGGCCAGGAGGCATCCGTGTCAGATGCCCGAACCACCTCAGCTGGCTCCTTTCGATGTGGAGGAGCAGCGGCTCTACTCTAAGCCCCTCGCAGATGGCCGAACTTCTAACGGAACTTCTATCTGTCTGTCAATCTGTCAATCGTCTGTCAAGACCCCGAGATACTTGAACTCCTCCACTTGGGGCAGGAACTCATCCCCGACCCGGAGTGGTCACTCTACCCTTTTCCAGTTGAGAACCATGGCCTCAGATTTGGAGGTGCTGATCCTCATTCCCATTGCTTCACACTCGGCTGCGAACCATTCCAGTGCGAGCTGGAGGCCATCACCCGATGAAGCCAACAGAACCACATCATCCGCAAAAAGCAGAGATGAGATTCTGAGGCCACCGAAGTGAAAGCCCTCTGCCACTTGGTTGCACCTAGAAATCCTGTCCATAAAAATTATGAACTGAATCGGTGACAAAGGGCAGCCCTGGCGGAGCCCATCACTCACCGGGAACGAGTCCAACTTATTGCCGGCAATGCGAACCAAGCTCTTGCAACAGTTGTATAGGGATCAAATGGCCCGTAGCAATAGGCCAGACACCCCATACTCCCGTAGCACCCCCCACAGGACACCCCGAGCAACATGGTCGAATGCCTTCTTCAAGTCTACAAAACACATGTAGACTGGTTGGGCAAACTCCCATGCCCTCTCTAGTATCCTTCAGAGGATAAAGAGCTGGTCCACTGTTAAGATAAGATAAGATAACCTTCATTAGTCCCACAGGTGGGAAATTTGATTTGTCACAGCAGGAAGTGGACAGTGCAAAAGTTATGAAGCAAAAATTAGAATACAATAAGAATAAATACAGTACACAACTGTACAGAATAGAATAAAATAAAATACTATATACAGTAGAATAAAATAGAATAAAATATACAATAGGATGAAAATAGAATACAAATGCTATATACAACTGAGTAAAAATACAACGATGCAAGAAAGGAATATTGCACTTAGTGTTATTGCACATGTGTGGATGTGTGTGTTTGATCAGTTAAAGTCTTTGTTGTGGAGTCTGACAGCAGTGGGGAGGAAAGACCTGCGAAATCTCTCCGTCCCACACCATCGGTGCTGCAGTCTCCCACTGAAGGAGCTGCTCAGTGCTGTCAGAGTCTCCTGCATGGGGTGGGAGATGTTGTCCAACAGGGATGGCGGCTTAGCCACCATTCTCCTGTCACTCACTACCTCCACTGGGTCCAGAGGGCATCCTAGAACACAGCTTGCCCTTCTGATCAGCCTGTTCAGTATCTTCCTGTCCCGGGCAGAGATGCTGCCACCCCAGCAGGCCACACCGTAAAAGATGGCTGAGGCCACCACAGAGTCATAGAAGGTTTTCAGGAGTCGGCCCTCCACTCCAAAAGACCTGAGTCTCCGCAGCAGGTACAGCCTGCTCTGCCCTGTCCTGTAGAGGGCTTCTGAATTATGAGTCCAGTCCAGTTTGTTGTTCAGATGAACACCAAGGTACCTGTAGCTGTCCACAGCCTCAATGTCCATACCTTGGATGTTCAGTGGTTGTAGTGGAGGATGTTTCTGCCTGCAGAAGTCTACCACCAGCTCCTTGGTTTTACTAGTGTTGATCTGGAGGTAGTTCAGCTGGCACCAGTCCAAAAAGTCTTGGGTCAGTCCTCTGTACTCCTTATCGTCCCCATTAGTGATGAGGCCGACTATTGCAGGGTCATCAAAGAACTTCTGCAGGAAGCACTGGGTGGAGTTGTGGGAGAAATCTGCAGTGTAGATGGTGAAGAGGAACGGCGCCAGAACCGTTCCCTGTGGGGCCCCCGTACTGCAGACGACCCTGTCCGACACAGCCCTGAGTTCTCACATACTGTGGTCGGTCGGTGAGGTAGTCCAGGATCCAGGTAGTGAGGTGATGGTCCACTCCAGAGTTATCCAGCTTGTCCTTCAGGACCGTGGGAAGAATAGTGTTGAAGGCACTGGAGAAATCAAAGAACAATATTCTCACAGTGCTCCCAGCGGTCTCCAGGTGAGCGAGGGAACAATGCAGGAGGTGAATGACGGCATCATCCGCTCCAATGCCAGGCTGGTAGGCAAACTGAAGTGGGTCCAATGATGAGCTCACCAGATGCCGAAGCTGAGTCAGGACCAGCCGCTCCAGGGTCTTCATCAGGTTGGGATGTCAGAGCCACCGGCCTGTAGCTGTTGAGGTCCTTGGAGCGTGAAGTCTTTGGCACTGGTACAACACAGGAGGTTTTCCAGAGCTGTGGGACTCTCCCCAGCCTCAGGCTCAGGTTGAAGAGGTGCTCCATCACCCCACACAGTTGGTCTGCGCAGGACCTGACGACCCTTGAGCTGATGCCATCTGGGCCCGCTGCCTTCTTGGCTTTAATCCTCCTCAGTTCCCTCCTAACCTGGGTGGTTGAGAGAGACAGGCTGGAGCCTTTTGTTGAGTGTGTATTGGATGCTGTTGTTGGGGGTGGGGAGGAGTGAGTAGGGTGACTAGAGGAGGTGTGAAGTGTCTGAGGTGTCAGAGGTAGAACAGGAGCAGTGGGGGTGGGTGAGTCTGCAGCCGATGTTGGAGACTGCCTCATGGCTTAATCAAATCTGTTGAAGAAAGGATTCAGTTCATTTGCCCACCTCACATCCCTCCCAGGCAGAGAGTTCTGATGTTTGTGGCCTGAGATGGTTCTGAGGCCTCTCCAGACTTCACCAACGTTGTTTTGCTGAAGCTGGTTCTCCATCTTCTGCCTGTAGCTGTCCTTCCCATTCCTTATCAGTCCCCTCAGCTCTCTCTGCACCCTTTTCAACTCCTCTTTGTATTTGGATTTGAAGGCCCTCCTCTTCTGCTTGAGGACAGCTTTAATTTCTGGGGTAATCCAAGGTTTGTTGTTGGAGAAACACCGTACAGTCCTGGTAGGTACGGTGTTATCTACACAGAAATTAATATAGTCCGTAATGCATGTAGTAAGGCTGTCGATGTCCTCTTCGTGGTCGTCACAGATCACCTCCCACACAGTCGACTCAAAACAATCCTTAAGAGCCTCCTCGCTCTCCTCCAACCATCTCTGTACTGTGCAGGTGGCTGATGGCTCATACACAGGGACAAGGTGCACCAGGTTGTGATCAGATCTGCCCAGGGGAGGCAGAGGTGATGAACTGTATGCCTATTCAGCATTGACATACAGTAGGTCCAGTGTTCTATTATCTCTGGTTGGGCAGGTCACACACTGGGTGAAGGTAGGCAGTGTGGAGTCCAATGAGGCATGATTAAAGTCCCCTGATATGACGAGAAGGGCTCTCGGAGATTGCGTTTGCAGTCTGCTGACCACAGAATGGAGAGTGTCACAGGCTGCATCCGCGCTGGCTGAGGGGGGGGACATACGTTGTTATCGCGATAACATGCGAGAATTCCCGGGGCAGGTAGTACGGACGCATGCTAATGGCTAACAGCTCAATGTCTCTGCTGCAGAGTTGTTCTCTCACAGTGATGTGCCCGGGGTTACACCATCTGTCATTCACAAACACTGCCAGTCCCCCTCCTTTCCTCTTACCGCTCTCTCTCGTCCTGTCCGCTCGCAGCAGCTGGAATCCTGGTAGTGTCACGCTCGTGTCCGGAGTTAGTGGTGTTAGCCACGACTCCGTTAGCATCATGATGCTACATTGCCGGTACTCCCTCTGTGACGAGGTAAGAGACGTGAGCTCATCCATCTTATGGGGCAAAGATCTTACATTTCCAACGATTACAGAAGGAAGAGATGGTCAATAAGGTCACCTTCTCAGGCGACGGGGCTCCTTCCCAGCATGACACCCCCGTCTTTTCTTCCTCAGCTCGCTGGGAATGTCGAGTCTGTCCGCCGGCAGTACCGCTGCAGGACACAGCGCAAACAGCTGATCCCTACAGTAAACAAAGGATCCCTGCACTGGGTCCCCAGACACATGGTTGCAGGGTCTAATTGCAATACGTTAGCTATAAAAATTACAAGGAGAAAAAAAAGATAAGAAAGAAAGAAACTCAGAATGAGCAGATCTGCTGTAACAGGCTGCCGCACACGGGGGGCACCGGAAGTCGTGTTCCACGACCAGGAAGAAAACCGGATTGTTACTCCTGTATCTGAGGTTCGACTAGCGCACAAACTCTCCTTTCCAGCATCCTGGCATAGACTTTCCCTGGGAGGCTGAGGAGTGTGATTCCCCTGTAGCTGGAACACACCCTCCGGTCCCCTTTCTTAAAGATGGGGACACCACTCCGGTCTGCCAGTCCAGGGTTACTGCCCCTGATCCCCATGCAACATTGCAGAGATGTGTCAACCAAGACAGCCCTACAACATCCAGAGCTTTCAGGAACTCGGGGCAGACCTCATCCACCCCAGGGGCTCTACCACCAAGGAGTTGTTTAACTGCCTCAGTGACCTCACCCCCAGATATTGGCGGGTCATCCCCTTCGTCCCCAGACTCTGCTTCCGCCACAGAAGACGTGTCAGTGGGATTGAGGAGGCCCTTAAAGTAAAATGGTAAATGGCCTGTATTTATATAGTGCGTTAGTAGTCCCTAAGGACCCCAAAGCGCTTTACATATCCAGTCATCCACCCATTCACACACACATTCACACACTGGTGATGGCAAGCTACGTTGTAGCCACAGCCACCCTGAGGCACCCTTTAGGGCGATTGTGGCTCAAGAGTTGGGAGTTCGCCTTGTAATCGGAAGGTTGCCGGTTCGAGCCCCGGCTTGGACAGTCTCAGTCGTTGTGTCCCTGGGCAAGACACTTCATCCGTTGCCTACTGGTGGTGGTCAGAGGGCCCGGTGGCGCCAGTGTCCGGCGGCCTTGCCTCTGTCAGTATTCCTTCCATTGCCTGATGATTTTCTCAGTCAAAGTCAGCAGCACTCCACCTGCCTGCACTATACACAGCGCAGGTAGAACACCGCTTTCCCCTCCTGAGACGCCTGACGGTTTGCCAGAATCTCTTCGAGGCAGGCCGAAAGTCTTTATCCATGGCCTCTCTGAACTCCTCCCACATCCGAGTTTTTGCTTCCAGCACCCCCCGCGCCGCATTCTGCTTGGCCTGTCTGTACCTATTAGCTGCCTACGGAGTCCCACAGGCTAACCAAGCCCAGTAGGACTACTCCTTCAGCTTGGTGGCTCCCCTCACCTCAGTTGTCCACCATTTGGTTTGGGGATTACCACCACGACAGGCACCAACTACCTTCCAGCCGCAGCTCCGTGCAGCAGTTTCGGCAACGAAGGTGGTTAACATGGTCCATTCGGACGCAATGTCCCCATTCTCCCTCAGAATGTTGTTGAAGCTTTGCCGGAGGTGTGCATTGAAGAGCTCATGAACCAGGGCCTCTGCTAGACGTTCCCAGCACACCCTCACGCAAGGTCTGTCCAGCGTCCTCCCTCACCACCCGATCCAACTCACCACCAGGTGGTGATCAGTTGACAGCTCAGCCCCTCTCTTTACTCGAGTGTCCAGAACATCTGGTCGCAGGTCTGGTGATACGATTACAAAATCGATCATCGACCTGCGGCCTAGAGCGTCCGGGTGCCACGTATACTTATGGACACTCTTATGTTCGAACAAGGTGTTCGTTATGGCCAAACTGTGATTTGCACAGAAGTCCAATAACAAAAAACACAGCTCGGGTTTAGATCAGGGAGGCCGTTCCTCCCAATTACGCCCCTCCAGATCTCGCTGTCATTACCCACGTGAGCATTGAAGTCTCCCAGTAGGACAACAGAGTCTCCAGGTCGAGCACATTCCAGCACCCCACCCAGGGACTCTAAGAAGTCTGGGTACTCTGAACTGCCACTCGGCGCATAAGCACAGATGACAGTCAGGACCCGTTCCCCGACCCTAAGGCGCAGGGAACAAACCCTCTCTCATCCATTGGGAAGAACCCCAACGTACTGGCAGGAAGCCAAGGGCATATTAGAATACCCGCCCCAGCCTGCCGCCTGTCACCAGGGGCAACTCCAGACTGAGACAGAGTCCAGCCTCTCTCTAGGAGACTGGTTCCAGAGCCCAAGCCATGCATAGAGGTGAGCCCGACTATATCTAGCCGGTACCTCTCAACCTCACGCACTAACTCAGGCTCCTTCCCCACCAGAGAGGTGACATTCCATGTCCCAATTGCCAGTCTTGGTAACCTGGGATCAGTCCGCCAGGGCCTCCGCTCCTGGCCGCCGCCTGGCACACAATGCACCAGACCCCTACAGCGTCTCTCCTGCGGGTGGTGGGCCTGCAGGAGGATGGGCCCATGTTCCCTTTTCGGGCTGTGCCCGGCTGGGCCCCATGGACTAAGGCCCGGCCACCAGATGCTCGCCCTCGGGCACCCTCCCCGGGCCCCGGTAACCCTATCCCAGGTAGGGTAAACTGTTCCCTCGATATTTTCCTAATAAGGGTCTTATGAATAGCTCTTTGTCTGGTCCCTCACCCAGGACCAATTTGCCATGCGAGACCCTACCAGGGGGCAAAATCTTCCGGACAACATAGCCCCTGGGATCCCTGGGACACACAGACCCCTCCACCACGATAAGGTAGCGATCCACGGAGAGGTCAATACAACCGTTATAGCCCAAATTTAGTAACAATATGAACTGCAAGAAAGTGCAATAAACTACAAAAAAATTGAAAATCATTCTTGGTTTTTTTACATATATTTCTAGTTAGAGAAATTTAAGATGTTTATCTCTCAAAACCGCAATTACAACAAAGTTGCACAAAGTAGTTTCCAACAACAGCAAATTTATTTTGAGTGTCTTCATAGTTTTATTTTTGAGATACACCAATTTTTATATACTGCAGGAAAAACGAAAGTAAATATTATAATGCAAATTTGAAAAAAAAAAAAACAAAACAGCATGTGCATCACAATAAACTCTTTCCAGCAGTGCAATTTGAGCTATAAGCATTCCAGAAAGTATTCAGAAAAGCATGAACTCAAACATGACCATTAAAAACAACAGTATAGGCTTATAAGGCCCAAAAGGTAAAAAAAAAGAATCCCTACATTTTCTTAAAAAATGATGTCACTTTCGGTAATAGGAAGGTAATGGCGGACATGCGATAGTTCGCACTGACGTCTATTCCAACGTAGGAAGTGTTATGAACAGCTGATCGGACCGGCAAAGCGTGTTTTTGGAATAATATGTTTTTGTTGTTGTAAGTGCTTTTTATGCAATTTTTGCAAAGCTATATGTGGAAGGAAACCGTGACCTAGGACAAGCTGATGGCATAAGATGTAAGTACAACTTAAAATATTGCTCTAGCTTACGTGGTTCCGGTTCTGCTGGGATTCAAAAATAGTCACGTAAAATGGAGCGTGCCGGCGCCGACCGGTTTTAAAGGCTTAACTTTAGGTTTGTTGTGTTGGCGTTTTGGGTGCCTCATGAGTTTGCTTTTCTTGTGATGATTTCATAAAGCTTAAATTCCTGTTTAAAGTTCATTATTGTGTTTAATATTTAATTGTTCAGTGATCGCTGTCTCTACTTCGTGTGTTAGTAGATTGGCTTCTGTCTGCCATATCTTATCGAGTATTATTCCCCAGTGTACTACTTCCACATACTTTCACCTAGAACCACCATTCCATGTTTAACCTGTTCTCCTGTCCTTCTGCTGCTTCTGTCTCATTCAGCTTTTCCATACGTTCTACCGTTTCACTTAAATTAATTTTTAATTCTTGCATGAATTATGAGGATTTGCATTGATTGCTTTTGTTGCTATGGACTCCGTGTTAGAGTGTGCGCACTCTAAGCTCGGAAACCCTTCTTCATGTCCGAACAAACTCCTGTTGCTTACTCAATTTTCGCTGAACCCACACAAATTATACATCAAAACGTATTTTTGTTGGCTTTAAGACAATGTCACTGTCATTATTGTGAGGGTTACTGTTTTTTTGGCAATTTGCCTCAAAGTGACACAAGCTCTGAAAACTCCCAATTCAAAGTTTATGGGGAGGTTGTGAAATTCAGAGGTGAAGTTCTGTAACGGGAGGCATTTTCAAATTATCACATCACCTAAACTGTGCAATGAAGAGGCACGAGGCTTGTGCCAATTCATCTTCAGACACTGCTGACACTCATGGTGGAAGTTATCTTACTGTTGAGCCATAAATTATGTTTGTTTGAGGGGTGGAAATCTGTCCTTCTCTCAGTTTTCAATCTCTGAAAATGAAGCCGTTTCTTCTCTCGTCTTATCTCCGCGATGGAGTTTCAGAGAGCTCTGAAAATTGCCTTGAAAGTTCACCAAAGTCTGCTGATTCACCCAGTACAATAATTATGCCGTTATCCCACCTACTTTTTGATGTACACGTTTTGTAACACCAAAAAACGGCAGTTTTTCGCCTCTCACTGTGATCTAATTCTGACTGCTCATTACTCTGTTTTTCAGGCCCCCCCCCCCCTTTGGCAGTGGCGCAATAAGGGGCGTCTGCAGCCCAAACGTCGTGGGTTCGATTCCACCTTGTTCATTTTTTTTTTTCATTAGAAATGAATACACTATCACAGACCAGTGAGCTATAGCTGCAAATTTGAATGATTTTAGCAGCTTTTCCAATATGGACCTCGGCTTCTTGTTAAAGCTCCATGCCTGAAATACATTGTAGAAAGACTGCATGTCTGTCTCTGTCTGTGGGTGTAAGAGGTGCAGCTGTATTGACAGGAACAAGTACACAGCCTGATGAAGCAGACAGAAGTGGTATCGCTGATTGGTGGATTGAAATTGAGCAGATCCAGGTTGTGTGTGTGTGTGACCCAATTTTTATTCTTTGGGGGATAGCATGTCATTGATTCAAATTGAGGAGATTCAGACTGATTGGCTGGCATAGAAACACACAGGACACTCCATGCTCTGTGTGTGTATGTTTGTATATCTGTGTTTATGTTTTCTTCACCTCTTTTCAGCAGAAATTTCAGCTTCTTCACCTGTATTATGCTCAAGGTTCAGCTTTCTCAACTTGTTCAGCACATAGTTCAGGTTTTTCAGCTCCTGTCAGCAGAAACATCAGCTTTTTTTTTTAGCTCTTGAGTAGACTACATTTTTTTCTCTAATCATATCTCTCTTTGCTATGTGAAGCAGTGTAAGTCCCTGAGATGAGCAGCCATCCTGGAAGCTTCATTTTTTTTCTTTACAAATTCAAATACTACGAAAGGCACTTAATCTATAGTGTTACAAAATATTTTAGAAGGATCTTATGTGTTGCTATTGTGGTGAACACAAATGTGTTACCACATTTTGGTAAATTTTATTATATTTAAGAAAAATATACGCCAGTAATTAAGAAAATTATTATTTTACATTCATTACGTGTAGTCCATAAAAATTGAGGAGAGTAAAAGTGAGAAATGATAAGCGGAACTTTTGACACTGTAGTCGTTCGTCCGTGGTTGCCTAGAGCGGACCAACTTCCTGTCCTCTCAGACGCAATTCGGGAAAAGATACGAGTGCTCCTGTGATTCTTTCTCTGAGACTCTACCTTTATTTTTACAGGTCAGTATCGTCTTAAAAATACAGTGTATGAGGGCTTTGTGCCTCGTTCTACTTCAGTGTTTACTGAGGGTTATGTTGACACTGCCGATGCAACCTTAAGTGTGGTTTATTTGAAAGTTACTGTAGCGCGGCACCGCAGCGGCGGTAAAGCCGAGCCGCGCAGCCCCAAGTCTCGCGAGATTTACCGCGAGTTATCGCGAGAGTTACCGCGAGAGTTCGCCAGCCCGCGGGATGTATTTAAACTTAGTAGACTCCATTTAACAATCAAATATGTGTGTGTGGTGCTCCAATTTAACTGTAAAGGTCCTGACATCAGATTATTCAAGTTTAAAATATCTCATATACACTTTATGGTTCAAGTAGTGTGGAAATGTTAAGAATAAGCTAAGAATGCATGTACATTTATGTTGTTACCTTGCAAAGTAATACATTCAGGTGTGTTTTGTCTAATCTAGTAAGATTTATGCACTTATATCAGATTTGTGGATAAGCTATTTTGAGTTTGCCCTATATGTGAGAAAGAGCAATAAGACATTTAAGGCATTGTATGGTATCTGCACTGCTGATGTAAATGAGTGTAGGAATAGTGTAATTAACAGTGTAAACTGGGGAAATGTAATAACCATAGATACATATATTTGCCAAATGCCTTTTATTTACCTTTTACAGTTATTGAGCATATCTGACAAGTGAATGCACTGAATGTAAATTATCTTTGTTGATCTGAAATAAGAGACGCAATTCGGGAAAAGATACGAGTGCTCCTGTGATTCTTTCTCTGAGACTCTACCTTTATTTTTACAGATTTGTATTCTTTTTGTTATTGTGGTCTTCACACCCGGGACCCGTAACACTATCATTTCTTCCTTGTTTGACCCATTTAGCAGATGTCAGCCTGTTATCTACTTTGTATGACTTAATTTTTAATTTTTAATATATCAGTCTACTCTTCATGTTATCAAAAACATACAGTTATCATAGCTTATCAATATTCTTTTTACCCATGCTGAACAGAAATCTTCTGCTTTCTTGCTTGTACTTTTCTGCCAATTTCTCACCATTCAACAACTTTTACTTTTGACAGAACTTCAGCTTGTGAAGCTTTTTTGAGCTGACTGTTTTGCTTGTTCAGTATCCCATTTTCAGTATATTAAAAAGTGGAGCTTCTTCACCACTTTTCATCACAAATATCAGCTTATTCACCTGTTTTCAGCAGAATTTTCAGTTTCTTTACCTCTTTTTTGTCATGGTGCGGCTGTGTGCAGGCAGGACTTGGACCCAATCGCAAACTCACGGAGGCAGGAATGAACTCAAAATTCACAGCTTTATTGCTGGAGAGCAGAACCATACAAGCTAAACTGGGAAACTATAAACTAGTACACAGTGACAACTAGGGATGGTGTCAGGAATAGAAATATTTTCCTGCTATTATTTGCTGCTATTTTT
>CAKLIZ010000394.1:136416-187310 GCA_922035795.1 Oreochromis mossambicus | reverse complement strand
GTGTCAGGAATAGAAATATTTTCCTGCTATTATTTGCTGCTATTTTTATAATCATTATCATTTCAGTATTAATAGTGATGTTGCTTTCCCAGATGCATTCAGATGTTCAAATATATTGGTATTATATTAGTTTTTATTACAGGTTGTTATAGCCACTGTAAATTGTTGAGTTGAATCTATAATTTAAAGGTTTTGAATGTTTTGTATTTTTATACTGAAGTCTTCAGTGGGTGAGAAGCTGACTGCAGGCTGACAGGAAGTTATAGGCTTTTGAAGTGCATGCTCTTGCAGAAGTGAAACTGAAACCAGAGTTTAACTGCAAAGTTAAAGAGATGTTAAGATCATTACACACAAGATGGCTTGAGCCTGGTTGCTTGAGTTAAGGTCAACTAAGGTTCAGAGAGCATCTGCGCACAGACAGACGAGACATAGCCTACACAGCAGGCACACACACACTCACGCACACACGTACACACCATAGTAGATTGACTTGAGTAGGTGAAAAGTTAAGATGTACTTTTGCTGTAAGTGCAAGTTCTGTCGGCAGATTGTTAGATGCTTACAGGAAGTGCAACAGATGTCCCAGAAGATAAGCGACAACGAAGGCGGGCTGACAGGAAGCACCTGGCGTTGACTCGAAGAAGATGTTCTGTGTTAGACTATGTTAAGAGTTGTGGTTTTGGAGTGACGTATGCTTTGTTTAAATCTGCCTAGTAACAGAAGAGGGGGTGGTACAATTCTCACATCTATATAAACGGTAGTAACCAGACCGAAAAGCAGCGCACATTTCGGTGCTTTATTTCGATGCTTTTTTAAATTTTTTTTTATCCTGAGCCAATTCTAGCCAATCATTTTACGTTTCCGAGGATAGTAGGCGGGGCCAGGTACATACGTTCTTTTAGAGCAGAGCTACACATTATAAATGCCCAAGGCGAAGCGGTCAAAGTCTGGCTGTACTTCACAGGAAAAGATGCAAACTCAGCAGCCTGCAACAAGTGCTTTAAGCTGATGACAGAGGAGGTAACACCTCGAATCCGATGAAACACCTGGTGACACATAGCGTTTTTTTTAAAGCCGAGAAATGAGCCGTGTTTGATAGCTTGCTGAGACCTCACACCGTGCACATCTACTGCGGGTGTGGTGCCTGTTATCGGACCCGGAGTTAGCAACAAGCCCCAAAAACCCGAAGAGGAGAGTCCTGGCCCCTAGCCCTGTCAGCGTAGGAGAAATGATGAGGATGGTGATGGCAGCAGCAGCCGTTCTTCTCTGCGTGAGTAGCTTCATTTTGTTCGTGTGTAATTTACGTTGAGTACGCTAACCACGTTATTACATTAATGCATGTAAGGTGAACTAGCAAACACCGTCGTAGTTACATGCGGCTGTCTTCTTGTTTGATGGCAGATGTTCCCTTCACCCTGGCCAAAAAGGCTAAAATGACCAAAGAAAAAGTGGAAAACAGCTAAACATGAGAGGTTTTTGGACCAATTTTGGTTTTTTTCCCATTGATTAAGCACTGCTTCCAGCCAAGAGTGAGACCATATATGCCCTATAGCTGCAGAAAAGGCTAACATTGTTATCTTTTTACAAAAAAAACAGCTGAACATGAGAGGTTTTTGGACCAATTTTGTGTTCTCCATTCTTTAAGCACCGGTTTGAGCACCGCTTAAGCACCGGCACCGTTTCAAAAGTACCGGTTTGGCACCGGTATCGGATAAAACCTAAACGATACCCATCCCTAGTGACAACTGGTATTGAAAAAACACTGGACTTAAATACATACTGAGGTTATTAGGGAATGTGAAACAGGAGGAGAGCACAGCTGGGAGTCACCTGACATGACAAGACAAAGGGGAGGCAAAACTCAACACACTGACATAGTACACAGACTGTCACGGTTCTGGGTCATTTTGACCCAGCATTTTGAGTTCCTTATGTTTTGGTTTATTTTTGAATGATGGATTGTTCTTTATGTTTCGCTGGTGCTTTGTTGATTTTTATGATGAATCTGTGTTTCAGTTATTCTGGTGTGTTTCTGTATTATGATTAATGTTCAGGTTGTATTTTGTTATTATTGCAGGTTTAGTTCAGTGTCTAGTCTGTCTCACTCTGTTGAGTCCGTGTTCTAGTAAAGTGTGTCTTGTATCCCTGTTTTACTTTGAAGGTTCATGTTCCTGTCTGATGTCAATTTTTCTAGCTTTGCTCCCCCTGTCTCATTAGGGCTGTATCCCAATTCAGGGTCTGCAGCCTTAAAGTACGTGGCCTTAACAGTCCTCAAGGGCCGCGTAGCCAAAGACCGCTAAGGCCGGAAGTGAGAGGCTTGTGAAATGGGACGGTCTAGCCTCCGTCGCGCTGCCCAGGTTGCCTAGCAACCATGTTACCAACCGCTGGAAACGTTTCATACAGCTTTGTTTGACAGAAATGAAGGAGAACATATTTTGTTTGTGTGTTTGTTTCTACACGAGCTTTGTGTGATTTAATAAGGATCTGAGGCTGAGAACACAGGACTGTAAAACATGATTGTTGGGCTTCAATTCTGTACTGAACAGTCATTTAAGATTAGCTAGAAAATAACAATTAGCTAATGTTGTTCATGAGACTAAAGTCAGTGTAAATACGATATGGCCAATATTATAGTTATTTTATTAATCATTATTAGTTATTACAGCAGTTAACATGAACTCTGTGTCAAATACTGAGCTTCAGTAAAGATTCAAGTTATTTATATTTCCTGTCACCTTAAATCTTCACTGAAAGACAAGCATCTTTGACAGTGTATATATAGGTGTATTATATATAAGAGACAAATATTGTCCGTTTAATATGTTGGCATTACTAAATTTGGCTCAATGCTTACATATATGTGTAAAAAGCAAATGTACGAGCTGTGATAACTGTTTCTGATAAAATGAAGAGTAGACTGATATATGAAATATTCCTTTATTGGGTGAGAAAATCAGACCATGTCATAACTGCTTTAAGTCATACAGAATAGATATCAGAGCCTTAAACAGGCTGACTTCTGCTAAATGGGTCAAACTGGGCAGAAAGTACACAAACACATAACATCCTTATAGAATATGATGTAACACTATAGATCAACTTACCTCAGAATATATAAAGCATATAAACAATTACAGCAATGTGATGCAACAAACACAGCAGTGCTACTAATCCAAAATACTCAAAGCTTCATAGAACTGAAACAAACATTTATTTTTAGCTCCATTCTGCTGCTGATACATACTTTAGGTTTCTGAACATTAAACTTGTTGCTGCCTTTCATAGTGTGTAACTTGAAGGCCCTGAGTACTTTCTCCCACACTGAAAACACTGGGATGATAACATTATTTGAATATTACCTAATAAGACTGATTCAGGACAGACATTAGTTATGTTAAACTTTTCTAGCAGTCCTTCACAAACAGGGAACAGTCTGTCTATTCTCTCCATCTGTCAGCGGCTGCTGGCTTTTCCTCCTCCTCTTCCTCACACACTGCTGAGTTTGTCCTGGTGGATCATCAGGGGTGCAAAGCCTCACAGATGATGTGCAGCAGTGGGTCCCTCAGTCTGTCCTCACTCTGGACACTTGCAGTCATCACACATGTAAATCAAATGTGTGATAAGCTGCAGGATTCAAACACAAGTGTAACTTATAAATACATGTTCATACATTTATTCCACAATCCGAGAGAAAGAAAAAGAGGGAGAGTGCAGGACAGACAGACAGGTGACAGTCTCAGGTGTATACACTGCTACCAAACAGCACAAGAGAAGGAGGATTTAGTGTTTGTGTTATTACAAGTGCTAAACAAGAAGAGTTCCCAGATGGTACAGTGGACACATGTGTGACTCCTGTGATTAAAGCATCTTTCTTTCAGCTTAACGAGTGAACCGTCAGCTCGTTCAAACACACATTAAAGTCTGTTTGGCTCGACACCACCGAACAGAGGCAGCAATATAACATAGCTAACATTAACAGTGCAGTGAATCCTGCTTGTGCCGTGATATTCAGGACTGCAAACCGAGCAGCATTCACTGACTTTCAGCTTGTTGTGTTTGTGGATAAATGACTGACTTTAATTATCCATAAAATCATCACATTCTCTGTAAGATTAAGGTCAACTATTGAATGGCGTATATTTTAAAGTAAAGGCTTTAAAACAAAGTTAACGCTGAAAATACAAACATCACTAATGTCACATAACTTTGCCGACATGTGGCCAACAGTAATGTTTTAATGTTCTTCGTTATTAAACATTTGCACATAAATAAGTGACATAATATTTAGTACTTACTTTTGCAAGTTTACTCTTGGGCCGCTCCGCTTCCGCCGTTTTTTTTCTGCAAAATTATCTACATCCAACGCCATGCTATGCATTCTGGGATATGTTGGGCCATGAAGTCTACACCGCCACGTCCTTAAAATTCAGGGAAATGAAGGACGCATTTGAGGGCCGCATTTCGAGCAGCCTTTGAATTGGGACAGCCTTTGTCGCGTTGCTGTGACACAATCGGCCTTTCAAATGTGGCCTTTAAGGCTGCAGACCCTGAATTGGGATACAGCCTAGGTCTCATTCCTCCCAGCCGTGTTCCACTTCTGTCTCTAATCCCTTGATGACTTCCTCAGTGTATTTAAGCCCAGTGTTTCTTCGTGTCAGTGTTGTATCATACCCTCACGTTAACTGTGTGTTCCGTCTGCTAGCCTGCCTGTCTGCTTAGTTTGTTTTCATATTCTCAGTTTAGTTAAGTTTATGTTCTGTTACTGCCCAGCAATGAAGCTGAGCGTTTTGAGTATACGTCTGCCTCCGAGTCCTGCATTTTGGGTCCTTCCTCCCTACCTGCCTGCACACAGCCATGACACAGTCTTACAAAGTAAAACAGGAAACATAACAGACGCGGACTTGACTAGGGGACACAGGTGACAGCGAACAAAGGGACACACTGGCAGAAATGACTGTACACAGAACAGAAGTAACACAGAACCATAACCTAAGAACTAAAACACAAGAAATGCAAAGGAACTAAGGAGCAAGAAATACTAGAGGCAGAAATCAAAACCAAGAGAATCAAAACACATAAGGAAATCAAGGATAACTAATACAAACAGAAAAACACTGAGGCCACAGACTCAGGACCGTGACATTTTTAGCAGAACGTTCACCTTCTTCACCTCTTTTCAGCAGAAAGGTCTGCTTTTTTACCTCTTTTCAGCAGAAAGTTGTGCTTCTTTGACTCTTTACAGCACAACGTTCAACTTCTTCACCTCTTTTAGCACAGTTCAGCTTCTTCTGCACACTGAATATTTATTCTCTCGTCATATCTCTTGTTGTGATGAGAACTAGTTTGACTTAGTGAGATAAGCATCTCCCGCGAGACCTGGTGGTACAAGTTCGAATCCTGCCTTTGGCTGTTGGCCTAGTTCACCTCTTTTCAGCACAAATTTCAGTTTCTTCACCTAATTTAAGAAGTTCACTTTTTCCACCTAATTTCAGAAGTCTTTTCAGCCTCTTCTGCTCTTTTCATCAGAATTTTCAGCTCCTTCACCTCTTTTCAGGACAATTTTCAGTTTCTTCATCTCTTTTCTGTCACTTGAGCACCAGTTTGGGTCACTAAGATGAGAAGCCGCCTTGAGACCACATGGCGCAGGATCAAATCCTACCTGTGGCTGTTGCCGCACTTCCTTCTTCCTTTCTCGCACTCACCTTGCTCTCTTGACACTCTTCAGAGTAATCTTTCAAATAAAGCAGTTTTCAGCAAAGAGTTCAACTTCTGCGCAGTGTTTTCAGCAGATAATTCATCTTCTGCTGTTTTCAGAATCCACTGCACTGCATTCACACTGCATTTTCGCAGGAAATCCAACTTTTTATATTTATTGTAGTTGCTCTGTTTCTTTGCCGCTTAACTACTCCCTCAGTTTTCATCCAATTTTCACCATTTAAATTTTAACCTGTTCTACTCTTTCTGCTGATGCATGCTATATCTTTTGGTGCTCATAACTTTTAACTAAATACTAAATATTAGGCTTTTTATGTCATTTTTTGGCCCATAGCTATGAATGGGACCACATTACAAGTGTGGTCACTGACTTTGCTTGCCAGGGTGAGCCATGTTTTAACTCAGTGAGATGAGCAGCTGTTTTCAAAGCGGGAGGCACAAGTTTGAATCCCGCTTACGGCAAAATTTTTTCAGTTAACAGTTAAACCTTTTAAAGACTTTTCAGCACAAATTCCAGATTCTTCAGTTGTTTTCAGCTTAGACTTCAGCTTCTTTACCTCATCTCACCAAAAATTCTACTGATTCACTCTTTTAGGTGCAAAGTTCTGCTTCATTACCACTTTTCATTAGAAAGTTCTGCTTCTTCACCTCTTTTTAGACAAATTTTTCAGCTTCTTGGCCTGTCTTCAGCAGAATTTTCAGTTTCTTCATCTCTTTTAAGCAGAAAGTTCAAAACGTTAACCTCTTTTCAGCCGAACTTTCAGCTTTTTCACCTCCTTTCAGTCACCTTAAAACCAGTTTGGCTCAGTGAGATAAGGAGCCACTTTGAGACCAGGTGGTGCAGGATCGAATCCTACCTGTGGCTATTGACACACATCTTCCCTCCTCGCACTCACCCTGCTTTCTTGACACTCTTCAGTGTAATCTTTCAAATAAAGCAGTTTTCAGCAAACAGTTCAACTTCTACACAGTGTTTTGCAGCAGATAGTTCTCCTTCGTCTGCTGTTTTCAGATTGCGCTACACTCAAAGTTCAAACCTTTGTTATACAAATAAGTCCAGTATTATAGAATGAAACGTAAGGCACCCGCGGTTGCCTTTGATGGTGCAAAACATTTCGTTGACGTTGTTGTGTTTGTTTGGGAGAAAACTTACAACCATACAGTGCAGCGCTTCAGAGTCCCATACTGCTAGCGATCAAACATTTATGCTAATTTGACAAGCTGAACGCATTCTGTACTGTACAGGAGATATGGCACGAGATTGATTGACAACGGTCTACAGACAATCAGGACGCTGTGTAAAAAACAATACAAAACAAAACAAAAAAGTGCATGCAAAATTGCCGCCCCCGCCCCCCTGCGAAACAGCGAGGCCGCTAAAAGAGAACCGCGTTATAATCAGGGAACACCTTTCACTTTCAATTACCTTTCACTTATTCTCTGGTAAAGAATGTAAAGTTGGTGGGTTTGTTTGCTTTTTATATTGTTCATTGCTTTGCTGTTTAGTATAATGTAAACACAATGTTTAAATGTAATACATGATAGTAAATTGTATTTGTACACAATATATGTTGAATAATTTGAATATGTAGTATTTTGGCTTTTCACATTACAATATCATTGAGATCAAAATCAAAATCGAATGCTGCTTAATGGACATTTCTTTACTCCCAAGAAAATCAATCTGCTACACTGTTTACTTTAAACCACTCCAAATTTAAATTGTAAATTCTAAATTGTACCTTGTCTTGATCCCCTGAGACCTAAGCATATATTTTTTTTCTTACTTTTATTTCTATTTCTTAGCTTTTTTTGCAGTGATGTATCTGCAGCCTCGTCCTCTCATCTCTCTGTATGCTGCACTGCATATAGGAGAGATCAAAATACATTTTACTTTGATTTGACTTGGAAATCAGCCGTATTCCGTTTGGGTCACTCTAATGGAGCAGTCATCAACCTTTAACACCAAAAGAGCCATTTGGACACAGTTTCCATAGAAAAGAAAACACTGGGAGCTGCAAATACTTTTTTACATCTAAAATGAAGATAACACTGTTATTGGGTTCTTTTACCTTTATGCTTTGTGTAAACAACTAAATCGTGTTGCTTATGAAATCCACAAAGTGCTACAGAGAAAATTAAATTTCATTTATATAATGAACACATTTTGAACTCTTAAAAAATATAACAAAAAGGAGATACACCCAGGTGAAGGTCTCTTTTAAATGAAGCTGAAGCTGAATTAAAATTATTCATATAGCAAGCAAAAACTGTAGTGAGGCGTCATCCTTATATCACCTTTGGAATTTCGCAGCCTGTAGCACACCCTTGACCTGAATTTTAAAAATAATTGGAAAAAAGCACTATGCTGCTAAAAAATGAAAAATCAATAATTGCAATATATGGATAAATATTTATTTCACGTGTGTGGCAGAGCGTGGTCTGCAGTGCCACTGCAGGGGAGGCGGACGCACCTGAGTGGCATCTGCAATCACGCCTCGCCAGCTTAAAGTCTGTGCTCTCTCTGCTGTTGTGTTGGTGTGTGTCGGACTGTGAGTTGAAAAGCTACAGCCGGCTGTGTGGGTACAGCAACCATGTGTGAAAAGTGGTCAATAAAGAAATGCTAAAATGCGTGTTCATGCAAACATTGTCGGGTCTGCCGTGGTACAATGGGACTTCTGCTCCTGAACCTCTGCGCACAGCGTCTGCAAATGCGGGCTGTACGAAGTCACTTCATCGTTATGCAACACTGTAAGCTGTCATCTGTGAGGCGCGAGCGGTGTTTGTTTTTACCGTAGTTCATGGTGAAGAATAGCTGCTCTAGTGCGTTTTGCTACCTGTAGTCGTATGAATGGCAAATAACACTCATGTTGCATTTTATTCCCTCTGGTGGTATCAATGGCAAACTACACCCATTGGCAGTAGCATAGGCACACTTAAAATTTCTTCTGAAATTTTCGCTCTCTAGTTAACTGTGCCTATGCCAAGAGGCACAGTCACTACTATTACTTACTATTCCTCAGATTTATTCTCCTTCGTCTTATTATTATTCTCAATCCTCCGCCTGGAATTTCGGCGCGTAACTCGCCCCACAGTGTTGAGACAAGCTTCACATATGTTACATCATTTTGTGTGTCTGTATCGGGAATGGTGTGCTTTTGGTGACTTTTGGTGTTTATGACTCTTATAGTTTTTGAAATTTTAATATTTCAATGCAACTTTTGGCACATTGAAATGAATGGCAAGCTTCATTTGTGGTGTGTTGGCTCCATCTTTTGGCCCGATTGAAATGAATTTCAAACTTCATTTGTGGTATGTTGGCTCCCTCTAGTGGTGCTGGGAGTGGTATGGCCTGTGTAGTCTTGCTTCCCAGATTACCTTATTGACTCTAATATCAACGGAGTGCACAGCGTCACTGCTTTCAGGAACCATTGGAATTTTTAAGATTGCGCAAACCATTCAGGAGTTACGGTAATTGAAAGGGTGTATGCTTGGTGGAAAACATCATATCCCATAATTCATAGTGCGCCCCTGCCGAGGCAAACGTTGGCGGCTTTCACTTACTTTTCATATTGCTCTTATTACTGTTTCTAGGTGACAAAATAAACTTTTAAGATATTTTCAGGTGAGCATGTAGTTGTGTAAACTTCAAATATCTGCTCCTTTTATCAAGACATCCAATATTAGCAACAGTGCTCTGATGACGTTGGTGCCGGCTGAAAGCTAGCTAGCTAGCACGGCCTGGCTGACAAGTGACCCAGCCTGGCTGACAGCGAGGCTGGCTCACTCTCTCGTTTTAAACCCCGGTATTTCACGATCACTCTGGGTCACACCTGGAGTGATTTTTTTGTTTTTATGGGCCGATGATTTTTTTTAGTAATGGTATAAACAGTGAAAGGTGGTGGATTGTCCAGGGAAACCGCTGGATGTCGCGCTATACAACAGCATCACGTTTAAGCTTGATCAGCTGTTGTTAGAATTTATTTAATATTAATTTCTAGTATCGGCTGATGTTTGCTGGAGCCACAGCTGTAAAAGCTGCTGGTCAAGATGTCGGTTTGGATATGTGGTGAGAGGGAAACATGAAGATGAAACCAGGAGATGTCCTTACTGAATCATCAGAGCTGAACAGGTGATGGAGAAACAGGTTTACCTTTTAGGTGACATGAATAATAAGTTGAAGGGAAGATATGAACTGTTTCTGAGAGACAAATTACACCAGGATCCTTTTCTATGTAGCTGACAGCTGAGTAACTGTGCAGGGGCGGGTCTAGCAAAATTTTTGCCAGGGGGCAAGGTAGGGCATTAAAAGGGATAGAGGGGCACAAAGAAATACCTTTCTTTCTTATTCTCATTTAAAATATCTAGGTTTTATTAAATAATTATCTGGATCTTACAACCAAAGTCTTTATAATAATGCACGAGATTGGCTGTAGACCATTGTCAATCAATCAGAACGCTGTTTAAAAATAACAACAACAAAAAAAAAAAAAATGTAAAATTTTGGCCCCCCACAACATTGAGACTTTGAGATCAAAATCAAAATCGAATGCTGCTTAATGGACATTTCTTTACTCCCAAGAAAATCAATCTGCTACACTGTTTACTTTAAACCACTCCAAATTTAAATTGTAAATTCTAAATTGTACCTTGTCTTGATCCCCTGAGACTTAAGCATATATTTATTTTCTTACTTCTTTTATTTCTATTTCTTAGCTTTGTTGCAGTGATGTACCTGCAGCCTCGTCTTCTCTTCTCTCTGTATACTACACTGCATATGGGAGAGATCAAAATAGAGTTTACTTTGATTTGACTTGAAAATCAGCTGTATTCCGTTTGGGTCCCTCTACTTTTTTACATATAAAATGAAGATAACACTGTTATTGTTTTTTTTAAATGTGGGTCAATGAAGAAATGCTAACAAGCATGTTCATGCAAACACCGCCAGCTCTTCCCAGGAGGGTGGCACAGATGCCCCTCTGGTGGTCCTCCTTGGGCTCTCGCACTCTGGGGCCTCTGGATGTCTGAAGCCTGGATCTCCCCCATGCCTGCTTCATGCCCTGGGGGATGGAGCTATGGCTGTCTACATCCTCTAGCAGATTATTACATGGGGAAACCTTTTGAATACAAGCGTGCTGATCCACACAGGTGTGCACACGGGTGTTCACTGTTCATAGACATAAACTATATGTTTATTGGCTGCTACTTCCAAGCACATTGTGTGCTGTCGGTCCTGCTTGCTACACAACAACATTCAATAATTAGTATTTACTGCTGTTTACACTTAGCTAGATTGACGTGATGGTGTTGTGTTTAGTATGATGCTCTGTTATTTTTTTACTTGTTTTCTCTTCTTTTTCTCTCAGCAGGTGATCCAGGAGATTTTTTTTCTCTTTTTAAGTGCCCTTTCTCACTGTCCCTCTTCCCTTCTGTTTTTCTTTTCCTTCATTTTTCTTTCTCCCTTTCCTATCCCTCAGTCATGTCTGCCCGTCGGTAACAACTGAAAATAAAATAAATAATAACAACAAAGGTTGATCAAATGGAGCAATACAGCAAGGCCGTGATGATCCATTTGGCAAAGCAAATCCATTGGGTATCCTTGTTGGTCTTCGGACAACAATTCTGATGGCTAAAGAACCAAATAGGACAAGAAAAAAAATTGCCTGTCCCATGCCTTACAGGCATTCACACTGTTGAGAAAAAGTTGCATTTCCTGCGAAAATGCAGAGTGAATGCTGTGTAGAGGAATCTGAAAACAGCAGAAGAAGGACAACTATCTGCTGAAAACACTGTGTACAAGCTGAACTGTTTGCTGACAACTGCTTTATTTGAAAGACTACACTGAAGAGTGTGAAGAAAGCAGGGAGAGTGCAAGGAGAAAAGATGTGCAGCAAATGTCACAAGTAGGATTCGAACCTTTGCCCACAGATCTCACGACGGCTGTTCGTCCAACTGAGCCACACCAGTTCTGGTCTCACTGTACAGAAACAGCTAAATTGTGCTGTAAAGTGGTGATGAAGCTAAATGTTCAGCAAAGAAGAGATGAAGAACCTGAAAATTGTGCTAAAAAAAAAAAGTGAAAAAGCAGAAGATTATGCTGAAAAGAGCAGAAGAGGCTGAAAATTTTGCTGAAAAGAGGTTAAAAAGACTTAAAACAGTTGAACTGTTAATTGAAAAAAAATGTTGCCATGAGCAAGATTCGAACTCGGTCCTCTTGCTCTGACAACGGCTGCTCATCTCACTGAACTAAAGCATGACTCAGCACAGCAAGCTAAACTGGTGATCACACTGATAATGTGGTCCCATTCAGCAAAATGGGGCAAGGAATGGCATAAAAAAGCTTAATATCTGAAAAAGTATAAAGGTTATGAGCACCAAAAGATATAGCATACATCAGCAGAAGGAGCAGAACAGTTTAAACTTTGAATGGTGAAAATCGACTGAAAACTGAGGGAGTAGTTAACCAGCAAAGGTCTGAGCAACTAGAATAGTAAGGTAGAAGAAAGAACTAGAAAACGTTTGCATTTCCTGCGAAAATGCTGTGTGGATGCCTTGACGCTGAAGCTGTCTCCTGAAGAAAGCTGAAAAAGGTGAAAAGTTGCAAAAAGTTTTATGGCCGTGAAAAAACTGAAAATTCTGCTGAAAACAGGTGAAGAAGCAGAATTTTTTTGCTGAAAAGTGGTGAAAAGCCAAAAAATTCTACTGAAAGGGGTAACGATGGAGAAATATTTGCTGAAAAGTGGTGAAAAAAAAAATGTTGCTCTGTGCTGGATTTGAACCTGGCCCCCCTGGTCTAAAGGGAGCTAGTCATCTCACTGAGACAAACTCTTTCTCATAAGAAAAGAGATGGAGAGTTTGACAATTCTGGTGAAATGAGCAGAAGCTGCTGAGAATTTCACTGGTAAGAGGTGAAATGGTTGAAAATTCTGCAGAAAAGAGATGAATTAGTAGAATTTCTGCTGAAAATAGGTAAAGAAGCAGAAAGTTGCGCTGAAAAGAGATGAATCAGCAGAATTTCTGCTCAAAAGAGTTTTTTTCTGAAAACAGCTTAGATTTGTGCTGATAAGAGGTGAAAAGACTGAAAATTTTGCAGAAGAGGTGAATAAACAGAATTTCTGCTGAAAAGTGGTGAAAAAACTGAAAATTCTGCTGAAAAGAGTGAAAAAGCTGAAATTTGTGTTGAAAATTGTTAAAAAAGTGTATTTGTTAACTAAAAGAAATGTTGCCATAAGCGAGATTTGAACCTGGGGCTCCCAGTCTGAGAACGGCTGCTTATCTCACTGAGCTCAATCACAGCTCTGCCCAGCCAGCAGAAACAAGTGACCACATTGATAATGTGTTCCATTCATTTCAATGGGCAAAAATATTGTATAAAAAGCTTTATATTTTAAAAAGTATAATAGTTAAAAGTACAAAAAGATATAGCAGGAATGAGCAGAAATAGCAGAATCTTGTGAAATTTGAATGGCGAAAATAGCACAAATACTGCGGAAGTAGTTAAGCGGCGAAGAACGGAGCAACTTGAAGAATAAAGTATAAAGAATAAAGAGAAACAGGAACTCAATAGTGTGGAAGCCCTTGAGGGCATCCACACAACTAGAAAAAGTTGCATTTCCTGCGAAAATGCTGTGTGAATGTCTTGCAGTGGATTCGGAAAAAAAATCAGAAGAAGGAGAACAATCTGCAAACAAGAGCTCAAGAAGCTGAAGTTTGTGCTGAAAACAGCTGAAGAATCTAAAATTTGTTCAGAAAAGATGTGAAAAACTGAAAATTCTGCTGAGAATAGGTGAATAAGCTAAAATTTGTGTTAAAAACAGTTTAAAAAGTTAAAGTGTTCACTAATGGGTTTTTCGCCATAAGCATGATTCAAACCCCGGACTCCCGCTCTGAGAACGCCTGCTCAGCTCACTGAGCCAAACTGGCTTTCAAGTAACTGAAAAAGCTGAAATTTGCGTGGAAAAGAGTTAAAACAGTTGAACTGTTAACTGATGAAGATGTTGCCATAAGCGGGATTTGAACCCGGCCCTCCTGGTCTGAGAAGGGCACCTCATCTCACTGAGCTAAAACATGGCTCAGCCCGGTAAGCAAAACTGGTGATCACACTGATAATGTGGTCCCTGTCAGCAAAAAAGGGCCAAAAAATGGCATAAAAAGCTTAATATCTCGAAAAGTATAAAGGTTATCATCACCAAAAGATATAGCAGTCGAAAGCAGAAATAGCAGAACAGTCTAAAGTTTGAACGGTCAAAATATTGTATAAAAAGCTTAATATTTTAAAAAAGTATAATAGTTAAAAGTACAAAAAGATATAGCACGAATGAGCACAAATAGCAGAATCTTGTGAAATTTGAACTGAGAAAATAGCACAAAAACTGCGGAAGTAGTTAAGTGGCGAAGAACGGAGCAACTTGAAGAATAAAGTATAAAGAATAAAGAGAAACAGGAACTCAATAGTGTGGAAGCCCTTTGAGGGCATCCACACAATAAAGAATTAGAAAAAGTTGCATTTCCTGCGAAAATGCAGTGTGAATGCCTTGTACTGGAATATGGTGAAACCAGCTGAAAAGCAGGATTATCTGAAAAGAGGTGTAGAAGCAGAAGTCTTTGCTGAAAATGGCTGTATTTGAAAGGGTACACTATGCAGTGTCAATTGAGCAGAGTACATGCAAGTAGGGAAGATGTGCAGCAAATGTCACATGTAGGATTTGAACCTGTGCCACTAGATCTCACAGCAGCTGCTCTTCCCATTGAGCCAAACTAGCTCTGGTCACAAACAAAGATATGATGAGAGAAAAGATGTTCACTGTGCTGAAGAAGCAAAATGGTGCTGAAAAGAGCTTGAAAAGATGAGGAACCTGAAAATTGTGCTCAAAAGAGATGAAAAACCTGAGAATTGTGCTGAAAAGAGCAAAAGAGGTTGGAAATTGTGCAGAAAAGAGGTGAAAAAGCTGAAATTGTGCTTAAAAAAGTGTAGAAGAGGCTGAATATTATGCTAAGAAGAAGTGGAAAAAGCTGAAAATTGTACTGAAAACAGGTGAATCAGCAAAATTCTTTTTGCTGAAAAAAGCTCAAGAAGCAGAACTTTGCGCTGAAAACAGGTGAATCAGCAGAATTTGTTTTGAAAAGTAGTGAAAAACTGAAAAATTCTGCTAAAAAAAAAGTTAAAAAAAAAAGAAGCTGAAATTTGTGTTGTAAAAGGGTTTAAACAGTTGAAGTTTTAACTGAAGAAAATGTTGCCATGAGCGGGATTCGAACCCGGCCCTCCTACTCTGAGAATGGCTGCTTATCTCACTGAGGTCAAAGGAGTTTGCAAAGAAAAGCGTCTGGACTTCTTTAAGTTGCTTGAAAACGTTTCACCTCTCATCCAAGAAGCTTCTTCAGTTCTAAGGTCAAATGGCCGAGAGTCCCAGATTTAAACCCAATGGGAGTATCCCCCCAAAGAGGGACAAAGGACCCCCTGATGATCCTCTAATCACATGCGCCAAGGTGTGAAAGCGGGTGTGGGAGTTAATCAGCCCGGGTTTCAGGTGTGCTCATTGTGAAACCTGGCCCCACCTTGTCATGTGAATTCCTGAGGTCAGATGGCCCAGGATGTGAGTGGGCATTAAGGCGTCTGGGGAGGGAACTCAAAACTGGATCATAGATGGCAGACAGTTGGTGTCGTAAACCACCGCCTCTGTTCAAAGATGGTCACTCACAGTGGACATAGATGGCCTCTTTCACTCCTCTTTCAAACCATCTGTCCTCTCTGTCCAAAATGTGAACATTGGCATCCTCGAAAGAGTGTCCTTTGTCCTTTAGATGCAGATGGACTGCTGAGTCTTGTCCTGTGGAGCTGGCTCTTCTATGTTGTGCCATGCGCTTGTGAAGTGGCTGTTTGGTCTCTCCAATGTAGAGGTCTGGGCATTCCTCGCTGCACTGTACAGCATACACCACGTTGTTAAGTCTGTGTTTTGGAGTTTTGTCTTTCGGGTGAACCAGTTTTTGTCTGAGTGTGTTGCTGGGTCTGAAGTACACTGGGATGTCGTGCTTGGAGAATACTGTCCTGAGTTTCTCTGATACACCGGCTACATAGGGCATGACAACGTTGTTGCGTCTGTCTTGCTTATCCTCCCTCGCTGGTGTCTGATCTTCTTTTCTGTGCCTCTTTGCTGACTTTATAAATGCCCAATTAGGATAACCGCAAGTTTTGAGTACTTCCTTTACACGTGCGTGTTGCTTCTTTTTTCCTTTTAACTCTTTCGAGGATGCCAATGTTTCATGTGCCTGTGAGGCATTCACACAATGAAGAGAAACAGGATCTCAATAGTGTGAATGCCTGTGAGGCATTCACACAACTAGAAAAAAGTTGCATTTCCTGTAAAAATGCAGTGTGAATGCCGTGTAGTGGAATATGAAAACAGCAGAAGAAGGATAACTACCTGCTGAAAACACTGTGTAGAAGCTGAACTCTTTGCTGAAAACTTTTGTATTTGAAAGTGTACACTAAGCAGTGTTAAGAAAGCAGCTTACACGAAAGCCGAGAAGATGTGCAGCAAATGTCACATGTAGAATTCAAACCTTTTGCCACCGGATCTCACGGCAGTTGTTCATCCCACTGAGCCAAACCAGTTCTGGTCTCAAACTGAGAAAAGGGTGAAAATGCTGAATGTTCAGCAAAAAGGAAATAAGGAAACTGAAAATTGTGCTGAAACGAGGTGAAAAAGCTGAAAATTGTTCTGAAAAGAGCAGAAGAGGCTGAAAATTGTGCTAAAAAGATGTGAAAAAGCTGTAAGTTGTACTGAAAAGAGATAAAGAAACTGAAGTGTGTACTGAAAACATCTGAAGAAGCTGGAATTTGTGCTGAAAAGTAGTGAAAAACTGAAAATTCTGCTAAAAAAGAGGTGAAAAAGCGGAAATTTGTGTTGAAAAGAGTTAAAACAGTTGAACTGTTAACTGAAAAAAATGTTGCCATAAGCGGGCTTTGAACCCGGCCCGGCCCCGACATAGTTATTGCAGTTATCTTCAGCATCTTTGATCGACAGTCTCGCCAGGCACAGGATCCTCCAGTTCTGCCACCCGCCAATCGTGCATCCGGCAGGGAATGTACCTCCAGGACACTCAGGCTCACCAGAGCCCAGACGTCTCGTTGAGAAAAGGGTGTCAATTGCATTCAGGGACCAGTTGATCAAATCCATAATTCCTCTTTTAGGTTTTAGAGAACAGACTGTGAGAGAGTGTTCCAGGGAAAAAGTAATAAAAAACACAAGACTAGAAAAGGACACAAGAGGCTAAGCAGGGAAGCTAAGGGAGAGGAGGAGGAGGAGAGGAGAAAAGTGCGACCGCCTTCCTCAAGAGCAGAAGAGAGACCTGATCACCAACCTGCAGGACCTTTTTCAAAATCAAGGCAATTGTGCAAGATATGAGTTTGTGCCAGTTTCTTTCTGTTACATTCCCCAGGAGGATGGCTCTTCTCCCTACCAACTCTTTGTTTTATCTAGGCTCCACCTCCTCTGCCCTGATTGGATGCTGCTCCGAGTCCAGCTAATTGTTAATCAGCAGAGCACTACTTAAGGCCTGTGGAGCTGTGTTTCTGGGCCCTCTGGCCATTTTGGTTGCCATACCTGTGCAGGCTTGTATGCCTTTGTGACTTGTATGTGCATTTTTGTTTTCATGTTCAGACTGCTTGTAGGGGAGAGCTGCCTTTTGTTTTGACATCCCGTTTTATCTTGTTTATGTGTTGTTAGGTAGGTTATGGTTTTAGGTTGTATATTTTGTTTTCTTTGGAGTTAGGTAAGTTTATTTTATTTTTACATCAGGGATGTTTTGTTTGTTATGTTGGCCTTGGCTCTCGCTGAAGTTATACCTCAGTCGGAACCCAAATCTCATCACCTGCATTAAATAAAGCTTTTAAAATTACCATCTTGGCTCCTCCTTCACTATCCACCTTTATGTTCGTCCCTTCAACCCCCTAGACTAGCCAGGGGACGTAACACTTTCAAAAGAGTCAGCACTCACAGTGAACACCCTGGACAGTCAACTCAGGCAACACCAGG
This sequence comes from Oreochromis mossambicus, assembly GCA_922035795.1. Lineage (NCBI taxonomy): Eukaryota > Metazoa > Chordata > Actinopteri > Cichliformes > Cichlidae > Oreochromis > Oreochromis mossambicus. The sequence goes on along the minus strand of CAKLIZ010000394.1, from coordinate 169,560 downwards.
AACCTCAGCTATATCATCACCACAAAATGATGAACCACAAAGCACAAATACCACTGTGCAAGTGCCTCAACCAGAATCAGCCCCAACCCACATGACAATGTGTGAACATCCAGAAGCAACATCAGGCAAGAACAACAGAAAATCTTGAACTCAGTAATGAAAGAGACAAAGTCACAGATAAAACCAAAAAACTCCAAGAAATATATGTAAATTAAATAAATGACGATGCCAGGAAGCTATTTGTCAAGTTGAAACAAGGTCAGAGGCAGCATGTACAACCTAAAGATAAATCTTCCTCTGATAAAGTGGCAAAGAAGACAAACAAAAGAAGACACAAAAAGGAACGATATGCCAGCTGTCATGAATTTTGAATGAAGAAATGACAGATTATGAAAACTCAGTATGCTTAAAACTCTCATCACCACAAACAAAAACTGTCATGAGCCAGAGATTATTATGCAAATCCTCATATTCATGGAAAAATAAAAGCCCAAAAGGTGAAGAGGTACCAAAGTGATGCTCATTTTCAAAAGAAAAAAGAGAGAGACTATATAATCAGAAGATATACCACAGATCCTGACTTTCAATTCAGATAGAAAAAAACATGTGGTTCAGACGTGCAACACGGATGCCAGCTTTCAAAGCAGACAGAAACAATATGTCGTCCAAAGGTACAACTGACATTCGCAGCAGACAGAAAAAATACATGGACCAGAAATACAGAGAGGATGGTGTCAGAGAAAGGAAGAGAGCATACATAAGAACAAAGTATCCATCTGATCGAAAATACAGGCACAAACAAAAACTATCACAATGACCAACAATTCAGACTGCAGCATATACAGCGCTGTGCCCAGTACCAGTGACACAATATGGCCAGAACTGCATTTTGTCAGAGAAAGGAAGAGAGCGTACATAAGAACAAAGTATCCATCTGATCGAAACTACAGGCACAAACAAAAACAATCACAATGACCCAAAATTCAGACTGCACCATATACAGCGCTGTGCCCAGTACCAGTGACACAATATGGCCACAACTGCATTTATCCATTCATAAAAATCTGTGCTGTGCACAGAGAATAAAGAAGAAATGCAGACAGCTCATAACACAATTTCAGCAAAGTCCACAGTGTGAAGCATAGCCCCAAGTTGTAGCGAGAACGCGAGACCCCACAAGCAGCTACAAAAAGAAAGTTATCACCTGCCTTCAAGAACTTGAAAAGGACAAAATCATTGACTGCCCTACATATCATTGCCTATACCCAGGGGATGCAATACCCTGCATTTAAGGACTTCCTAAGATCCACAAAGAAGGGGTCCCACTTAGACCCATTGTCAGCAGCATAAACTCAGCCACTTACAACATTTCGAAACACCTTGCTACCATCCTAGCACCACTTGTGGGGAACACCCCACATCACATCAAGAACTCCACCGACTTCACCGACAAGGTCCAGAAACTTACCCTGGACCCAGATGAAACCATGGTGTCCTTTGATGTTGTCTCTCTCTTCACTTGCTTACCCACCGCAGAGGCAGTGGAGACTTTCAGAAAACTAAAAACAAACTTAACAATGTGGTGTATGCTGTACAGTGTAGCGAGGAATGCCCAGACCTCTACATTGGAGAGACCAAACAGCCTCTTCAAAAACATATGGCACAACATAGAAAAGCCACCTCCAGGGGACAAGACTCGGCTGTCCATCTGCATCTAAAGGACAAAGGTCACTCTTTCGAGGATGCCAATTTTCACATTTTGGACAGAGAGGACAGATGGTTTGAAAGAGGAGTAAGATTGTGTTGTTAATGGGACATTTGGAACAATCACAAACATTGTGACAACCACAAAGGACGGACCAAAACCTGTGAAACTCATTGGATTGAAACTGGACAAAAAAGCGTGTTTTTGAGTCTGGAATGGCCTATGCCACACTCAGCAGCACAAGCTCATTTAAAGGACTGTACATCATAGACTTTGACGAAAAGAAAATCTATGCTGATCCTGCAATCACAGATGCACTCAAGAATAGGAGATATGCATCATTTGAGAATTGAAGACCACTGTTGTAGTTTTTAAAATCCGTAGTTTCCACAGTCCACACATTGACAGTTATCATGAACTCAGCCTTGCTGATATTTTATGTGTAACCGAAACACATCTCTTACACAAACCATACAGACATGGCAAAGGTAAATGGCAGTGGAGTTGCAATGTAAGAGAATTCTTACAGCTGAATCTCGAAAATTGCTGCAAAATGTGACTGACCTTGAATTTGTTGTTGTCAAAGTTGAACTGAAGCCAGTCAGAGCTTTGATTGCAATTGTATACAGACCGATAAATTACAGCCACATGAGATTTTTTCCAAAAATGCTAAGTCTTTTGTGCCATAGGCCAGCCCCTAATCAGGTCTTCTGAATACATATAATGGTTATCACAACCCCATTTACCGTGTTATTCACTAAAACAAAATAGGTGTAGAATGGGCCTCACAAATTGGTGCTTTATTATTTTTAAACAGGGTATAGGCTTTATATATTGACGATTGTATGGTTTTCATTATTACCTTTCACTTATTCTGTGGTTTGGAATGTAAGCTTGGTGGGTTTTTTTGTTTTTTCTTATGTTTGTTTTATATTGCTTTGCTGTTTAGTACAATGTATATAGGATGTTTAAATGCAATACATGATTGTAAATTGTATTTGTACACAAGATAGTTTGAATAATTTGAATGTGTAGTATTTTCACTTTTCACATTAAAATACCATTGAGATCAACATCAAAACTGAATGCTGCTCTATGTACAATTTTTTTTACTCCCAAGAAAATCTACTCAGGTTTACAAGCTGCTACACTGGTCACTTTAAACCACTTCAAACTGTAAATTCTAAATTCTAAATTGTAACTTCTCTTGATCCCCTGAGACTTAAGCCTATATTTATTTTCTTACTCCTTTTATATCTATTCATTAGCTTTTTTGCACTGGATGCAGCAGAGATCACAATAAAGTTTACTTTGACTTCAAAATCAGCTGTATTCTGTTTGCCTCCCTCAACTGGTATGAATGGTAAACTACACTCATGGTGCATTTGGATCCCTCTAGTGATATGAAAGGCAAACTACACTGATTGCCAGTAGCATAGGCACACTTAAAATTTCTTCAGAAATTTTCGCTGTCTAGTTTCTTAAATACAGCTCTACAGACAGAGTTAAATCTTTCCTTTTTTTTTTTTTTTTTAAAGAACAGGGCTCCGTGATGTAAGTTAACCTTTATACATGTAGTGTTTCATGTCCACTTAATGATACAGTTTAAATGGGATTGAGGGGATGATGTGTTTGCACTGCAGATTATATCCAACAACATCAAGCAGTTAAATCAAAGAGTTCATATTACTAATAGCTCACCTCTCTGCAGCAGACACCTGGCGGACTTTAAAATTATTCTCCCAGTCTTTAGACTCGTCACTCTTTAAGGACACAAAGCTCAGATCAGGTCCAGCAGGTCTCCCATAGATCCTGTTAGAAAAGAAAAGTGTGTTTTTCATTTGCTGCTACAGAAGCTGATGAATACTTTTATTATTGCAAAGAGAATCTGGTTCTCAAGGCTGAGCATGAGCAGAAGAAAACTCTAAACTCATGTTGGCAGTGTAAGAACAGTGCGCAACCCAGAGGTAAACACAGTCATTTACACTGTGCAGAACTATAGATGATCCTACTGTGAGCAGCAGGAGTTTAAATGATGGACGTTTTATAGAATAAAGGAATTTGTCGCTCAGTGACTTCCTTTGACCAGGAAACAACATCAAGCAGTTCATTTAAATCAGACATCAAAGAGTTCATGTTACTAAGCAGACACTTGCTGGACTTTAAATTTAATAGGCGGACTTCTAGACCGGTCACTCTGTAAGGACACACAGCTGGGTTGAGGTCCAGGTTGGTTCCTGTGAATAATGATGGAGCAGTGATGTGAGTGCTGAGTTGTGACATGGAGAAGAGTCATGGAAACTTAGAGGCTACATCCACACTAATGTGTTTTCGTTTAAAAACGCATCGTTTTCTCTCTGTTTTGGCCACACTAAAACAGCATTTTTTCTGATGGAAAACGCAGCGTTTTCGAAACGGTCTCGAAAATGCATACATTTAAAAACAGTGCTTTCCCGTCGCAGTGTGGACAGCGAAAATAGAGACTTTCTAAAACAATGACACATGTTAGTCATATGATGCAGTCATGTGACCAACTAAACTAAGATAGCGGAGGGTATTATACAGCAGTTGTTTTGTTTGCTCCCATTTTGACAGCCCTATTAAAGATTAATATCACTTTGTACATGCTCCATATAGCTTTCTTTAAATTCTTTAATTCTCACTCACTTTTGCAACATTGTACTTCTGTGTTATTCGCAGCAACAACTCCACCTCATTGTTAGTCCATTTAAGAAACTCGGTGCTTTTCCTCAACATTTTGCCGCAATGTTTCAAAGAGCCGGAAAGTAAACCGCAGTCAGAAATGAGGCAGGTCAAATCTTCTTGCGTTTCACGCATGCGCAGTGCTGGTATGTAAGCGTTTTCGGCCGTTTCAATGTGGACGCACAACTCTGTGAAAACGACTGAAAACGGTACTGTCAACGCGGAGCGTTTTCAGACAAAAACGCCTTTTTCAAATCTATCCGGGCTAGTGTGGACGTAGCCAGAGATGACCACCTCACCTCTGAGCTTTGGTCTGGCTCTCATGTTTCCCACACAGAGTGGTTTTAGAGGGAGGGACTCCCTCTTCTCTGTCCTCACACTGATCCATGCTGCTGAATTCACATCCACATCAGCTCACACACACACTTTTTACCTTCACATGCAGAAGAAACACAAATCTTTGACGTGCACATCAACTGAGAGCTGCAAAGGTCATGTCTGATGTGTTGGACTAACATCCACTCCATCTGACACACAGCTTTCCTCAGTTCTACTACTACTACAAAAAGTGTCAGACAAAGAGCAATTACTAACTGCTACTCTAACTGCTAGCTGCTTTGCTAGCTAAGCTAACTAAGTAACAGTTAATCTGAAAATAGTTAACGTGGAACAACAGCAGAGCTCAGGCTGCATTTAGAATGTTTAGTTCCGGCTACTTCGGTTAAACACATGTGTTGTAGATTTTCTCTGTGAAGAGCCAGCACCAGCTGACTGTCAGGGTTTCTGGGTCATTGACCGGGTATTTTCAGTTCATGTTCACTGTTTATCTTCCGTATGTTCCACTTTCTGTTTTTATTGTGTTAACCTTACTCTGTGTGCATTATGTTCTAGTTCTCTTCCCATTTATCATTACTTGATTATGTTCAGCTGTTCACTCACCTGTCTCTAACCACTCATTATTCAGCCTGTGTACTTAAGTCCCTCAGTTTCATCAATTCAGCATTGTGTCATTGATGTCATCTTTCTCATGTGTGCTCTCAGTTTAGCCAGCCATTCAGTTATCCAGCCAGCCATTCAGTTATCCAGCCAGTCAGTGTTCGTTCATCTTCTGTTCATCCACTCTTTATAATAAACCTTCAGTTCATCACTATCCACGAGTCCTGCGTTTGGGTCACTTCTTCGCATCTGCACACAAGCCCTGACAGAATGACACGACCTGTGCCACGAAGTCACGCGTATGACCTAGCGGGCTCGGACCTTTTTCGAGCGGCAGGAGGTAGCACTCTCCATTTGGGTGGAGAAGCTCAGGTGGAAACAGCGGCTATTCTCAGAGAGGGAGGACGTTTTTGAGGGGACTCGCCTGGCTCTGGGCAGGCCTCGGAGACGCCGCGGTCCTCCACCTGTTGCCTCACCTGCACGTGAGCATTCTCCATGGACACTGGGAGTCACTCGCCGAGCTTCAGCTGCTCCCTCTCTCGCTGCTCCGCTCCTCGCTCACCCACCGCCAGCCGCTTCATCCACCGGCCCTTCCACCTCGGTGTGCCGCAACGGCTCCCACCTCAGCTCTGCAGAGGCTCCATTGCTCGGCGCACCTGCTGCTACAGCTAAGCGGAGGCGAAGCTCACGCTGCCTTCGCGTTTCCTGTGTGGAGCAACAGTGTCAGGCGGTGAACGAAACAGACTCTATTTTCCCTCCTCTTCACCAAAACCCAGAGACTGTTAATTCCTCAGAGACTCTAACTGCCACTGCTCACCGTCCTGCTAAACCAAAGACTGTTTACTGTGACTACATTCTGGATTATCCAATTAATACCCACCATCCTGCCTCCGAACAGACTGCTCCACCATCCCAGGCCACTGCTAAAGACATTATCACTGTTAAACCTGATAATTTCTCCCACTCAATCACCATTTCCTCACCCATTACTCAAACTTTTTCTGCTAGCAGGGCAGCTCAGAGCCTGCCTTCCCCTCTACCTGTTTCACCTTCTCAGGTGAAGGCAGCTAATGCTCAGCCTGTCCCTGCAGCACCTCCTCGGGTGGCTAGGGCCCAGCCACCTTCCGTGCCTGTCCCAGCACCCAGGCTGAGGGCAGCCAGAACCCAGCCTGACCTCCCTAAAGGCTCGGAAGAGCTAGCCTCTCCACCTGTCAGTCTACCACTTCATCCACCTCCTGATCCAGCCTTTCACGCTCTAGCACTATCTCTGGTTAGGCTAGCTGATCTGTTTCCAGCTCAAGCACCAGATTTACTAGCCCAGGCTGCAGGATTGTCACCTTCTTTAGCTCTGCCAGTAGCTCCACCAGCCTCAGCTCAGCCATTAGCTCCGCCAGCCTCAGCTCAGCCATTAGCCTCCCCAGTCCAGTCAGTTCAGTCGCCTGCTGTTCAGCTTCTTGTCCAGTCAGTCCAGTCACCTGTAGCTCACTCTCCTGTCCTCCAGTCACCTGTAGCTCACTCTCCTATTCTGCTGGCCCGGCCTGTCTCCAGCCAGAGGTTTCCGGACCTGCTCAGTCGCCTCCACTGCCTTCCGCGTGGTCGGCCTCCAGATCTGCTCAGTCACCTCAGCCGCTGGCCACGCGTCCACCCACCGGATCTGCTCAGTCGCCTCAGCCGCTGCCCACGTGACCGCCCACCAGAACTGTTTCGGCTCAGCCGCTGGCCGCGTTGCCGCACACCTGAACTGTTTCGTTTTGGACTCTGTCCCTGTGAGATGACTTTAGTCTCATCAGCAACATTAGCTAATTATGAATTACTAGCTAATTTTAAAATTACAGTTGGGTACAGAAATGAAGCCCAACAACCATGTTTTTATGGTCCCGTGGTCTCAGCCTCAGATACTTATCAAATCAAACAAAGCTCATTAAACAAACACACAAATCAACAAAAATATTTTCTCCTTTATTTCTGTGAAACAATGCTGTCTAAAATGTTTCTAGCGGTTAGTATCATGGTTGCTAGGCAACCTGAGCAGCACGACGGAGGCTACACGGTCCCATTTCACAAGCCTCGCACTTCCGGCCTTCTCGGTTTTCGAGGATGCAGCCCACGTAGACCGCGAAGACCAGGTTCTCCGAGGCTGCAGACCCTGAATTGGGTTATAGCCACTATGTGTTAATAGACCTCTCTGAACTGAATCATACCTGTAATTAATCTCTGGCTCTCTTCCTTCCATCAACCCGACTGGTCGCTGCAGATGGCTGCTCCTCACTGAGCCTGGTTCTGCTGGAGGTTTTTTCCTGTTAAAAGGGAGTTTTTCCTTCCCACTGTTACCAAAGTGCTTGCTCATAGGGGGTCATATGATTGTTGGGTTTTTCTCTGTATGTATTATTGTAGGGTCTACCTTACAATATAAAGTGCCTTGAGGCAACTGTTGTTGTGATTTGGCGCTGTATAAATAAAATTGTAAACTACATCAACTCACATGGAAAAGTCCAACCTAACATTAAAGAACATTAGAGAATTTTACTGCAGCAAATTCAATTCAAATATTTTTATACAGTAAAGCAGTTTGTAATACTTGACCTGTTTAGCAAAAATATATTTATACTCTCCAGTTAAAAAGCTGATCCCTTTATCTCCCTTCTAATTTGTTTTGTCTATATCTTTTGGGTTACCTCTTTTAACTCTTTGGTAATACTTTGGTCTAAGAACATCAAAAGATACAAAAATTGAACATTTGAAGATATATATATATATATATACACATACACATACACACACACACACACACACTATAGTTTTAAGCAGTCAGACATGTTTCATCTAGATTTGAACTACATGTATTAAAAAAAAAATCCCTCAATTCATTTTTTACACTTTCTATCTTCGGCTGTTTATATGAATATAAAGATCCAGTTCCATTCTCTCCGAGCTCAAGACAGACAGCTGAAAGTGTTAACCAGTAAAACATCACAGACTGACTTTAATGGAGAGACCAGAAATAAAAACACACACAGTTTGATGTGCGAAGAAATCAAACGTGAGCTGAACAAACACTAAAGTTCCTAAAGACAAACTGTTAAATGAGGAAACAAAGCAGACTTACAGCTTCTTTACACAGACACACCAACAACAAGCTCCACTCCACACCTGGACACTAAACACGGACAGACAGGTGAGCTGCTTCCTGGAAGGGGGTGTGACTCCAATGTCTTAACTTTAAAAATATGCCTGAAGGTTTCACAATGTGTTCCTGTCTTGACTTGTTTTATTCAGGCTCTAAAACCGTTTTGGGTGTGTTTTTTTTTCTCCACTGATAAGAATGGACTGACAATTTTAGCTGTACAATGCCACAAGAGCACAGATATACAGTGGTTCTGAGTGGACATGTGGACTACGACATAAGAAAACACCAGCAAATGGAAAAAATACAGTAAAAGCATAGAAAAAAATAAAGGAAATAGACAAAAGAATACACATTAGAAAAAAGAAAAATTAGACAAAAAGAAAACAGAAATAGAAAAAATAAATTTTAAAAAGGAAAAAAAACTGATAACAGTAAATGGTGTTATGGAAATTTTAACAATAACCTGCAAACACCTCGGCGAGCATGATTTGAAGTGAATTTAATAACAATATGCAATATGGAGAGACCCTGGTCAAACATCCTAAACAGTCTCTGATGATTATACACAAACAGACAAAGACATTCCACAGCTCTTACATATTGGACCAACTCAAGGGAGGGCGGGGCTATACTCTCAGCCCTATCCTTAAAGCCTTGTCCCTCACGAAGACAGTCTTGACCTTCTTTTCTGCTTGGCCATTGCCTAAAATTTACATTCCTGATAAGCAGAAGGGGGGGTCTCGCCCCCACTGTGTCAGTGTGTAAGTGTGATAGAGCATAAGGCTCATTTGTGATGCAAGCATACAATTAATGTAAAAGTGATATTACTATTACTAATGTCATATGGTTAAATATGTGATTAATACAACAGAAAAGAAATCTGCTTCCATAATCGCAAACATGTATTATTTGTGTCATGTGATTAAATACACGTTGCCTCAAATCTTTTTTCTCACACAAAACTAATGAACCCACTGCTTCTCTTGAACATGTCTCAGTGCGGTCCTTTGCGTGTTTTGGTGCCAGTTCAGGGCTTGTCGTCTTTTGAAGACAGGTCAAAAGTGAGAGGATTTTAAATGGGATGGTCTAACCCACAATACGCTGCCCAGTTTACCTAGCAACCATCACATCGTCTGCTATTCTTCTATTCTGTTCTATAAGCCTTGTAAACAGCATCCATGCTTCATATAACTGAAAAAACAAAATATGACATTTATTTTGAGCTACATTATGCTGCTGATACTTACATAGGTTCAGTTTCTAATAAAAAATATTTTACTTTACATTCCATGTCTTTACTTAAGTTTTTAACTTGAAGGGCATGAGTACTTTCTCTCACACTGAAAACAATCAATGATAAAATTATTTTAACATTTCCTTTCCATTCTTTGAACTTAGTTCAACTGATCCTGATGTTTGTGCGGGACCATAAAAATGATATCCAGTTGTGTGTCATGGTCGTCCTTTACAGCCTAAACATTGAACCTCTGTCAGTTTTTCAGATCGTTCTGTTTGTGGATCTATTACTGGCATTATTTATCCATAAAGTCTTAATCTCTCTGTAATGCTAAATTCAATCTTTGAATGCTGTGCATCATAAAGTAAAGGCTTTAAAAGCAGGTGAAACCTGAGCTGCATTAAGTTCTAACATCACATGAGTGTTGTTAGTACTAACATGACTAACATTAAGCACTAACATCATTAATGTGAATCTAGTACTTAATGCGGAGGTCTGTCACAGGGCTAAAAAATATAGACAGACAACCAATCAAACCGCTCCTTCAAAATGGCCAATTAATCCCCAAAATTGCATGCTTTTGGACTGTTTATTGGCCAAGTATATGCACAAACACATACAAGGAATTTGGTTCCGTTAGATGGTGACTCTCAAGCACAGCAATGTAAATCCCAACAATATGTAAAGGACACAACACAGACACACACACACAGACACACACACACACACACACACACACACTGGATATTTTCTGCTTTAATGTGGTTATGGCGTTAACATAATTTTATCGCCATTAACGCTGACAATACTAATATGTAAAATTCCCCTCTCTGCCCTGCAGGTGGTCTATCCTTCAAGCTCGTATTACATCCGGTTCTTTCATTCTTTTACTGACAGAGAAACACCCGACTCAGTGTGGTCAAAATAATTTATAATTATTTTATTCAATCATTACTTTCCGGAAAGGGATGTGCATAAGCTAAACGCTCTGCAGATCTGAAGGACTAGAAGCCAAATGTGCATAACATAATCAGTCATATGTCACACTTAGTCACACATAGTTTTGATAAAAACAACTCTGCAGTGCACTCTGCCTAGTTTCCATTCCTGTACTCTGCAGCCCTGCACAAAGCGTCTTCTGAATAGTTTCCTGTACTATTAAGCTTCCACTAACTTAAGCCTCTCAGGGAACCTGTCACCCTCTGACCTAGTTCTCTCTCACAGCTGGCCTTCTCCTAAATTGACCTGCTATTAAAATGCATAAAGCAAGCTATAACACTAAAACAGCTCTGGAAAATATAACTACCTCCTCTGCTGGGAGCTGCTGGAGTCACTCGCCTAGCTTGGGGGTCACTGCACAGAGTGCTCCAATTTCGACTGGGACCGCTGTTATCTTCACCCTCTACATCTTCTCGAGCTCTTCTATGAGTCCTGGGTACTTCTCAAGCTTCTCGTGTTCCTTTTTCCTGACGTTGCTGTCATTCGGTATCGCTACATCTACCACTGCAGCCGTCTTCTTCTGTTTGTGTACCACCACTATGTCCGGTTGGTTAGCCACCACCATTTTGTCCATCTGTTTCTGGAAGTCCCACAGGATCTTAGCTCGGTCATTCTCCTCCACCCTAGGGGGTGTCTCCCATCTTGACTTCGGGACTTCCAGGCTGGCACAGATGTTTCTGTATACTATGCTGGCCACTTGGTTATTGTGGTCCATGTATGCCCTGCCTGCTAGCTTCTTAGACCCTGTTGTTATGTGCTGGATTGTCTCAGCGGCAGCGTTACACAGCCTGCACATGGGGTCTTGCCTGGTGTGATAGACCCCAGCCTCTATGGATCTTGTACTTAGAGCCTATTCCTGTGGTGCCATGATTAGTGCCTCTGTGCTGTCTTTCAGTCCAGTTTTGTCCAGCCACCTCTATCTGCCGGTGATACATACTGTGCAGGGGCTTGTTCTTCCATGACGGTTGTAGGTGTTCTCTATGTCTGCAATGTTGCCCTCTGGTAGTTCGATCCCCTCAATTCTGACTACCTTGCCTCTCTTTGTTATCATTCGACTATCATTCTTTTTCATAGTATAATCTTCACGTGCTTCATCCGAAGCACACTCTGTGTACTCACGACCTAATTTATAGCCAAAGTATTCACTCACTGTGTCTCTGCTGTTTCGCTAGCTTAGCTTAGCTCGTATCCAACTTGCTAGCAGCATGGCCTCTTCACCTGTCCTTCCTGCACTTTCCCACTCATTGTGTCAGATGTTTAGTTACTCCTCGGCCTCCTTTAGCAGTAATGATACTTCTGACAAATGTAGCATATTTGCAGCTCCGGAGGCCAGGATTACTGAATTGGAGACTTGGCTTCACACCCTTCATTCACCCGTAGCTAGCCAGGCCCCTGTAGCTGGTGCAGCCGAAGATGGCGTAGGCCCCGCTAGCTGTTCCCCGGCAGACCCCAAGCAGCTGGGGAAAGAGGGCGGGGCTGGGAGACTGTGAGGAGGAAACATAGTCTTAAACAGAAGCCCCAGGTACACTACCAACCTGTTCATGTGTCTAACCTTTTTTCCCCACTCGGCGACACACCCGCCGGGGATTAAACTCTGGTAATTCGTGATTCTGTTTTCAGACACGTGAAGCTAGAGACACTGGCAACCATAGTCAATTGTCTTCCAGGGGCCAGAGCCGTCGACATTTAAGGAAATTTAAAACTGCTGGCTAAGGGTAAACGTAAATATAGTAAAATCATAATTCACATTGGCAGCAATGACACCTGGTTACGCCAATCGGAGGCCACTAAAATCAATATTGAATCAGTGTGCAACTTTGCCAAAACAATGTCGGACTCTCTAGTTTTCTCTGGTCCCCTCCCCAATCAGACCAGGAGTGACATTTTTTAGCTGCACGTTCTCCTTAAATTGTCTGAGTGGTGTTGAAAAAATTATGTGGGCTTCATAGATAATTTGCAAACCTTCTGGAGGAAACCTGGTCGAGTTAAGAGAGACGGCATCCATCCCACTTTGGATGGAGCAGCTCTCATTTCTAGAAATATGAACAAATTTATTAAACCACCCAAAATATGACTATCCAGAGTTGGGACCAGGAAGCAGAGCTGCAGTCGTACACGCCTCTCTGCAGCTTCTCTCCTCCTGTCCCCCCCAAAAAAACCCCATCTCCATAGAGACTATGTCAGCTCCCAAAAAGACAAAAAACAAACTAAAAACCTGCAATAAACAACCTAAACATAAAAAAAAAAAATCACAAAGAAAGAACAATACAGTATCCACATCTCAATCAAAGAGTAAAACAGTGAAATGTGGATTATTAAATATTAGGTCTTTCTCCTCCTCCTAGCCTATGACTTAATAATTGATCAACAAATTGACTTATTCTGCCTTACAGAAACCTGGTTGCAGCAGGATGATTATGTTAGTTTAAATAAATCAACACCCCCAAGTCATTCTAACTACCAGAAACTTTGAAGCACAGGCCGAGGGGGTGGTGCGGCAGCAATCTTTCACACCAGCCTATTAATCAACAAAAGACCAAGATAGACTTTTAATTCATTTGAAAGCCTGATGCTTAGCCTCATCCACCCCAGCTGTAAAACTCAGAAACCAGTCTTATTTGTTATCATCTATCATCCACCTGGGTCTTACACAGAGTTTCGCAATGATTTCTCAGACTTTTTATCTGATTTAGTGCTGTCACAGTCTGGCTGAGTCAGACTGTATGTGTTTGCAAAAGAGGACTCAAACGCAGACCAAAAACAGAACGTGACGTGGATTAACAAAAAAACAAGCCGTTTTTTGAGGCTAGCAAAAAAGGTACAAACAAAGGGCGTGGGTGAAAACTAAACAATAACCTAAACTGGGTGAACTAAATCTAAAACATGAAAAAAAAAACCAACTTAAACATGGTGAACTGACACGGTTACCTGAAGACGTGACGTGGACGAGCAGAGGAGCTGACAAGCTGACAAGGAATGACTGAAGACACACGGGCTAATTATACACAGGAGGATAATGAGGGAAATGGAAACACATGAGGAAACAGCATGACAACATGAACTTGACAACATACGACTAATATAAGAGATAAAACTTTAAACTTTACTTTAAAACTTTAAAAGAACCCACGCACCACTTTAATCACACTCTAGATCTTGTTTTAACATATGGCATAGAAACTGAACATTTAACAGTGTTAAACTCTCCTGTCTGATCATTTCCTGATAACATTTACATTTACAATAATTGATTACACAGCAATGGGGAGTAGACTTTATCACAGTAGATGTCTTTCTGAAAGCGCTGTAACTAAGTTTAAGAACATAATCCACCCACTGTTATCATCTTCAATACCCTGGACCAACACAGAGCAGAGCAGCTACCTGAACATTACTCCAACAGAGGTCGATTATCTTGTTAATAATTGTACCTCCTCACTACGTACGACTCTGGATACTGTAGCTCCTGTGAAAACTAAGGCCTCAAAACAGAAGTACCTGACTGTGTGGTATAATTCTCAAACATATAGCCTAAAGCAGATAACTCATAAGCTGTAGACGAAATGTCATCTCACAAATTTAGAGGATCATCATTTAGCCTGGAGAAATAGTTTGCTGCTTTATAAGAAAGCCCTCCGCAAAGCCAGAACATCTTACTATTCGTCACTGATTGAAGAAAATAAGAACGACCCAAGGTTTCTCTTCAGCACTGTAGCCAGGCTGACAAAAAGTCAGAGCTCTACTGAGCCGACCATCCCTTTAACGTTAAATAGTAATGGCTTCATGAACTTCTTCACAAATAAAATTTTAATTATTGGAGAAAAAATTACCAATAATAATCTCCAAGATGTACTATTATCGACAACTACTTTTAGTACCATTGATGTTAAGTTAGACTCTTTTTCTCCAATTGATATTTCTGAGTTAACTTTATTAATTACTTCCTCCAAACCATCAACGTGTCTTTTAGACCCCATTCCTACAAAACTGCTCAAAGAAGTCCTGCCATTAATTAATGCTTCAATCTTAAATATAATCAACCTATCTCTAATAATCGGCTATGTACCACAGGTCATCAAGCTGGCTGTAGTTAAACCTTTGCTTAAAAAGCCATCCCTAGACCCAGCTGTCTTAGCTAATTATAGGCCAATCTCCAACCTTCCTTTCATATCAAAAATCATTGAAAGAGTAGTTGTTAACCAGCTAACAGATCATCTGCAGACGAATTGCTTATTTGAAGAGTTTCAGTCAGGTTTCAGAGCTCATCACAGCACAGAAACAGCTTTAGTGAAGGTTGCAAATGATCTTCTTATGGCCTCTGACAGTGGACTCATCTCTGTGCTTGTCCTGTTAGACTTCAGTGCAGCGTTTGATACTGTTGACCATAATAATCTATTAGCGCGATTAGAGCACGCTGTAGGTATTACAGGTACTGCGCTGCAGTGGTTTGTATCATATATATCTAATAGACTCCAATTTGTGCATGTAAATGGAGAGTCCTCTTCACACACTAAGGTCAATTATGGTGTTCCACAGGGTTCAGTGCTAGGACCAATTCTGTTTACATTATACATGTAAACAGAAATACAAAATTCGAGAGACAGACACTATCTCTACTTTGAAGATTAGGCTTAAAACTTTCCTTTTCGGTAAAGCATATAGTTAGGGCTGGACCAGGTGACCCCGAATCCTCCCTTAGTTATGCTGCTATAGACGTATGCTGCCGGGGGATTCCCATGATCCATTGAGTTTTTCCTTTCCAGTCACCTTTCGCACTCACTATGTGTTAATAGACCTCTCTGCATTGAATCATACATGTTATTAATCTCTGTCTCTCTTCCACAGCATGTCTTTATCCCGTTTTCCTTCTCTCACCCCAACCGGTCGCAGCAGATGGCCACCCCTCCCTGAGTCTGGTTCTGCTGGAGGTTTCTTCCTGTTAAAAGGGAGTTTTTCCTTCCCACTGTCGCCAAAGTGCTTGCTCATAGGGGGTCATATGATTGTTGGGTTTTTCTCTGTATGTATTATTGTAGGGTCTACCTTACAATATAAAGCGCCTTGAGGCGACTGTTGTTGTGATTTGGCGCTTTATAAATAAAATTTAATTGAAATTGAATTGAATTGAATATGTCTTTTCATCTTAGCCACTATGATGCCTGACAGGAGCTTCCATGTGGTACTGAGGCAGGTTATTGGTCGG
Source organism: Oreochromis mossambicus (assembly GCA_922035795.1). Taxonomy (NCBI): domain Eukaryota; kingdom Metazoa; phylum Chordata; class Actinopteri; order Cichliformes; family Cichlidae; genus Oreochromis; species Oreochromis mossambicus. The sequence continues at coordinate 153,653 of CAKLIZ010000394.1, read as the reverse complement.
TAGTTGGATGGGACTCATCCCTTCTGGGGAGGTCCTTGAGAATCAAGACTCTCCGGCCATCAGTTAGCCATTTGGGGTTTCTCTCATCGACTAGCAGCTGGTTCACTTGTGCTGCCAGATGTTCGTGGAGTGCATTTGGATTCTTCAGCTAGTAGGTGTGAACCATGTCGGGGCCTGGTGCTGTCCAACTCTTCATACTGGAGACCCTTTCTTGGATGCTGTTGCAGCCCTGGCCTCGGAGGTGGTGAGCCGGCATGCCTGTAAGGAAATCCAAGTGTGCCAAGGACTCTCTTTCTTCTCACCATAATGTGTGGTGCTACCCGGTTCCTGGAGGCAGTTCCATTTCATAAAATCACAACAAAATCATTTGTAAGGGTGTTGACAACATTCTTTTCGGTTTTTGAGTTAGTATTTGGCTATACACCTCCAAGCTCTGAAAGAAACATTTTTGATTCAGAAGGCAAGTTCCAAAATAAATGTAAGAAAAAACATGAAAATCTTCCATGACCATTTGAGGCAGGCCAATGCTCTGGCTAAACAGCACCTTGCTGTTGCGCCAGGAAAAATGAAACGCCAGTATGATATATCACCATCTTACAATGCTGTGATTGCAGCCATTCCCCAACTCTATGTGAATGGTACTCATGGCCATTGATCAGTGGGATCTGATCAGTGGTAGTTGGTCAATGGTCATGAGAATTTGCATAATTATGATGAAGAAACTGACCTCCCAGCCCATTGCTCCTTCAGTGGTGCTAGTTTCAGTCATTATGCAATTGCATTGTTTATAAGATTGGGGAAAAGTCAGCTGAGACTGAAGAAGTCATTTTGATGAGTGACGAAATGTTTCTCCCACTGAAAACGCTACATCCAGATGAACAGAATCAACTTTTGAAAATTTACTTACCTGGATAACTGAGCATGCATCAAGAAGTGCAGGGGAGAGAACACAGGTAGGAATAATAAAACACTAAACACTAAACACAAGAGAGCCCTAAGAACTAATACAAAATCAGATGAAATTAGAAATTAATGACAACAAACTCGAAAACACTGGGTCAGCAACCCTGGACCATGACACACACAAAGAACCAATGAGAGTGAAGAACAGGATAAAGAGCTCCTGTGATGGTGGCAAAGAAATTAGCAGCAGACTATAGCAGTTTAGATCAGGATACAAGTAGAACAAGCTCAGCGGAGCTCAGGCCCATATCTTTGATTAGGAACAACATCAGTGATATACTGCTGCTCGAGCAGATTCAAGCACTGCTCTCACATTACAGCAGCTGATGAGATAAACAGCTGATCACTCACAGCTGGTGCACTGTTGGATCTCCAGATGTTCACTTGGCTGAAGTCTGTGAAGAAACTGTGGTCCACGTAGTTCAAACAGTACGGCCTCAGATTGGACCAAGCTCCCCAGATCACTGCAGCTCTGCTGGTACATGGACATCTCTTTTCCTCATTCTTGGAGCTCCTGCAGGTCTGTCCACAACACCAAGGTGTTCTCACTTGCCTTTTCTTTGTCCTCATCCTTCATCAGCTGTGTTGTGTCTTTGTTGTACAGTGTTGTTTCCACGATCTAGAGCTGGTATTCCCCCACTGAATGTACAAGTATGCCAGTACAAGTGTACAAGTACTTTCTTCAGGTGAAAAAACATCCTTCAAAGGTCCTGACTTTGATCTGTAGGACAGGAAACATACTGATAAGAGTTTTAAAGTGTCTTTGTACATGATTCAAATGAGCAGGTATGAGTTTGGTTACTGCAGTTTGTGCTTCATGAGGAGTGCTGAAACAGAGGCAGCGTGTGCCTGCAGGTGAATGTACACTGCTGTTATAAGAGCTGTGGAAACTTAGGTAAAAAGAATGTAATGATGCAGCAGAAAGTTCCAGGACAGTCACAGAGTTAGAGCATCATTTGTGAACATAAAGACAGAAAGGTCATCCAAAGTTTTACTAAACAGAAGATTATCATCAGTGACGCTGTCTTTAAAACACTCTTATTAGAAATGCATAACTTTAATTTGAAAAATTCAGAGTTTTTTCTCTTGTTATGTTTGTTTGAAGCTGCTTCATGTTGGTTTCAGCTGTTTGGAGTTTCCACTTTCTAAACTTCGACATTCTGAACTTTTTTTTAGCTCTGAACAGATGATGAAACACTGAATGATTTCAAGCACACACTTTGTTTAATAAACTTACATCTTTCATTCTTTATACATATTATAGACCTGTGATTTGTCAGTGATCAGCTGTGATTATCTGGCAGCAGCACTGAAGTCCAACCCTTCCCATCTGAGAGAGCTGGACCTGAGAGACAACAACCTGCAGGATTCAGGAGTGACGCAGCTGTGTGGTTTTCTGGAGAGTCCATGATGTGGACTTGAAACTCTGAGGTCAGTCACCTCAAGATGAATATGATGTGAAAGTTACTAAACTGCAGACATAAGGCTGATATTATAATAATTCAGAGAGAGGGTACCCTGGTTAACTGTGTAGCGTTCTTCCTCACAGTTCTAAGTATCAGACACAACAATTAATAATTCACAGCTGACTCTATTTAGCAGGTCAAAGGTCACAGAACACAGAAATCTGTGAAACAGAAACAGTTTGGAGCAGGAGTTATTGCACATTTATGGCCTGCTGGGTAATGCTAGCTGGTCACATATGGGTGTTAACGGCTGTTAGAAGCTCTGTGGCTGAAGAACACTGAAGAAGAGAAAAGAGAGATGAAGGATGAAGAAAAGAGGTGGAGGTGAAGCAGAAGTTTTGCTCCAGAGAGAAGCTGTGTCTGTGTGGGTGGGGCTCAGGTAGCTCCGCCCACACAGTGATAGTGAAGCAGGTGAAGAGTAATAAATAAAGACTTTAAAAGCAGACAGATTTTCATAAGCTGATGTACAAACATGTAGATTGATGATGGCAGGTACAGAAACAGGTCCATAAAGACTGAAGTGTGTCTCCATTCCTTTGCATATTCCATATTTGATACTGATAGTTTCCAGAAGAGCAAGCATCAAACATGTCTCCAAACATGTGACGAGTCTGACTGACATCATTTCTCATCAATCCCAATAGAACACTTAGATAGTCCAATCAGGTACTCCTAGCACAACCTAGTACTCAATTGAAGTTGAGAGGTGACCGGGGCTTTGCAACCATAGCACCTAGACTCTGGAATAACCTCCCTGTTCATATTCGTACTGCCGAGTCTATCCAGTCTTTTAAATCACGTCTTAAAACCTATCTTTTTACTTTGGCTTTTGATTCTAACTAGTTGGCTGCTATCTGGCTTGTTACGTGTCCTGTTTTTATTGTTTTGTTTTAATTGTCTCGTGTTTTTACTGACTGTGACGCACTATGGTCAACTTTGTTGTTTTTAATATGTGCTATATAAATACATTTTGATTTGATTTGATTTGATTTCTACAGAGAACAATGTGAGCTCTCAGCAGTTCACTTCAATAAGGACAAAAAGTGCAGCAGGAATGACTAAACCCACTAACAGTCTGATATCCCCGTGATCCTGCTGTTCTACAGCATCATCATTAATGCTGCTACACTACCATCACTGCAGCTGACCAATCAGCTTCTGCGACATTATGTGATGCTCTGTGACTCAGACTGGAGAAATGCTAAATGGCTAACCTGAAGCTAACCTGAGAAATGAGTGATGATTCCTACAAAGTGTGTGTGTTCAGTATGAGATGAGTTTGGTAGTACTGTGTGTGCACAGATGGACCCACAGGACATCTCCTATATGAAGAAACTTTGAAAAGTTTGTCCAACAGTGGGAAACATTTCAGAGAATATCTCAGAGAATATCTGTGAAACAGAAGCTAAACCTAATAATAGAAGAAAAGCAAAATAATGATCAAAATCCTGCTCCGAACCATTGTTTAAACATCACTATTTCTACACAGACCTGGTCCAGACAGCAGAGATTTGCAGAGTGAAGAAGTTCATTAGAAGAAACTGAGTAAGTGCAACTTTAATTATTTCCAGTCTCTGAAGACTCTTCTTCACAGATCACCTGCTCTTTGTTTCTTAGCATTTTTCTGCAGAGAACACGCAAAGACTCGTTTCATCTCTAACCTCTGGTGTTGAATAAAGACTCTAAAGCAACAACAAAGTCTCCAACATCCAGCTCAGAGCCTTTCAAACAGAGTGTGCAGGTGTGTTCTCCTTACATCACATCAGACTAACAGTCTGTGTGGGCGTCTTCATCAGACTGTGCTGCAGGTCAGTACCAACATCATGAAACGTTCCTCACACATCTGCCACTGTTTGATCCTCTTTAACAGAGGAAGTGTAACTGTGCTGTGATGTTTAGTCACACTCAGTGTTCATGTGGACTCTGAACAGACTCACAGTCAAACTAGAAGAACACTGAAGATGGAAGCGTGGAAATCAACCATGATGAAATAATGTTTGACCTTCTACAGCTGAACAAGGAACGTGTGGATGATTTGATTATTTCAGTCAGAGTGGAATTTGCTCAGAGAAACAGGAAAGAAGAAGCGACACCAACTTGATAATTTAATTCCCTTTAATGCTGTCAGCAGAAAGTCACACAGAAAATCTGCTGCCACCACACAGACAATAGAGGCCTTACTCATTCCAGGTAACAGCAAGAACAGCAAGTTTGAACTTCTATACTTGCTGCAATGAGTTCACTAAGCAACAGGATTCTGTATATGTGACTCAGCTCACAGTGATCAGTGTGTTCACACCTGCAGCTAAAAAAAGGTTTCATGTCTTCACACATCAGCATGTGAACTTTACTCTGACTTAGACTCAGTCTGACGGCATATTTCTGGAGTGAACACGAAGGTGTGCCTTGTACAACCTGTTGTCCTTCTCTCACGCTACTGGTCGCAGCAGATGGCCACCCCTCCCTGAGCCTGGTTCTGCCGGAGTTTTCTTCCGGTTAAAGTCCTTATAAAGGACAGTCCTTTGGTGACAGTCCTTCCCACTGTCGCCAAAGTGATGCTCATAGGGGGGGTCATATGATTGTTGGGTTTTTCGCTGTATCTATTATTGTGGGATCTAATGTACAATATAAAGCACCTTGAGGCGACTGTTGTTGTGACTTGGCGCTATATAAATAAAATTGAATTGAAAAATTGAATTGACTGTACACTAATATCTTCATTTTTTTCATCTCCGTTCAGTAAAGAACTCTTACTGTCCAACATCTTACTTGGTATTTAAATCAACTACTGAATCAAAAATCAACAATATTGTTTTTCTCCACACTTCTGTTATTTCACCCTGTGCTTTATATAACATGCCTGAGCTTGTGTGGTATTTTATCTACCAAGTTCCTGAGGAATCCTGATAGGAGGCTTAAAACACACACACACACACACACACACACACACACACGCACACACACAGCAAAAAGTGCCAGTGTGAAATTGACAATGTGTTAAATTTCACACTAGAAAACTGTCTATATGTGTCCAGTCTTTTGAGTGTTAAATTAACACTTTTGAAAGTGTTATTTTTTTTAACAATGTCGTAATGTAATGTTAACACTGTCTAGAGTTAAAGATTAACACTGACTAACACTGAACAGTGTCAACAATAACGCATTGTTCACACTTTATGCGTAAACATAACGCATAAAATTATACAAAATGACAGTATGGGCCAATGTAAATTTGGTCGTCATTGTCATTTGAAAATTGCCTATCGTAAGGTCTATAATACACCAGATCATCTACACAGATCAGTGCAAAGGCATCGAATCTATCCTCAGTAACAAATGCATTCAAATGATCATTGAAATACACCGTTGAAACCTTATAAGTCAGAAGATAAGCATTAGCATCTCTAACAATTATACTGACAATCTTACTGAACAAAGGGATCTGATTTTCAACACTAGAACAAACATATATCCCAACTTGACATTCTGTACCATAACTTTTGAAAGATCGAAAATTTTATTGAGTGCTTCACTGCCTTCTAAACTGCTGGCCAAGACTTCATTAATGGAGCCAAACTGTGATCTTTTAAAACAAAAAATTTCAAAATGAAAGGCTAATTGATTATGATGTGTTTTACTAGTGTTTTTGTGATATTTTTAAAGTTCTTTACAGATCTTTTGAAGAAGTTGTGCTTTTCTTCAAATCCCATGCACCACATATGCATGAGTGGCTCACTTTTCCTAATACAGCTTGGGTAATGGATCATTAGGTGGTGCTTTGGAATCAAATTTCATTCTGGAAAGAGAGATTTGAAAGCCTTGTGATGATTAGCAATCAGATGTTTTAAATAGCAAAGTCATACTATGAGTTATAATGGGTGAAAAAACAATGTTCACAATTTGAATTAACAAAAGTAGTAAGTTCCAATGGCCATAATTTCTGCAAACTATATCTCCAAAAATTAATGGGCTATTCCGCAAAAGACACCATGACTGCACAGCATTAAGCCCAAGATCTTTGCTGTTGTCATCCAGTTTCAGTCCACCTGGCCTGTTCCTTCTGTGTGCATATCTGTAGTTAAAGCTTATAACTCTCTGTGACAATGAACTCAAGGATTCTAGGATCTTAATCAAGTACTCAAACACAAGCTTTAATTCATACTGCACCACTCCTTCTCGTAGATCATGCATTATGTCTACAGAGTAGCTGTCTGAAATATGGCACAGCCGAAGAGAATTGAGTAGACAAATTTTTTTTGACACCAAATGTTGAGGCCAAGGCAGGATTTTGTTGCATGGCACCACAGTGTTTGGAATGAAGTTCTTTGGAACACAGTGTTAAACCTGCATGATCTTCACTAAAAACTGACTGCAACTCTGTCTTATCATTCAAACAAAATCTACAACAACAGTTTGCACTAAGTGATTCAACAAAACCCAAAATGCTATGTAAAGCCAAATTGTCAACAGTAACCTGAAAAAGGCTTAAAAGGGAACTTGCATTCCTTCACTCTCTGAAATCTTTAGATCATCAACAAGCGCTTTCTGATAGGATCAAACCCATATTTTTTAAATTCCTCTGAATGAAAAAGGGCAATAAGATGAATGCTCATCAACAAAGAGTTTAACTCTGGTGGCAAATTTCTCAAAACAAAATAAATGCAGCGAAGTTTGTGCACTCCCTTTTTCGAGTCTAAATGATTAGCAGTTTCAAAATTGTCATAGTAGAGTTGGATCTGGAGAGCATGTTCTTGTTGTGAGAATAAACTGATTTCTGAAGTAGGAGCCATCATTTCACTAGCTGGGACCACATTCAATTCAATTCAATTCAATTCAATTTTATTTATATAGCCCCAAATCACAACAACAGTTGCCACAAGGCACACCATTGTTTTTCTTGTGACATTACCAAAAGGTTTGATGTGTCACATGGCCCTCTTCCTATTGAAAAAAGCAAAAGTTGTATCCAAGATGGCCGACTTCTAAATGGCTACCATGGTCACCACCCATCTTGAGGAGTTTGCCCCCTCACATGTACTAATGTGCCACAAACAGGACTTTAATATCACCAACCATTCCCATGTTATTATGGTGTATCCATATAAATGGCCCACCCTGTATATTAAAAACAAGTAACAATAAGCACTAAATAAGCACTAAAAATATATTTCGTAACAGTCTCCCCCTTTTTAACTCATTATATAAGTTAACCTAATTAACTGACTCCCTCAATAGCTAATGTAAACTAAAAAGAGATATAATTAACTTTGTCCTAGTAAAAGGTCCTACATTACTTTTATCAATCTATGGAAACAGTCTCTATTGGTTAACCCATTTTCCTCTTTAAAACTTACTCCTGGTTTCTAAGCACACACTTACAGTTCACTTAATTGTCCCTTCGCCCCCTTTAGTAATTAGGCCAAGAGTAGGGCAAAACCTTTATTGCCCAGAAATTCTAATTCACAAAACATATTGTTATATTAGTGAGCAAAACTTTTCTGTGATTAAGATTTTTGGGGTTGTTGTGTTAGTGATAGGGTAATTCTCTCAGTTAGGTTTGGGTTGTTTTCTTATTTCAATAGAGGGAGTTTTTCTAATCATGGACATTTCTAGGATGGGGCCCATTGTTTTTGTAACAGTGCACTTAGAAAAAAACCTATCAGGTGTCACTGTTATGGTGATGATGTTTTGTGTTTTGATGAGTTAATAATCAGCTCTCTTTTCCCATTTTTGTTATAAGCAGGCCTGCAAGATTGAATTAACAGCGCTGTAAAACATTTTCGTGAGAGCAAATATAAGGTGAGCTTTTCCAGATTACAATGGGCTGAGGAGAAGGTTACCTGTGGGGACCCGATCAACGTGTGAGTCCCAGTCTAAAAGGATTGCAGCGAGCCAATCCAGTCCAAAATCAGAAACAATTGTTTTTTGTTTGTCACAGTCTGGCAGAGGCAGACTGTATGTATTGTGAAGAGCGGACTCAAAATGCAGACAGAAAGGAACTTGGACCAAAACTTGAGTATCAACAAAAAGCGAGCTGTTTAATATGGCTGATAAAAAGGAACAAAAACAAAAAGGCAGATGCACACAAGAAAGAACCTAACTAGAACTAAACTGGGAAAAATAAATGCTAAACACAAAAAGGAAAAGAACAAAACATTGCCAAAAAAAAAAAAAAAAAAAACCTAAACTTGGAAATTCCTAGAAACATGACGTGGAACAACAGACGACCTGACAAAGAAGGACCAGAAACACACAGACTAAATACACACAAGGGTGATTAGGGGAAGTGGAAACACATGGGGAAACAGCTGACACTAGTCTGACATAACGAGACAAAGGAAGCAAAGCTGATTACGCTGAACTAGGACACAGACTTTCACAATAAAACAAGAAACATGAGACACAGCCATATAAACTTGATATAAACTTGACAACATAAGACATGCAGCTTGAACACATAAAGGGCAAAGGGAGACTAAAACACAGGGGTAGAAGACACAAGGGGAATCGAAATAGACAAATGGGCTTAGGTAATCTAATGAACTTAAAAATAAACCATAAACATCATACATAAACTAAAACTTAAAACTCTGGGTCAAAAGACCCAGGATTGTGACATTGTTTTAAAAATGATGACATGATTTTGCTGGTGATGGAGACTGGAATAGGTTGCGCGTAAGTCTCACATATCAGCAATATCTCGTGTGAATGTGTGTGAATGAATGTGTGTGACTGGACTGTGACTGGACTGATGATGTGGACTGAAGTGTTGACTGAGTTGACACTGAGACAAAAACTGGACCAAGGTTAGGATGAGTACATGTTGGCAAACAATTCACAACACCGGTGAGAAAAGGGTGGATGCTTTGCTTTTCTTTGTTTTGCTTTAGCAGGAGCAGGAAGTTTAAGGGAGACAGAGGGGGAGAAGGTAGTTTCACATGAGTGTGGAGCTGTAGACTTAACCCTTTGGCTTCTAATTTTGGGTTGCTTATGTTTGCTTTAAAGAAAACTTTTTATATTATTAATTTTACGATTAACAAAAAACAGGCCACTGTAGAAGTCAATTAAATTTTATAGAGGAAAATAGTCAGAACCAAAGCAATATTTAGGAATTACATAGGGGAATGGTAGACTTGTCACATTCAAAATACAGTTATGGAATAACAAACACTGGTCCAAGTGACTGAGGTTTTTCCCTTTAAAATAGTAAATTATTAAAAAGAGCACAACCAGTAAGGGCATGTGATAGGACGTGGTACTGCAGGAAAACAAGAGCAAAGGAAAGAAAGCAAATCTATTTTGGTTAGCTGTGATAAATTCAAATTAAAATGTACCATTACACTCAGAGGATCAACCTGAAATTAAAACATATGGAAATTCTGTATGAAGTACATGACTGATAACTCTTCTGTCTTGAGTTTTTGTTTCTTGTAGCACAGATTGGATCACACCACAAGTGTTCACGCAAAATAGGCCAAATTCACAGCTGTACTGACTTGTGGACGTGGTCTGTTTCATAGGTTGTCAGGCCCGGAGCAAATATACTCAAAAGGAGAATCGCTGAGGTTTTCTGAGAAATAATATGACTAACCTTTTTCTTTTAATTTCCTAAGATGTGGTGAAGCATTTTCATTCTGTGTGACACATGAGAATGTGTCAAAAAAGGGGGGATTTCGGGTTTGATTTGAAATAAGGGGTTCTATGATCATTTTATGACTTTTGGGGTGTTTGATAATTTAGATATGGTAAAACCTACGCATAAGTAATTGCTTTTAGGCTTAAGCTTAACTGATTGATAATGTCTGATTTCTCTTTGATCTATTTTACTAGAATAAGCGGTTCTAACTAGTTTTCTTATACATATTGCAAAATGTGCTCACAAAGAGTTGGCATTAGATGATTCGTGGTGAAAGGTGACAAAGAGTGCAGTGAAAGGTCAATGCATACATGCTTACAGACACAGACAATACAATACAATCATTTCTAGGTCAGACTTATGACATATTTTTCATTGTAACTGCAATTCGTACCTGCAGAGCAACAGTTTTTTTTTGCAGAAAGTGATCATGATGTTCCAGAAATAAGGGAGAAGAAGAACACCAACAGGAAACATGTGGGGTGAAGATGGTGAAAATGTCTCTTTAAGTGTGTTAAAGGTTGTCAACAAAGAAGTGTGGTGACTGTCATTAACTGTAACTTATGCATGTTATGTATCTGCTTGATGCAAGAAGGGGCGTGAACCCTCATACTCAAAAACACTTTGAAGTGTGCTTTCTAGCAGAGATTTATGCTGATATGGTGACGGTGTATATCTTGCCACGCATGTGTTTAATAAAATCAACAGTGTCGTTTACACCCATAAATAATATTGAGACTAAATATATAAATGATTGAACCCAGAACATGACAGTCTGGACTAACTTTGAATAACTAAAAAGAACAATGGATGAACAAATTAGATTATTGAGGCGTCACAGAGAGAGGTGTTTTCGTTTTCTGTCCTTTACAGGAGAAGGAACAGATTCCAGAACCACAGCAAAACCACAAAGAGATTGGTGAGAATCCAGGAAGCACCAGACCGAATGGATCTGGCCAAGAGAGGGGGACCCAAAAAGCGTAGAGCGCAGAAAATCGCCCTGTTCCAGAAGATTTTGTTGTTTAGGTTGTTTAGGAGATGCTGATGAGTTCTGCGATGCTAGGGACTAGATCTCGAACGTTGTTGCTGAAAATGGAGGAACTGAATGTCTGGAGGGAGAGATGAGACAGGGAGTCAGCAATGGAATTGAAATGGCCTGGAATGTGTTCTGCTCTGATTAGGAACTTGTGGATGACTGATAGCCACGTGAGCTGCTGCATGAAGGGCATGATGGAAGGGGAATTGCTTCGGCCTTTGTTGATTATGTCGACTACAGCGAGGTTGTCGGACCGAATGAGGATGGATCTTTTTGACCATTCGTGGCCCCACAGCAAGGCTGCGATGACTACCGGGTAGATTTCGTAAATGGCTGACAAGGCAGGAACTGCTCGTGGATATGTTGACGGAACTTGGGAGGCCAAACTGAAGAGAGACACTTTCCACCATAATAGTCCCCAGAAGCCAGCAGAAGGGGTGGCATCTGTTCAGAGCTGAATGTCATCGGGGTGGGACAGCTGATCGTCGTAGAAGAAGGTGATGCCTTTCCAGTTAGCGAGCAGAAGTCACCAGAGACGCAGTTCAACTCTGGAAGAGCTATCCAGCTTGATGGAGTCAAGGAGTGGCAATTTAGATTCAGCGAGTAAAAGCAAGTGAGAGATAAAGGAGCGGCCTTGAGGGATTATGCGTAGAGGAAAGTTTAAGTGTCCCAAAAGGGAGAACAGCTGTCATTTGGAACAATTGGGAGCGAGGGGAAAGTTTTGGAGGAGAAGGGTGACGCGATTGAGCTTTTCGATGGGCAGGGAGGCCTGGAAACGTTCGGTGTTGAGGGTTATGCCGAGGATCTCCAGGGATGTTGAAGGTCCCTCTGTTTTCTCTTCTGCCAAAGGAACGCCAAGTTCGGAGAAGACTGACCTCAGAGTGGATAACCTGTGAGCTGGTTGTGACGCGGGAGGTGAGATGACTAGGAAGTCGTCGAAAAGGTTGAACAAAAATGGCAGCTTATGGTTGTTGGAGAGGATCCAACATAGAGCTTCGGAGAGTGAGTTGAAGAGCTTGGGGCTGCTTTTGCAACTGAAGGTCAGCCTGACTGCGAAATAATAGGCATCCCTCCACTTGACTGTGAAGAAATACCAGAAGTCGGGGTGAATCGGCAAGACCTTTAAGGCACTTGTGATGTCGGCTTTTGAAAGCCTTGCACCTCTGCCGGCGACTTTAATGAGAGAAATGGCGTGGTTCACTGTTGAGTATTTGAGAAAGTCATCGCTGGGAATGAGGCTATTTATGCTTGGAATCTGACTGCCATGGGGAGCAGAAAGATCGATGATGATGCGCTTTTTGCCTAAATATTTTCTGGTGGCGATGCCCAGAGGGTTGATGTGAAAGGGGGGAAGGGAGGCTCGGGGATGGGTCTGATCATGAAACCCTCCCTGACTTCCTTGGCGAGCAGGCTGTCGACGGCTTCTGGGTTTTTGAGTGCTGACTGCAGGTTTTTGCAAGCGCAAGAAACGATTGGCTGGGCGACGATCCCTGGGTGGAAGCCTTCTGAAAAACCTTTTACTAGGAAAATGAAGAAGTCTGGGTTAGGGTGATTTTTTAAGGCGCGATGGCTGGACGAATGGACGGCACGAGGGCTGTATATCGTTTTGTGCTGGGACGATGCAGGTGGAAGCAGGATGTGACGGGGCGCCGTACAACTTGCAGGAAACAGAAGAACAGGCAGTAAAGACGGGTCAGTAGAGTTCCTGATCGAGACTGCCCCAGAAGGTGTCTTGGTTAAATTGCTGAAGGCAAGCAGCTGCCTGAGAAGCAAACTGGATGTGGTGCTGATAGAAGCCGGTGCCGCCGAATCGTAACGCGAGATCGAGAATAATTGTCAGATATGAGTTAAACTCTTGTCTTCAGGAGGGAAAGGGAGTGCAGAGGCCGTGTCTGTATAGCGAGAAAGCAAAAGCAAGCTGGAGCGGAGTGAGCTCTTTTGCCCAAGAAGGGGCTGCACCACGTATGATGATGGAACTGTCGTGGCCTTCGATCATCCTGTGAAGAGCAGGCTGCGTGAGAGGAGGGAGCCAAATTTACATATTTACCGGCGATGAGTTGTTGGCGAAAGTTAGCGGATAAGGGGAAAAGGTTTTCTGGCCAGTGGGTTGGGTGGAGGAATTGCCGAGGCCAGCAAAAACTGGGAAGTGCTAGCTGGAAAAAAGTGGAGCCTGGGATAAAAGGCTAGGCCAGGTGCAGCGCTGAGCTTCACCGACTGGAGGAGGAAAGGCTGCTGGGTTGGAGGGATGAACAGTCGGATGGCTGGTTGTAGGGATGTTAGCTGAAATATGATGGGAAGGAGCGAAGGTGAGAGGAATGAGTGGCTGAAAACCTGGCATCCTGGTGCCGAGGTTAGCGGCAGAGTTTAGCAGTGGAGGAATATGTGGATGAGGGCCTGGCAACTCAGTGCCAAGAGAGTTTGTTGGGGCAAGTTGCAAAGCGGGGATTGCAGACCGCAGAACTGGCAACCCTAGCTGAGTGTCACGCTGAGTGGGAGGGGCAGCATAGGAGGGAGCATGCGGAGTGGTGGCAAGCCGCGGCTGTTGCTGGCTGGGTGAGGCTGAAAGGAGCGAGGACGCGTCGTTAATGGAGACGCTAGCTTCATTTATGCCCGGAGGAGGATTAACTCTGTTCAGTGAATGAGAGTGGGAGCGCTGAGATGTTAGGAAGAAACGGAATAATGTAGCCTTGTTATCTGATCGGCAAAAGCGGATGCCTCTCTCTTTCAAAGCTCGTTGGACACAGGCGACGGTCCAGTCGGAGATCTTCGTCGTCAAAGAATCTTCAGGAGACCTCAGCGGAGTGTGGGAATGGCGGTGCGACCTCGGAGTTGAACGCTGAGATGGATCGTATATCCGGGAAACTGCAGGGTTGGAGACGCGCCTTAGGGCGATCTGGAGTGGAGCTCTGCCGTGAATTTTTACTTGGAGTGGGTCGTCCTCTAGTAGCAGTTTGAAGGTTGTAGTTTTGCGGGGAAGGGGAGCGACCGGAGCTGCTGTATTGTTGAATGGAGCGGAGAGAGGAGTTCCGGGGGATGCAAACGGCGGACCTGACGGCTGCACGGCGAGGATGGCTGCTGGAAGGGGCGCCAGACGCCCCGGCTGTAATCAGGCTCTCCGCTGGGGCTCCACTAGGAAGTTTAGGTTGCAGATCCCGGACTGCCAGGGGAACATCAGGTGGAGAAAGAGTGAGATCTTGGTCCGATGGGCAGAGCGACAGGGAGTCCATGATGATGAGCCAAAGGGTGAGTAGGAATCAAGCTCTTAGAATTTTGCGAGGCATCTGACGATGAGGGGTGTTCACATGAAAATGAGAACAGCAGGTATTGGAGAATGGGGGCTTTTATAGCCTGAGGCTGGAGGGGGCGTGAAGGAGGAGTGGTCCCGCTCCTGAAATTCTGATGATATCTCCACTTAAATCTCTGTAAAATCCCTCCATGTTTGGTTTTGGTTTTTGGAAACTGTTACAAAGTTCATTGTTCCTAAACATAGATGAAAGAGATCCCATGATGGGTATGTACATGAACTTATCATTGACAGGAACTTGCCTGTATGTCCCTGTTTTTCTATCTCTGCGTACATCAAAATGCACACCAAGAACATACTCTAATGTCGCATCCTTTTAGATTCTGTGTTAAGAATGAATTTTCAAGCTGATCAAAACAATCCTCAACTTTTCTAAGGTTTCTGTCGATGCATCAGTTGACAAACATTCAACAACAGATTGCTTTGCACGTGCATATATGTCATTAACCAGTTCGTTCAATGAACCAACTAAACACTGCACAGTACTTTCAGGAACTCCTGAGGATTGTACTTGAGCAATAGCAGAGCTGCACATGTCTAGTATTTGCCTTTTTTCAACTGGAAATTGTGCCGTAACTGTCATGGGATCATCCACATTTACAGGCTGTGAAACATTTCCATTTCCATCATAAGGTACAGGCTCAAAATCAAAATTACTGATGACATCTGAATCAACACAGTCTCCATGTGCTCAGTATAAGTGCTGCTTGTAACCAGAGTATGTACTAAAGATAAACAAACATCCATGCTCTCCACAGGTCAAACGTAAAAACGTTCCTGGGTACAAACCATGCTGGAACTTCAAATGTCTAAATAACACTGAGCAACTTGTGCGGTGTATCTTGCAAATGTAACACATGACCATTTCCGGTCAAAGTGCTGTATAGTCGATGTCTTTAGACTGCACTGTGAAGAATGGATGAATGTGTAGAAGTTGTGCAATGCCTCGTCATAGGACACAGCAAATACAAAATGTGCATTGAAAAGCTCGTCAAAAGCTGCAACTCCCATCTGCGTCACACAGGGAATGACCTTTTGATCTATATCAATGTAGAAATTTTGGATGAAGTTCTTTCTTTCTCCAACACACAGGAGGAAG
Organism: Oreochromis mossambicus; assembly: GCA_922035795.1. Lineage (NCBI taxonomy): Eukaryota > Metazoa > Chordata > Actinopteri > Cichliformes > Cichlidae > Oreochromis > Oreochromis mossambicus. The sequence continues at coordinate 138,149 of CAKLIZ010000394.1, read as the reverse complement.
GGCTGAACAGGACCAGCCTTAAGAAAAGTCTCTATGCCTCCTCCCACCTGAGGGAAGAAACCAAGTGATTCACATTAAACAAAATTGGTAATCTGATGTTGAGTGGCAGCATTGCTGCCTAAAATGAAGACAATATTATAATGTTTCACTCCGGGCACACAATCATTTTTGTTCCAATGTGCACATTTAGTTTTAATAGAAATAATAATATGTCTGTGCTGCAACACCAAGCCTGTCTGGGATAGATACATCTGCTGCATGTTGGATCCCCTTGCCATCTTAAAACATCAGCCCTTGATAATCTTCATCTGTTCTCATCAAAAGAAAAATGTACTTTCACAAAATTCTAAAAATCATGAATTTTATTAGGTGGGGAGCAGCATCTGATGTGCTAATCTTTGAAGACTTCCTTCCCTTAGATGTTGGCGGTAACAAGTGAAGCAGCAAAACAATGGCAGCCACCAAACCTAATTAAATGTCATTAAAGTTTCAGGTTCAACAAGTTTGGAAATTAGGTTTCTCTACATTTCAGTATAGTATGAAAACCAATGTGATTTAGAAAATGAACAATTGTATTTCAATTTGTAGTAAAGGTGCCAAAACATGTATAGATTTAATGGTGTATCTCCAATTTATACTTACCACCCTTGTCTGAGTCACTCTGTGCAGAAACGAGCTGCTCATCCAAGTCTGTTCTCTGAGGCAGATTATTTAAATCTTTGATGATTCTTGGCTTGAAGAATGTTGACCACTTTGCAAAGAATTTACCAGACACTTCCTCCCCAAACAGCATTGTGAAGTCTCGGTCAATCTTAAACGCAAAATGTAACAACAGAAAGAACGCATTAATGAGCAAACAAACAAAGGAACCACAAAGCTGTCAGTACATGATTTTATGCATTATCAAGCCAGGTGTATCCAGAAATCTTGGGGAAAAGTCCAGGACTGTAGAAGCTGTGGCTGGATCTTGAATCACTTTTTGCCTATGTTGAAATGTCACCTTCATTTTGTCTTTGACAAGTTTCATGTCAGTTGAATGCCTCATCACTGACATAGCTTCCTTGCACTCATCACCTAACAACTGCTTTAGATTTGAACATATGTTGCCATATGTTGAGTCTTGGGGCTGTCTTGAAAATCTGACTTTGATTTCATCATGTCTTCAGCGGAGTTGCGCTGCACAGTTTTCAATCTTCATGCCAGGTAACCAGAACCACTCTGGTGATTATAGAAATGTTCCTGCCAAATTAAGAGCAAGAATGATATTTGTTCAGTATTGAGGACTTGTTACATATCCTGCTACCAACACTGTAGCAAGTCGTGGATTACTGAAGAAAACTCTAGACTGCTGGGATTGTTGAGTGCTACGTGTCCAAAAGCCAGATTTGGCATTATGCATTAGAGGTCTTTTTAAATCAATTGTTAAACAATGACAATCCTATTTTAAATGTATTTATTTTGTGTCCATTTGGGAACTCAGAAAACTGCCTGAATAACAGACTGACCTCAATTAGCCTCATAAAATGATGCCTTCAACTACTCTATTGGAAAAGCCAGCTACATACAGTGGCTTGCAAAAGTATTCGGCCCCCTTGAATTTTTCCACATTTTGCCACATTACAGCCACAAACATGAATCAATGTTATTGGAATTCCAGGTGAAAGACCAATACAAAGTGGTGTACATGTGAGAAGTGGAACGAAAATCATACATGATTCCAAACATTTTTTACA
>CAKLIZ010000394.1:115464-136016 GCA_922035795.1 Oreochromis mossambicus | reverse complement strand
AGCTGGAGCTGTTTTGCAAAGAAGAATGGGCAAGGATTCAGTCTGTAGATGTGCAAAGCTGGTAGAGACATACCCTAAAAGACTGGCAGCTGTAATTGCAGCAAAAGGCGGTTCTACAAAGTATTGACTCAGGGGGCTGAATAATTACGCACACCCCACTTTTCAGTTATTTATTTGTAAAAAATGTTTGGAATCATGTATGATTTTCGTTCCACTTCTCACGTGTACACAACTTTGTATTGGTCTTTCACGTGGAATTCCAATAAAATTGATTCATGTTTGTGGCTGTAATGTGACAAAATGTGGAAAAGTTCAAGGGGGCCGAATACTTTTGCAAGCCACTGTACTTTCACAAGAGCACTGACTGTCATATTTGAGGGGTGTAGGTGTGTGGTAGGCAGAGTTGTGAACCCAAAAATGCAGGACTCTGTAACACAGAATGAAACAGAAAATCACAGCTTTAATGCTGGAAAACCAGGCAACAAAAAAGGGGAAAAATCCAACTAAGCAGTCACAAAACATAAAATAAACTAACTTACTGTCACGGTTGTGGGTCGGTTCGACCCAGCATTCTGAGTTTATTATGTTTTGGTCTATTCTTGAATGATCGTTTTGTTACCTTTGTGATTTGTTGATTATTATTAGAATTCTATGCTTCTGTTTATTCATGTTAAGGATTTGTTCTTCGGTTGTGTCTCACGTTTAGTGTAGTTCTGGTTCCATGTGTTATATTCTGTCTGTCTCCCAGTGTCGAGTCTGCGTCTTTGTGTGGTGTTTTCTTGTTTCCTGCTTTATTTTGAAGGATTGTGTCTTATGTTAGTGTGTCCAGCTTTGCTCTCCCTGTCTCGTTAGCCCTGATCTCTCCTAGCTGTGTCTCCCTCCTGTCTTCCATTCCTTGATGACTCCCTCAGTGTATTTAAGCCCAGTGTGTCTTTGTGTCAGTGTCACGTCGTTAACGTCTTCTACTCTTACATTAACTGTGTGTTCTGTCTGCTCGCCTGCCTGCCTAGTTAGTTTGGTTTTGTATTCTCAGTTTAGTTAAGTTCCTGTCCTGTTGCTATCAGCAATAAAGCTGAGTCCTTTGAGTTTACGTCTGCCTCCGAGACCTGCATTTTGGGTCCTTTCTCCCTGCCTGCCTGCACACAGCCATGACACTTACTGTCAGGCAGGAAATCAGACACACAGAACCACTACCTACAATACGGGAGAACGTGATTGAGAACAGAGGGAAAAGCAGACAAATGCTTTATCCAAATTCAGGTGAAGGATGCTCCGAAGGAACCTACCTACATACGTCACATAGGCAGAATCCTTCAAAGGCCAGGTAGGCAGGAAGTGAGCGGCTGTGTAATTGGACAGTCTTCTAGCCTGAGTTCTACTCCCGCCCTTGCTTTTGTTTTTTCCCGCTCGCTAGCACCATGGCATGAAAACTTTAATATGGACCCAGAAATGTGACTCGTTTTTTTTTTTTTTTTTTTACATTTTTAATTCTTGAGGAGCTAGACCCAGGCAACATGTATATATGGGCCCCACCTGTTTTTTTGTTTTTTTTTTCTTTCTCTGGCTGGAAGGGTACCATGTGGGCATGGGCTCAAACTGGGCTTTTTGTGTGGGGCCCACTTCGGTTTCTCACATGAAACCCAAATAGGTAATCCCAAGTGCACACATATAGTAGGTCCTTCCTGGGTCAGACATGGGAAACAATTAACTTGGTTCAAAATGGGAAACATACAGGTATTGAAGAGGGGTGGACCAGCATTCCACAGCCCACAATCAACAACCTGATCAACTCTATGTAATGGAGATGTGTTGCACTGCATGAAGCAAATGGTGGCCACACCAGATACTGACTGGTTTTGCGACATCTGTAGCATTGTTCTGTGTGATCAAACTGCATATTTCAGAGTGGCCTTTTATTGTGGGCAGTCTAAGGCACAATTGTGCAATATTCATGCTGTCTAATCAGCACCTTGACATGCCACACCTGTAAGGTGGGATATCTCGGCAAAGGAGAAGTTCTCACTAACACAGATTTAGACATGGGCAAACACAGTCATTTAATGATAAGCTGTTGTTGTGGGGCAAAGTTGGATAATTAATATATGTTTTTAGTACTGATGACACAGGTGGGGCCCAGCTGGTCAAACTGCATGGGTCACACATGGGCAAATGCAAGTCAGACCCTGAATACATGGCTTTGTGGGTCCCATATGGGTTATGTTAAGTTAATATGGGCAGATATTTTACGTGGGCTCAAGACTGTTTAGTATATATGGGACCCACTTGGGTTTCTCACATTAAACCCATATATGGACAAACCCAGGAGGGTATCCAATGTAGGTCCTAGTTGGGTTAGTGATGGTAAATGTGTGCATTGATTCAAAATGGGACCCACTTGTTTTTTGTTTTTTTTTAACCTGGGTGAGACATGGGCAAACACACAACACATAATATTTTCATGACCTTCTTGTTAAGTCTGAAGTGTATAAGCAGTTGTCTAAGGAGCTTGGAAAGAAAAGCGTCTGGACTACTTTGAGTTGCTTGAAGACGTTTCACCTCTCATCCGAGAAGCTTCTTCACTTCTAAGGGTCAGTGGTGGAGAGTCTCAGATTTAAACCTAGTGGGAGTTTCCCCCCGAAAGGGGGACAAAGGACCCCCTGATGATCCTCTACCTAATCACATGAGCCAAGGTGTGAAGGCGGGTGTGGGTCTTAATCAGCCAGAGTTTCGGGTGAGCTCATTGTGAAACCTGGCCCCACCTTGTCATGTGATTTCCTGAGGCCAGATGGCCCAGGATGTGAGTGGGTGTTAAGGCGTCTGGGAAGGGATCTCAAAACTGGATTATAGTTGGCAGACAGTTGGTGTCGTAAACCACCGTCTCTGTTCAAAGATGGTCGCTCACAGTGGACATAAATGGCTTCTTTCACTCCTCTTTCAAACCATCTGTCCTCTCTGTCCAAAATGTGAACGTTGGCATCCTCGAAAGAGTGACCTTTGTCCTTTAGATGCAAATGAACTGCTCAGTCTTGTCCTGTTGAGGTAGCTCTTCTATGTTGTGCCATGCGCTTGTGAAGTGAAAAAAAAAGGTTAAAGATATTTAACCAGCTTAAAAAACTACAGGCAGATGTTGTTTTCTCATTCTAATTTCTTTCTCATCACATACAAAAAAAAGAAGAAGACAAAAATATTCAGAAACTAGAAAAAACCATCAAATCCTTAGAAGAAGCCTACGCGTGCGACCAAGATCAAGAAATAATGAACAACATATGCAAAACAAAACTAGAATTAAAGGAAATTATTAATAAAAATAAAAAATAAAATTATTAATAAAAAAACACAATTCATAGTACAAAGACTTCGCTTGCAGAAATTTGAACACAGTTACAAATCAGGTCGATTTCTAGCTAACCAGTTAAAAATAAATAAAGAAAAGACAACTACATATGCTGTTAATGACTTATTTGAAAACACAATATATGACCCTGGAAGAATAAACAACATTTTTAAGGATTTCTATGAAACTCTATATTCACCACAAATAAACCCATCTAAAAATGAAATTGATCAGTTTCTTGACAACGTAACTGTTCCAAAATTACTAGACAGTCAAGCAATGGCACTGGATTCGCCACTGACGCCAGGTGAACTCCAGGAGCCCTGATAAGTATGCCTAATAATAAGGCCCCAGGTCCTGACGGCTACCCTGCAGAATTCTACAAAGAATTCTGGACAATTTTGGCACCAGTATTCCACGGAATGTTGTTGGAAATCAAGGAAAATGGCAGACTACCACCAAATATGAATTCTGCCAACATTAGTCTCCTGCTAAAACCAGGCAAAGACCCTTTATTTCCCTCAAGCTATCGTCCAATATCTCTTATAAATGTAGACCTCAAAATAATCTGCAAAGCCTTCTCAAAAAGATTAGAGAAAATAACCCCCCTCTTAATTCATCCTGACCAAATTGGTTTCATAAAAGGTAGGCACTCATCAACAAATACACGCAGATTACTTAATTTGATAGACTACTCATACAGTAAAAACCTTGAAACTACAATATTTTCTTTAGATGCAGAAAAAGCATTTGACAGAGTTAACTGGAAATTTCTATTTGCAACTTTACACAAACTTGGTTTTGGATCCTCTTTCATTAACTGGTTAAACATATTATATAACTCCCCAACAGCTTGTGAGGAAAAAAAAATGACCAAAAATCCTCCAGCTTCTGTCTCCTGAGGGGCACTAGGCAGGGATGCCCACTCTCCCCTTCACTGTTTGCGATTTTTATTGAACCACTAGCAGCAGCATTTAGACAGCCTACAACAATTAAGGGCATACAATGCAAGAACGTGGAACATAAAATCAGCCTTTATGCGGATGATGTGTTACTTTTTCTCCAAAACTCACAAACCAATATCTCTGAGGTGATTGAATTGATAAACTCTTTTGCAAGAATATCAGATTACTCAATTAACAGGTCAAAATCTACAGTCCTTCCGATTAATTGCTCCTTCCATAATTCCTCTTCTACTCCACTGCAATCGGGAAATATAAAATATTTAGGTATTAATGTTTCTCCCAAGCTTGCAGATCTAACTAAATTAAACCATATACCACTTTTAAGAAAGTAGAAGGTGATCTGGCTAGGTGGAAATGTCTACCCATATCACTCATGGGAAGGGTTGCCGCTATAAAAATGATGGTCTTACCAAAAATTAATTATTTATTCTCAATAATCCCAACTAAACCGCCACAAGAGTGGTTCAGAACTCTAGATTCATACATGTCCAAATTCCTTTGGAAAACTAAACCTCCACGTATAAGCTTAAAAACACTACAAAAGACCAAGGATAAAGGAGAATTAGAACTATCTAACTTTCAGCACTACTTCTTAGCGAACAGGCTTCAGTTTATCTCAGGATGGCTAAAACATACCCTTTTAGACGAACCTTAGCTAGATGTAGAACAAGCACTTTGCAATAATCTAGAGATTTCAGATCTTCCATTTATCAGCTCAAACATCCAACGACATGAATGCTTCAAAAGCGTCAACATCAGCTCTTCTTTGACAGCATGGTGGGAGTTTCTAAAATTGACGGAGTCTTCATTAATCCCATGCAAACGTACACCTATCTGGAACAACCCTGACATATTACAAAACAATAATATGATAAACTTTTCAGATTGGAGTGGTAAAGGAATCAAATATTTAGAACATATACTAGAAGGAACAGAATTTATTCCATTTGACAGACTAGTTACACAATATGGGATCAACAAGAAAAGCTTTTTAGAATATCAACAAATTAAATCCATAGTGTCAGAAGAAAATTATGTTTTGATCAGTTACATGAAATGTATTCTTTATATTTATCAGTGAACCACATGTCTATGTGACTTTTCACATGTACCTTTTCTGTGATAAACAACTTGCAGCTTCCTCTTTCTGTTCTAGAACATAAAGATTTAGAAAAGGGGAACCTCAGCTCTGAGTTCTTAGAATAACTTTGCATGCACGCACGCACACGCACGCGCGCACACACACACACACACACACACGCAAGGGGAACCTCAGCTCTGAGTTCTTAGAATAACTTTGCACACACACACACAGACGCAAGCTTGTATAAATAAAGCACGCAGACAGTGATGAGACGCAGGTCATGCGTCCATGGCTGCCCTCGCGAGTGAAAGACAACTGCAGTGTTTGTGTTTTCTAACTCAGGTGTCTCAGCTGAAGAAAGACCGGGGTGATTCTTAGAAATCCCCTGTCACATAGTAAAAAAGAAATTCAAATCGGGTCAAGTTGAACTACAAACACCACCAAGTGTGGTTCCATTTGTTACTCTTAAAACCCCCAAATTACTTTCCAAAATATACAGAATGCTTTCTAAAACTGATGAATCAATATCACTTCCTATTGCAAAATGGGAAATGGATTTATCAGTTAACTTAGACCAAAACGTCTGGTCTCAGATTTGCTTAGAAACCTTTCATCTAATTAGAAATCCCAGTCTTCAATTAATTCAATACAAAATACTACATAGAGTGCATTATACAGGTCATCGGATGTTCAAGATGGGTTATACGTCTACCAACAACTGCTCACATTGCCAAACCAACTCACCGGACAATTATATCCACGCTCTTTGGTTCTGTCCACCAGTTCTGAAGTTTTGGCGCGAGATATGTGAGGACTTATCAAAGTGTCTGAAATGTAACATTCCAACTTCCCCTTTAGTGTGTTTGTTGGGCAGCTTAGATAATGTCACTACAGATAAGAATATAGCCCATATGGTTTTCACTGCCCTATGCATAGCCAAGAAAACAGTCCTCATGAACTGGAAAAATAAAAAATAATCTTAATTCTAACCAATATAGAAATTATCTATTAGATTACATCAGTCTTGATACAGCCTCTGCCACCACATCAGATCAATTGCTCTGGGCTCCTTTGATCAGCTCCATCACCTAGTGGGGGTGGGGGGTCATAGTTTGGTCCCACCTTCGCTGTTGTAATTGGTGTGGGGGTAGGGACAGGCTTAGGGCGTTGGGGGGTTCCCCAGGAGGATCTTCCTTGGACGGCTCAACCCGGGGTAACGGTCATGGCCTATTAAGGGCTCTGTTGGCTCTTAGGTGATGTTTTCCTCGTGGCTGCGTGCAGCAGGGCTAGGGGAGGGTCTGTGCTGACGGACGTGGGTTACTGACCTGGTAGCCTGGCTGCCCCGGGGTGGGTCCAGGACAGGCGTGGGGTTGTGGGGGTGCTCCGGCTCCGGGCTGGGCCTCGGGGGCTTGGGTCCTGGTTGGTGTGTTGCCGGGGTTGTGGGCGGGTGGGTGTATGGGGGCCCAGCCTTGGTGCAGGGTGCCGCTAGTGCATCGAGCCACCTGGGGGGCTCTTCAACTGGTGGGGGAGGTTGTTGCAGGAGCTCTTGCAGGAGCTCTTGCAGGAGCTCTCCTCTCTTCAGGAACTCACTCTGCTGGATGGGGAGATACAGGAGAGGTGGAGGAATATCTCAGCCTGGGCGTCTATTGTCTCGTGTAGTCTGGAAGATGAGTGGATGACAGGGTGGGTGCAGGTTTCTCTGTGGTGGGGTGGGCTGTCCTGGACTCTGTGGGTCCAGGCGGCGCTGCTGTACTGCAACCCGCCAGGGAAAGGGGGCCCAGGCCCATCCGGACCGGGGCCCCCTTTCCCTGGCGGGTTGCAGAGTATGGGGGTGCCTACTGGGGTCAGCGGGCGATCTGGCCCCAGGGAGGGGTCACTTGCCCCTCCCTTCCTTCCCTCCCCATCTCCAGCTGCCTCCCTCTTCCCTCTCCACCACAATCACCCACACATGCAGGGCCGTGGGGTAAAGGTGTGTCACCAGGGTGCAGGGGAGGCATCCCCCCCCCCCTGTCCCGTTCTGGCTGCCTCTGCCTCAATTTTATCCCACAACTTAGACATTCACATTACTCACACTCTCGTTACACATACATATAGGATCTTGGGGGTGGGCACGCTACACGGACTCCAAATTACCATCAGGGTGTACACCTCACCCCTGGCATCGTTGCCCACCTCTCACATTTAAATACACGTAGACATTGAGGGCTATCAGGAGGGGCTATGCGCTTACCTGCTGCTCTCTGGCAGGTAGCTCCATGTACTCCTGGGTTTTAAATGCACCTTAGAACACACATGCATCAACACTACATATGAGAGAGAGGAGGGAGGTTTGGAGTCTTCTCACACCCCCGTTCTCTGCGGCCTGCTGGAGCGGGGGGGCTAGGAGGAGGAGTTGGCCGTCTGACTGGGGTCTGGAATGTGGGGCCTCACTGCTGCTGTGGAGTCGGGGCGGTCTGCATCTGCCCACCGCAGGGAAAAGGGCAACACCACCTTGGTCTGTGTGCTGTTACCCCCTCCAGGGGCAAGGGTACTTAGACCTGGGGCTTAGAGTACGCTTGGGGAGTGTGATTGTGTGTACAGCGTCTCTTTATGTCTGTCTCCACGTTGGGTGAGTGTTGAGTAATTGCATATGAGAGCATGAGGGTGGGAATGGATGTTTGTATCTGTGTGTGCCTGTATATCTGTGTCCATATGTCAGGTTAGCTATCAGACGCCACCTCTCTGGGGACATCTCAGGCCCTCCAAGGTATGGAGGCCTTTCTCCCCCCACCACTTCCCGTGCCAGTGGCAGACGCCCGCAGACATCGGTGCGTTGGTGGGTCTTTGTGTCCGGGGATGGGCGTTCAGGTACACACCGGCTCACTCCTTTGTGGCTGCTTATCGGGGCCTGGAACCTGGGGCTCGCTCGGGCCACTTCGGGGGTGGGGTGCCCTCGGCCTCTCGGCCTCTCGGCCTCTCGGCCTGGGGCTCGGTCACTCTGGCGCAGCTGGCTGCCGGTGGAGCTCACAGGCACGTCACTGCAACCTTCCCTGGCTTATGCTCCGCGGCTGCTGAGTGACCCCTTATCTGGGACTCTCCTCAGCTCTTTCTGGGCTAGTGGCGCGGCTGCAGGCCATCTTCCAAAAGTCTTTGTCTCACTGTGCGTGCAGATGCGCTCACACCTGCCTGCTGCCATTCCTGAGCAAGCGCTGCACTGGTGGCACTCCGATCCCGCAGCTGAATCCTCTTTAGGAGATGATCCTGGCACTTGCTGGACTTTCTTGGATGCCCTGAAGCCTTCTTAACAAGATTTGAACCTCTTTCCTTGAAGTTCTTGATGATCCTATAAATTGTTGATCTAGGTGCAATCTTAGTAGCCAAATATCCTTGCCTATGAAGCCATTTTTATGCAATGCAATGATGGCTGCATGCATTTCTTTGCAGGTCACCATGGTTAACAATGGATGAACAATGATTTCAAGCATCACCCTACTTTTAACATGTCAAGTCTGCCATTCTAACCCAATCAGCCTGAGATAATGATCTCCAGCCTCTGCTCATCAACATTCTCACCTGAGTTAACAAGACGATTACTGAAATGATCTCAGCAGGTCCTTGAATGACAGCAGTGAAATGCAGTGGAAAAGTTTTTTTTCGGATTAAGTTAATTTTCATGGCAAAGAAGGACTATGCAATTCATCTGATCACTCTTCATAAAATTCTGGAGTATATGCAAATTGCTATTATAAAAACTTAAGCAGCAACTTTACCAATTTCCAATATTTATGTGATTCTCAAAACTTTTGGCTATGACTGTACACTGTACGACATATGAGAACTGCTGGACCACACAGCTGCTTAGAGACTCCACTACTAGGCAGTGCAAAAATCCGACTGACCACCAATCAATTAAGATTTCAGGCATTTCAGTAACACACAGATAAACTCTACACAGTATTAAAGCAACTATACATAGAAATGAAATACATTTTACACTAAAGAATTCATTCAAAGTAAAATGTAAGTCTTCGTTACATTAAATATTATCACCAAAATGTAAATCTATAGAAAAATTGTTAAAGTAGCAGAAATTACCAAAGTATCTTTTGTCCCCTACAGACGACATGCAGAGGTACAATCTGTACAGGTGACACAGCTCAGCTTCACGATATTAAAAGCATGACTAATGTCCTCATTATTTTCATCCATTTATCCTCTTAATTTAACAATAGAGCGGGGGCGGGGTATTTTTCTTCCAGTGGGGTTAAAAGCTATAGGTCATAAAAAAGGTAATTAAAAAAATGTCACTGTCCAATGTGATACTAGTACTTGATGTTTGAATCAAATACTAAATCAAACATCAGCAGTATTGTTTTTCCCCACTGCACATATATTTCTGCCCTTGCTTTAGTTTTCTCTCTCTGTGCTGTTTTCATGTAACATGTCTGTGCTTGAGTGGTATTTTATCTACCTAGTTCCGGAGGCATTCTGATGGGTGGAGTAAAAAAACTGCAGGATACCACAAGTTGACACAGGATCGAATTGAGAAACCCTCAGGTGTGGAGTGAACGTCTATTTCTGCACTCTTTCAAGAAACTGTAAGTTCCTCCTGGTTTCATCCTTTAAGTTATTATAGATTATTGATTAATTGGAAATAAATAATTTGATGAACAGCTCATGTTTGATCTCTTCACACAACATACTGTGTGTGATTTTATTTCCCGTCTCTCCATTAAAGTCAGTGTGTAATGTTTTCCTGGCTAACATCAGCTGTTTGCAACTTAGTTGCAGCACAAACAGCACAAATCTGCCGCTCCATAGTTCACGGTAACAGACTCACAGATGGACCAATGAGGCCAAGTGTGTCCACCATTTGCTGTTAGTGTGTGTGACCAGTGTCAGAGTCCGGGCATCAGACTAAAAACACTGAATGTGGCTTGAGCTGGGCTTGAGAGACTTGGACAGCAGGAGATAGAGAGTGGACTTTGTAAATGATTATTTTGCATAGCAGTATGTAAGTAAAGTAAAGTAAAGTTTATTTATATAGCACCTTTCACAGACATATGTCACAAAGTGCTTTACAAGGTAAAAGCATAATACAGTCATAAAATACACCATAAAGACACCATAAAAACCCTGGTCTAATTAAAAGCTTTTTGAAATAAAAATGTCTTTAGCTGCTTTTTAAAGGTCTCCACTGAGTCCAAACCCCGTAGAAATGGGGGAAGTGCATTCCACAATCTGGGTGCAACAGCTTGGAAGGATCGGTCCCCTCGGGTTTTAAAACGAGTGTGGGGGGCCACTAAAAGATTTTGGTTTGCTGACCTCAGGTTACGAGTTGAGGTATGTGTATGAATCAGATCAGCAATGTAGGGGGGGGGGCAGTTTCTGTAATGCTCTAAAAGTTAAAACTAGAATTTTAAAATGGAACCTGAATCTGATTGGTAGCCAGTGCAGCGACTTTAAAACAGGGGTCATATGAGCACCCTTGTTCGAGCGGGTCAGTAGCCTCGCTGCAGAGTTTTGAACAACCTGTAGGCGGGCTAACCCTTTCATGTTTAGACAAGTAAACAGGCTGTTACAGTAGTCAAGTCTTGTAGAGATAAAAGCATGTATTATCATCTCGAGTTCACTTGTTGCCACGATGGATCTAAGTTTAGAAATGTTCCTCAAGTGTAAAAAGCAGGTTCTTACTGTCTGATTTAAATGTCCCTCCAAAGAAAAAGCTTCATCAAAAATAACACCCAGGTTTCTAAGATTATGTTTCTGTGAGGAACCTAAGTCACCCAGTCGCCGTTTAATATCAGTTATTGCACTGCCTGGTGCAATAATCAAAGTCTCTGTTTTGACCGGGTTTAGCTGTAAGCAATTATTGTTCAACCATTGTTTAATGTTGGTTAAACAGTCAATCAGATTGGAGAGCTTATGAGCTTCAGCAGGCTTAAAAGAATAATATAGCTGAATATCGTCAGCAAAAAGATGATAAGATACTTCAGGAAACTCCTGTATTATCTGACTTAAAGGAAGAATGTATATTAAAAACAGAATAGGTCCCAGCACAGAGCCCTGAGGAACTCCACACAATAATTCTGTAGATTCCGACATGATCTGGTTTGCAGACACACTAAAACTCCTTTCAGATATATAAGACGAAAACCAGTTTAGAACAGAGCCAGACATCCCAACCAGGTCTCTCAGTCTGTTTATCAGGATGGTATGGTTGACTGTATCAAAGGCTGAGGTAAGGTCTAACAAGACTAGGACTGTGTATTCTCCGGAGTCTGCTGACATCATAATATCATTAGTAACTTTCAGTAGTGCTGTCTCAGTGGAATGCAATTTACGGAACCCAGATTGAAAACGGTCATGGATGTTATGTTTCTCCAAGTATGCCGTAAGGTGGACAGCTACTGCCTTCTCAAGGAGTTTTGACATAAATGGGAGTTTGGAGATAGGTCTTAAATTTTGAAGTAGTGTTGGGTCCAGGTTGGGTTTTTTGAGCCTTGGTTCCACAATGGCATGTTTAAAAAAGCTGGGGAAGACCCCAGTCTGAAGAGAAACATTAAAAAGGTTCACAACCCAGGGACCAATGGTGTCAAAGGCATTAATAAAAAGCTTAGTGGGGATAATGTCTGAGGGGCTTGAGGACGGCTTCATTTTGTCAACCAGGGCCGCTATTTCATCATATGTTACAGCTGTAAAAGTCGACCAGGAGTGCAAAGGGAGTGCTTGACTCGGAGAACAAGAAAGCTTTGGGGAGATTTTAGCATTGATGTCATTAATCTTATTAACAAAAAATTGGAGAAGTTTATTACTATCTACCTTAGAGTGTACATCTAAAGGTACCACATCTGGGGAGACAATAGCACTAACTTTGTCAAAAAGAAACTTGGGATTTCTCTTGTTTTTTGTTATGAGTCTAGAAAAATATTCAGATCTAACAGTTCTCACCGTGTTGTTTAAGGAGAGCATGAGATCTCGAAGATGGAGCCTATGTACGTCAAGTTTGGTTTTCTTCCATAGTCGTTCTATTTTGCGGCATATTCTCCTTAAGTTTAAGATAGACTCATTTATCCAAGGGCATGTCTTCTTTTGTAAAGCCGAGCTTGTTTTAATAGGTGCCACTTGATCCAAAATGGATGTGCATTCCCTATTAAAAGACTGAATAAGAACATTTACATCGTTTCCGGTAAAAAGTGGAGACCTATCAAACATGATGAAGAACCTCTCAGCAGTAGTCTCAGTTATTATGCGTCTATGAGTTTTTAACTTCACAGGCGTCTGTTTAGAGCTAGAATTAAGTTCAACAAAGATACAGTTATGATCACTCAAATGTACATCCTCAGCAAACACATTGCCAATGTTGAGTCCCAAGGAAAAAAACAAGGTCCAAAGTATGACCTTTTAAATGGATTGGACCGGAGACATGTTGGACAAAGTTAAAAGACTCAGATATAGATAGAAGTTCAGCTGCAGAGTTAGATGAGGGATCATCAATATGAATGTTAAAATCCCCAAGAATTAAAACTTTCTCCAGTTTGATAATAGAAGATAAGAAGTCCATAAAATCCTTTAAGAACTCAGTAGCAGGGCCAGGAGGGCGATAGACTAAAACACAATAAAAGATGTTCGTAGAGCCCACCTTAATTGTTTGCGACTCAAAGAAAGAATAGTTTTCTGTTTGCATACCTCTGCAGGTGAAGCTGTCCTTAAAGACAACAGCAAGACCTCCACCACAGCGACCTAAACGGGGGGCGCCCAAGTAAGAGCAGTCTGCAGGACGCAGTTCATTTAGGTGAATAAATTCGCCATCCCTCTGCCATGTTTCAGTGAGAAACAGAAAGTCCAGGCTTTTCCTTGTGAAGAGCTCATTCAGGGAGAAGGATTTGTTTGCGATGGAGCGGGCGTTCAAGGGCGCAATCCGAGTAAAAGCTGGCAGTGCAGGTTTCCCATCAGCTTGTCGGAGTGGAATAGACAGCAAACACCGTGTCCGCATGCGAGGTCTCCAGCGGCGCCACGGAACCGGCGGGGCCAACCACCGGTTGTGCGATGCGGGCTGTGAGGGCACAGCGGTGGGGAGAAAATCGGCAAAATCCAGAGCATCAGATGGGCAGGATCCATGCTGTAGTGGAAGCAAGTACGTGTTTCCAATCAAATCCGGAAGGGTAACTGGCAGCAGAAAACGGGGGCGCCTCCAGACGAGTCGGAAAATCTCAGATCTGTAGGCTTGTCTGATGTGTACCTGGATGCCGGCCCTACAGCCTCTTTTCCTCGATTTCTTCTTGGAATTGCTTAGGGCACGTTTCGCAGGTAGCAAGAAGTAATCCGGTGAGGTGGAAGAGTGAACAAATGGTGGGGGGAAAGTTTTTCTATAACTGTCCCAGTCATCATAAAGACGTTCCATAGACTCTTTGATGTGGAGCAAGGAAGAACGGTCGTAAATCACAGCAGCATAGCTCCATATATTAAACGTCAGGGCTGATATAAAAGCATAAAATACAATACAGCGTAGGCAGGTAGACGTCAAGCCGAGCAAAGGCACCATCTTCCTGTCAGTTTACTGACAGTTATACAGTATGCTATATATAGATTCAACATGTTGGTCTCTGATTAAAAATCCCCAACGCACTGTTCACACCAAAACAAGGAAGAGGGTGGGTCCAACAGCTTTTACATTTCTCAGACTGACTGGATTAGATTGAAGATAAGAAAATCACAACTTTCTGTTAATAACTTTAAAGACTGTTACATATTAGTTTTATATAACATACATAATTATTTATTTTTAAATAATGTTATGGTACTATATAAAAAACGTAATCAAACCTTTTGACTGCTCCATGTACAAACTTCAGTCAAAGTGCAAATGTAACAGATGTTATTCAGTCATTAATTATGAAACAAGAAACATCCATCCATCTTCTGCTTATCGGGGGCTGGGTCATGGGACAGCAGCCCAAGCAGAGATGCCTAGACCTCCCTCTCCCCAGCCACCTCCTCCAGCTTGTCCAGGGGAACACAAAGGCGTTCCCAGGCCAGCCAAGAATTATAATCTCTCCAGCATGTCCTGGGTCTGCCGCAAGGCCTAATCCTGGTGGGACATGCCCGGAACACCTCACCCAGGAGGTGCCCTAGGGGGCATCCTTGTCAGATGCCCGAACCACCTCAACTGGCTACTTTCGTTGTGAAGGAGCAGCAGCTCTATTCTGAGTCCCTCTTGAAGGGGCAAACTTCTCACCCTATCTCCAAGGGAGAGGCCAGCCGCCCTTCAGAGGAAGCTCATTTCCACCACATGTATCCACAATCTCGTTCTTTTTGTCATGACCCACAGCTCATGACCATAGGTGAGGGTATGAACGTAGATCGACCGTTAAATTGAGAGCTTCGCTTTTACACTCAGCTCTCTCTTCACCACAACAGACTGGCACAGTGACCGCATCACTACAGCTCCAGCACCAATCCGTCTGTCCATCTCCCGCTCGCTTCTCCTGTCACTCGTGAACAAGACCCCGAGATACTTAAACTCTTCCACTTGGGGCAGGAACTCGTCCGTGACTGGTGTTAAATCCTCCCAGTTCTTTCGACCTTTTCGCTGAAGGAAGGACAATACTCGGTGTATAAATGCTCAATCAACAATTACTTTATTACATACAATTCAACACTCTTGAGCATAAAACCATCTGGATGGGGAGACATGCATGCAGAGGGTCACAGCAAATCTCAAAATGGTGGAGGGTTACTCAAACTCTTATAGCCTCTAGTGGCACACACCTAGTTGTAAAAACCTAAACATTCACATTCTTTCTCTCTTACGGCACCTAAGTTATGACCTTGGCTCCCTGTTTTGTCTCCTCCTGATGAGATGGGGCAGAAATCCTCTCCGGTATGCTCTGTTCTCTTCTAATCAGACAAATAAGGCCATGACTCTCTGTATACAGTATTTCTTATAACTCAGCAGTATAGTGCATCATAAGACAATATCATTCATTCACAATAAATCAACAGTCTAATGTAATACAAATCAGTTTAATAAATCTAATAGTTATCACCTCTTCAGGAGAATAATGCAAACTAAAACTACATAATAATTTCACAATCTTTAATTAGGGGTCTATAAGATAATATAATGATCTCACACCGGGAATGGGCACTCCACCCTTTTCCGGCTCAGGACCATGGCCTCAGATTTAGAGGTGCTGATTCTCATTGTCACCACTTCACACTCTGCTACGAACCATTCCAAGGCGAGCTAGAGGACATTACCTGATGAAGCCAACAGAACCACATCATCTGCGTAAAGAAGAGATAAGATTCTGAGACCACCCAAGTGACAGCCTTACGTGGCTTGGCTACATCTAGAAATTCTGTCCAGAAAAGTTATGAACAGAATCGGTGACAAAGTGCAGCCCTGGCGCAGCCCATCACCCACCAAGAATGAGTCCGACTTATTACTGGCTATGTGGACCATTGCTACGGGCCATTCAACCTCATACAACCATTGCAAAAGCTTGTATAAGGATTGAATGGCCCGTAGCAATGGGCCAGACACCCCATACTCCCGGAGCACCCCCCACAGGACACCCCGAGGGACATGGTCGAATTCCTTCTCCAAGTCCACAAAACACATGTAGACTGGTTGAACAAACTCCCATGCACCCTCAAGTATCTTTGAGAGGATAAAGAGCTGATCCAGTGTCCCACAACCAGGAAGAAAACCGCATTGTTGTATCTAAGGTTTGACTAACGGACGGACTTTCCCTGATCTCCACACAACATTGTAGAGGCATGTCAACCAAGACAGTCCTACAACATCCAGAGTCTTCAGGAACTCAGCGTGGACCTCATCCACCACAGGGACTGCCACTGAGGACTTGTTTAACTGCCTAGGTGTCCACCATTTTGTTCAGGTGTTACCACCACGACAGGCACCAAACACCTTACGGCTGCAGCTCAGTGCAGCAGCTTCAGCAATGGAGGTGCTGACCTCCATTCCTGGCTGCCGCCCGGCTCACAATGCACCCAACCCCTGTGGTGCCTCCTGCAGGTGGTGGGCCTGGAGGAAGATGGGCCCATGTCACTTTTTGGGGCTGTGCCTAGCTGGGCCCCATGGACTAAGGCCCGACCAACAGATGCTCGCTCTTAGGCACCCTCCACGGGCCTGGCTCCAGGGTGGGGCCCTGGTAACCCTATCCCAGGCAGGGTGAACTGTTCCCTTGGTGGTCTTCTCATAGGGGTTTTCTGAATCACTCTTTTTCAGGTCGCTCACCCAGGACCAATTTGCCATGGCAGACCCTACCAGGGGGCAAAAGCTCCCGGGGAGCATAGCCCCTGGGATCGCTGGGACACACAAACCCCTTCACCACAAGAAACAATGTGGAGCAAACAAACTTTAAAATGTTGATATTGCACTAAAGATAAGCATTTTATTTCACTGCAGTAAATATGAACTGCAACTTTGATTTTTTTTATTTTAAGGAGCTTGGAAAGAAAGTGATGGGTCTGTCTAGCACAACCCCTCGCTGGAACGAGACAATTTTACTACAAGAGCAAAAGCAAGACGCAAGTAGGCAAAGTTCTTTGTATTGCTCGTGCATGAGGGAGACCCGACTGGAGCCAAGTGTCGTTCCGCCCACTTGACCTCCGTCGGACTCTCAGCCAGGTTCCCTGTAGCACTCCTTTTATTGTGGTTACATGGATATTGTTAAGATTCAGAAGTTAAGGAGAGATATACTGGAAATCCAAATAACAACACTGGTCCGGCCGGGTGTAGTCAAACAGATGAGTTTATTGAACACACGCGTGGGAAGAAGCACACAGCATCACATCTGCGGGGTTCTTCCCCAAACATACACAGAGAATGGTTTTTATAGCATCGGAGTATAACGCCTCCTCTTGCGTTCTATAACATCATTTGGATTCTAAGAACATAATTTACATCTTGTACAGACAGTAATCAATTTTTAGAACTAAAGTCAGACACAAAAGTTCCTCTTTCTAGCATCTTCTTTCCAAATATGGCGATGATTTCAGACCCCTCAAGTCCCCATGGACTTGTCTTCTTTTTAGCACATCTTTGGTCACTTGTTACTAAGCAAACTCACTTGCAACAGGTTACAACAAGAAGCTGAATGCATTCGGGCCTCTGCTCAGGCCTGTTCCTAGATTATATGTATTATATGTGTTTTGTAAGCATGTATGCTGTTTTAACCTTAATGTTGTGTGTGTACACAATGATTATGGCTGCCCCTGTAATACAAATGTCAACATATGATCATGACAACACCTGTAACACAAGTTTCAACGCAATGCCAACAGCTTCAACAAATGCTTTGATGAAATGATGATTAATGCAATGATAATGACGATGGTTATGAATAGTAGCAGCAAAATATTTCCCTCATCTTGACAGTATACATGTGAACAAAGAATACCGTGTGTGTGTGTGTGTGTGTGTGTGTGTGTGTGTGTGTGACTCCCCAAAGCTGGTGCCAGGAGTCTAGCGGTCCATCTAAACAAAAGGCTCTTAGACTCAAACAGATATACATGTGTTTGCTATACCATATATCAGCAGGAGAAGATACGACCTCTCCTAGGAGACGTGTGATCTATACCAGAACACTCTGAGGAGGAGTGAACGCACTCCCCTCTTCATGCTACACTGAGTTGTTACAGACCTCCTAGGATGAGACATTCTTTCAATCTACAAATGATTATATACTTCTAAGCATATATGAGTAAATATTTCTAAGCATAAATGGCAATGAACAATACAAATCTAACAGTATGAACACATCATTCAAGTTTTAGCAAATTTACACCGGCTCCCTGTAAAGTATCGTATTGATTTTAAGATTCTTTTACTTACTTTTAAATTTTTAAATAATATGCCAGCAAGTTATTTAAACAAACTCCTCCATTTGTATGACCCCAAAAGAGTGCTGAGATAGTCTAACCAGAAGCTCTTAGCACAATCAAGGTCTCGACTGAAGAATAGAGGAGATCGGGCCTCCGCAGTAGCAGCACCCAGACTCTGGAATAATCTGCCAGATGAAATTCATACTTCAGAATCTATTCAGTCTTTTAAATCGCGTCTTAAAACTCACTTTTTTACTTTCTCTGAAGCAACATTCAGAGAAAGTAAAAAAAAAAAGATTACAGTAATGTGGAATGTTGCTTCAGAGATCACTTGAACACTTTTAATTCAAGTTCAGTATGAGTATCATCAGGCCTGTTTTATGTTTTTAATGTTAATTCATTGCCTTCTCATTTATCTGTATTTGTTTTTAATTTATCTGTATTTGTTTTCCTATTGTTTTTAACTGATTGTGAAGCACTTTGGTCAAATCTGTTGTTTTTAAATGTGCTATACAAATAAATTTTGAATTGAAGTGAATTGAACAACAGTCTTGTTATCTAAGGGAGAATTTTGTTATTCCCGTCAGCAAGTGTGTGAATGTGTGTGTGAATGGGTGGATGACTGAATCTGTAAAGCGCTTTGGGGTCCTTAGGGACCAGTAAAGCGCTATACAAATACAAGCCATTTACCATTTACTTTTGCCTTGAGCATCTAGCTGGCGCCAGGGGGGCCGCATGAGATGAAGATGGTAGTTGTTTTGGTTAGTGCAAACAAACTGCATCCAATTTTTACAGTTGGTCTAATGTCCATCACTGGTCACCGGGTCTATCAATTCCCATTCGCTGCCATGAGCTTCTCGAAGATCTTGCCCATATGTGTTCAATACATAGACAATGGGCAGGGCTGTGAGTACTCAGACTATCATGTCGGCCAGCCTTGTGGGGCTTTTGAACAGCTGTAGCCGCTTCTTGTTCTTCGATAAGCCAGGTCTGATCCAGCTCCAATCACCCAGAACTCTGTTATCGTGGTTCCAAATTGGTAAATGTCGTTCAATGTCCTCCATTGAGAATGTCGCCAGACACACGACGCAAATGACCATCGAGTATCCGGCAGCAAATGTCTCCGCAGCCGGAGGACAATCAGGCTCTCCCAAGCCCAGGAGTCTGCCAATTTTGTTAAGGGACCAGTTGATCAAATCCATAACTCTTCTTTAGGTTTTTAGAGTACAAGTCTGGGAGACTCTCTTAGGGTTAGAGTAAGCGAGACTATATAAAAGACTATACAAAAGACATGAGAAGCCAAGCAGAAAAGATAAGGGAGAGGGAGAAGGAGAAAGTGCAACTGCCTTCGTCAAGAGCCAAAAAGAGACAGCCTCCGTCCTGGCTGTGACATAATCTGCCTTCAAGGAAGAGCAGTGGCGAGTAGCCCAGCTGGCTAAAAGAGAAAATTAGAATTACCAGAGCAGTTAAATCTTTGTATATATAAATCAAATATTCAAGGATCAGTGTTACCTGAATTCGCCACATATTTAAGTTTGTATTACCACAGTCAGAGATGCTGCTGTTGTTCATGTAATTATTTTTTAACATTGTATGCTAGCCAACAGCAGTCACAGTTTAATATTTATTGTTCTATTTTGATGAAATATAATAAATATTGTAAAATGATTTGTCTTAATTGAGTTGTCTGTAATATGACAATAACTCAGACTGGAAGTAATCTTAATGACAATTGAATTTTCAGACTTTCAGAGGACAGAAGGAGGCTGACAGGTGACTCTCGGTGATGTCAGCTGACAGCAGAACCATTCAGTGCACTAACATGAGGATCAGAGTGTTTGCTAAGGAAATACACTGGTCCCTTAATAGTTTCAACATGAAATATTAAAAAACAAATATATGATCCACTATTTGTGTGACACAGGCAGAAATGTCTCTGTGTGCATGTGAAGAAATCTGCTGTTAAATCAGAACATGAACAGGTTTCAAGTGGCATTAAAACACATGAAAACAATGCTGCACTCACTCAGAGGTCAGAGGTCATGTACAGTAACCACACTGACACCAAGAGGAGAAAAACAGCTGGCAGCAAAGGCAGGGAGGTGTCCTTTCCAGCGATACAGAAGAGGAATATAAAGATAATGAAGGTCACAGTTTGAATCAGTCATATTTCATTCAATACAGTGGTGTACTGACAGATCCAGGATCAGTCCAAATCATCAGCAGTTTGATCCACGTATGGATTGAAGTGTATTTGTGAAAATGTTCTTTTATCAGTGTCTAACAGTATGTATATGAGAGCCATGTAATGTCCATGTGTGCATGCTGACTGTGC
>CAKLIZ010000394.1:80901-105464 GCA_922035795.1 Oreochromis mossambicus | reverse complement strand
CGGGGATTCCCATGATGCATTGAGTTTTTCCTTTCCAGTCACCTTTCGCACTCACTATGTGTTAATAGACCTCTCTGCATTGAATTCTATCTGTTATTAATCTCTGTCTCTCTTCCACAACATGTCTTTATCCTGTCTTCCTTCTCTCACCCCAACCGGTCGCAGCAGATGGCCGCCCCTCCCTGAGCCTGGTTCTGCTGGAGGTTTCTTCCTGTTAAAAGGGAGTTTTTCCTTCCCACTGTCACCAAAGTGCTTGCTCATAGGGGGTCATATGATTGTTTGGTTTTTCTCTGTATCTACTGTACAATATAAAGCGCCTTGAGGTGACTTTTGTTGTTATTCGGCGCTATATAAATAAAATTGAATTGAATTGAATTTTGATTTTTGTATTGTTATTATTAGTATTTTGTTGTTCCCCAGTCAGTTGTGTCTTTTGTCATGCTTGTCTCTGTGCTCTGTTTTCCCTTTGTTCACTGTCTAGTCCGCGTCTGTGTTATACTTCCTTTTTTACTTTGATGGTTCCTTGTCTTATGTCAGTGTTTCTAGTCTTGCTTCACTCTGGTCTGGTCATGTTTGATTGCTCCCAGCTGTGCTCCACTCATGTGTCTCATTACCTCGTTTCCCTCAGTGTATTTTAGCCCTGTGTTTCTCTGTGTCAGTGTCACATCGTCCCCTCACCATGCTGTGTGTTTCTCCTTCCGTGCTCCCTGAGATCTCTGTCAGTAGTTTCCAGGTTTCCCAGTATTTTTGTTATTAGCTCCCAGTTTCTATTTTTTTTTTTTTTTTTTTTTTTTTTTTTTTTTTTGCAAGTTTATTTTTGTGAAAGTTATGCAACTGCAATAAAGCAGTCTCTTTTAGTTTATTCCTCCATTGTGTGTCTTGTATTTGGGTCCTACATCCTGCCTGCCACACAGCCGTATCTTGACACAGAAATATTCTTCTCTGAGATGTCAGTGCTAATTAAAATTAAACAGAATCAACATTTTGCAATTATGTGACCTGGTTTCTAGGTTACATGACAGGTGAGAGGTCAGCAACTCTAACTCACTTACTTCTGTTAATGTGAACTCACTGACTGTTTGTGGTTTACCTCTCAGACTGACTGAAGTCTAGAAGAAGATAATGATGGAGAGAGAGGAGGACAGAGCAGAGTCTGCAGGATCCAGCTCTCAGGATGCACATTCTAAAATGAGTGAACATTCCAGTGTTGAACCTCTAGACTTGAGTAATAAACCTGGGCGAACGAGGTAAGAGAACTATGATGAGCTCGTTTAGATTTTTACTTTTTCCTGGACAAATATGACCTAAAGATTCATTAAAAATAAAACAATATTGGTTCAGCTTAGAGTACATGTAAGGCTTCAAGTGCCCATCTGTCCACACAGGCTAATGTTTTACTTGCTGTATGTGTGGGAACATTTGTCCGAAACATCTTCTTGCTCTGCACACACATTACTACACTGACTGTGAGGCAGTGAGTGTGTAGACTCTCACCATGACAACATGTTTTTTGACGTCAGAAAGAGTTCAGTCCCAAAGTCATATCTGTGACCGTTTAAAATTCATAAAAATATCATGCTGTTGCTTTTAGATTTCATTGCAGCTGACTATCCTTTACAAAAAAGAAGCTGCTAGAAAGAGTGAAGAGCAAGAATAACACACAGCTCAAAGTCCAATACTAATACACACTCAGATAATAAAAATAGGATAATTATGTATTTGAGTGATTTTTTTTTTTTCAGGTTAATGAAGTCTCAAATTCTGCAACACCATTGCTTTCATCACCGCTGAGGGAGAGGCCATAAAAAACAGCCTTAACAAATCTGAGACAGAGTTTAAGCATTAACAAAATTGATTCAGATGAAGTTATCTGAGCAGAGAACTCCTGGAGTCTACAGGTCCTTCTCAAAAAATTAGCATATTGTGATAAAGTTCATTATTTCCTGTAATGTACTGATAAACATTAGACTTTCATATATTTTAGATTCATTACACACAACTGAAGTAGTTCAAGCCTTTCATTGTTTTAATATTGATGATTTTGGCATACATAACTCATGGAAACCCAAAATTCCTGTCTCAAAAAATTAGCATATCATGAAAAGGTTCTCTAAACGAGCTATTAACCTAATCATCTGTATCAACGAATTAACTCTAAACACCTGCAAAAGATTCTTGAGGCTTTTAAAAAGTCCCAGCCTGGTTCATTACTCAAAACCGCAATCATGGGTAAGACTGCCGACCTGACTGCTGTCCAGAAGGCCATCATTGACACCTTCAAGCAAGAGGGTAAACACAGAAAGAAATTTCTGAACGAATAGGCTGTTCCCAGAGTGCTGTATCAAGGCACCTCAGTGGGAAGTCTGTGGGAAGGAAAAAGTGTGGCAGAAAATGCTGCACAACGAGAAGAGGTGACCGGACCCTGAGGAAGATTGTGGAGAAGGACCGATTCCAGACCTTGGGGGACCTGCGGAAGAAGTGGACTGAGTCTGGAGTAGAAACATCCAGAGCCACCGTGTACAGGCATGTGCAGGAAGTGGGCTACAGGTGCCACATTCCCCAGGTCAAGCCACTTTTGAACCAGAAACAGCGGCAGAAGCGCCTGACCTGGGCTACAGAGAAGCAGCACTGGACTGTTGCTCAGTGGTCCAAAGTACTTTTTTCGGATGAAAGCAACTTTTGCATGTCATTCGGAAATCAAGGTGCCAGAGTCTGGAGGAAGACTGGGGAGAGGGAAATGCCAAAATGCCTGAAGTCCAGTGTCAAGTACCCACAGTCAGTGATGGTCTGGGGTGCCATGTCAGCTGCCGGTGTTGGTCCACTGTGTTTTATCAAGGGTAGGGTCAATGCAGCTAGCTATCAGGAGATTTTGGAGCACTTCATGCTTCCACCTGCTAAAAAGCTTTATGGAGATGAAGATTTCATTTTTCAGCACGACCTGGCACCTGCTCACAGTGCCAAAGCCACTGGTAAATGGTTTACTGACCATGGTATTACTGTGCTCAATTGGCCTGCCAACTCTCCTGACCTGAGCCCCATAGAGAATCTGTGGGATATTGTGAAGAGAAAGTTGAGAGACGCAAGACCCAACACTCTGGATGAGCTTAAGGCCACTATCGAAGCATCCTGGGCCTCCATAACACCTCAGCAGTGCCACAGGCTGATTGCCTCCATGCCACGCCGCATTGAAGCAGTCATTTCTGCAAAAGGATTCCCGACCAAGTATTGAGTGCATAACTGAACATAATTATTTGAAGGTTGACTTTTTTTGTATTAAAAACACTTTTCTTTTATTGGTGGGATGAAATATGCTAATTTTTTGAGACAGGAATTTTGGGTTTTCATGAGTTATGTATGCCAAAATCATCAATATTAAAACAATGAAAGGCTTGAACTACTTCAGTTGTGTGTAATGAATCTAAAATATATGAAAGTCTAATGTTTATCAGTACATTACAGGAAATAATGAACTTTATCACAATATGCTAATTTTTTGAGAAGGACCTGTATAGGGGAGGCTGTGGCACAGGTGGTAGAGCAGGTCACCTACTAACCGGAAGGTTGGTTGTTCGATTTTAGCCTGCATGCCAAATATCCTTGGGCAAGATACTAACCCCATGTTGCTCTCTGATATACCCTCCGGAGTATGACTGCTGTGTCACTTTCTTCTTCTTTTGTCCTTAGCTGGCGATTGGCAGGGGAGGTTGTCCACGGAGCCAGCACATCGCTGTGTTGTCGTAGGGTTTTCATCTTGATCAACGATGCACTTCCAGGCCTTGTGGTCTCTTGCCTTCACCTTTGCTTGCTCGAGGGTTAGATGTCGTTATTTAAGATTGTCTTCAATTTGCTTGATCAAAGTCTTCTTGGCCGCATCACACTTAATTCTCCAGTGGGCGGGTTGCTGCTGCATCAAAAGGTGATATGGCAGGCAATGGTTGCTCATGCAGCAGATGTGGCCAAACCATTGCAGTTATGTCTTTCTAATCAGCTCTTCCATTGAGGGCTGATAACCCATTCTTATATTTTGCTAGTTCTTATGTTATTTTATTGCATTTTGCACATCTCTGTTGCTTGTAAAGTTTGCACACAAGAATTTCACTCGCATGTGTTGTACCAGTGTACCTGCATATGTGATGTGACAATAAAAGTGATTTAATTTGATTTGAATGTATTTCCACTGTTGATGCCACTTTCCTTTCTTGCACCAGAGAGCCGAGGTATTTGAATTCCTGCACTTCTTCGATTTGCACACCTTCAAAATGCATGGTGGCTTCCTCCGCTATCAAATTTTGGAGATTTACTTACTTGTTTGATTAAGCATGCATCAAAACATTCTTGTGCTGGAGTTTCAATCGTAGTCGAGCGTTAACAAGGTAGTGATCGGAGCCACTGTCTAGTCCCCTCAATGCACGGACATCTTGAAGGGATGATCAGAATTCAGCATTTATTAGCACATAGTCTAGCATCGTCGAGTCCTTTCCGCTAGGAATTCTCCAGGTGAGCTGGTGTTTAATGGGGTGCTGGAATAAGGTATTCCAGATGACCATATTGTTGGTCGCAGCAAAGGACAAAAGACAACGTCCATTGTCTTTGATCTCTCCATGGCCGAAATGATGATCTCTTGATTATGATCTCTTTCTGGCCAGCATGACGTCCCACGCATATGTTCCATACACCGATGTTTCGAATATTAACTTGGCCAGTAGTCCATTTCTATCCAGCATCCTGGGTCCCCAATGGTGATGCATTGGCTGCCCCAGATGCAGTATCTTGAACGTGCAAAGTTTATCGATTTAGATCCATACGGTTTCATTCCTCATTTCCCCTGACACCTGGTTCTGGTGACTTTGGTAGGGTGACTAACCTCCTCTTTTTGCAGCCGCGCTTGGGACCATTCTTGGTGGGGTTATGAATGCTGTGTGAATCCTTACTGAAGCATTTAGTAATAGTTTAGGAAAATGCGTTTGGGTGAATGAACAGTTGTGTAGGAGACAGTCATGTTACTTGAACTCATTTTTTATGATTCCTCCACAGGGTGTACCACGAGAACTCAGAGATTCTCACGGATCAGTCTGCCCATCTGGACTCAATATTTATGGTCTGTACATGTGCAACAGAAATCCCAAAAGGTTGATTCTGTCCATCTTGATGTAACATTTTCAGTTGGAGAAAGGTTTCATTACTCATCCAAGTGACTTCTTCAGTCTTAGCTGACTGCAGGTTTCCTCAACCTTATAATCAGTGCATTGGCACCATAACTGAAACCAGCCCACTGAATGAACAAGGGATGTGAAGATGGAAGATCCTTAATATCCAAGCTGTCATGATCATTGACCAACGCCTTTAGGTGACTGTGGTTGTGAATAAATAAAATTGAATTGAATTGAATTGAATTAGCAACAACTGATAAAAGATCACTGACCATTGATCAAAGACCACTGATCAATGGCCATGAGTACCATTCACAGAGAGTTTGGGGAATGGCTCCAAGCACAGCATTGTAAGTCGGTGAAAGATGTACCCATAGACCCCCTCCTCGATTTACAGATAGTCTTTCCCTTTTCGCGTAAGTTAAAGTAAAATTTTCTTTATATAGCACATTTCTAGATAAAAAGATCACAAAGTGCTTCACAAAGTATAAAACAAAAACAGACAAAAGTTAGCAAAATGCAGTTCTAAAGAGATGTGTTTTTAGTTGTTTTTTAAAAGTGACCACTGAGTCTGCAGATCTTAAGTTCCGAGGAAGAGAGTTCCACAGTCTGGCGGCCACAGTTGCAAAAGCTCTATCTCCCTTGGTTTTCAGCCTTGTATGCTGAATAACAAGTAGGCCCTGATCACATGACCTCAGGGACCTCCTAGGGACATAGGGCTGTAAAAGTTCAATGATGTAGGCTGGTGCTTGTCCTTGAAGGTCAGAACCAGTATCTTAACATGGACTCTCAATTCAATGGGGAGCCAGTGCAGCTGTATAAGCAACGGTGTCACATGAGAGTACTTAGATGTTTTGGTCAGAAACTTTGCTGCAGCAAGGCTTTTGACTGCAAGCTCAAACCAGCATCCCTCCCTGTCCAGGATGTGTACATTCTCATCATTGAGGCGTGTAGGTGTGAACAGACTGCGGAGTCCTGGCCTGATGAGTTAGATCTTCTGTGTTGTGCCATCCGCTTCGCTAGAGGTTGTTTGGTTTTGCCGATGTATAAATCCTGGCAATCCTCCTTGCACGTAACACCGTACACTATATTACTCTGTTTGTGTCAGAGGACCCAAACCTTGGTGTGAACCAATTTTGGGCGCAGCGTGTTTGGGGGTTTAAAAGCCACGGTTTATAGAAAAAATGAAAAGTGTTCCGATACTCCTGACAACACGGGATCACTAATGGTTTTCACTTAGGCAACAGTTTTCTTTCTCTCATGAAACAGCTGGACCTTTTTTTTTTATGTGTCTTCCCAGCTTTTACAAATGCCCAGCTGGGATAATCACATTTACTCAAGACTTTCTTGATGTGATGTTCTTCTGCCTCCCTGGATGCTGTATCTGTGGGAATGGTGTTTGTTCTGTGTTGTAGCGTCCTGATAACACACAGTTTGTGCTCCAGTTGATAATGAGAGTAAAACCTTAAATACTTATCCGCATGTGTCTGTCACTTGGTGTTCGGTCACTCTGCGGTAGAGTATCACTTCCTGTTCCTGCTCAAACGCAGTGGTGTTTCTGAGTAGCTTATCTGCTTAGTAATTTAATTAACAACTTTAAAATACATTCTTTTCTCATAGTATAATCTTCACGTGCTTCATCTGAAGCACACTTTCTGTGTACTCACTACCTAATTTATAGCCAAAGTATTCACTCACTGTGTCTGTACTGTTTCGCTAGCTTAGCTCGTAGCCGACTCACTAGCAGCAAGGCTACTTCACCTGTCCCTCCCGCACTTTCCTGCTCATTGTGTCAGATGTTTAGTTACTCCTCGGCCTCCTTTAGCAGTAATGACACTTGTAACAAATGCAGCATATTTGTAGCTCTGGAGGCCAGGATTACTGAATTGGAGACTCGGCTTCGCACCCTTCATTCACCCGTAGCTAGGCAGGCCCCTGTAGCTGGTGCAGCCAAAGATAGCGTAGACCCCGCTAGCTGTTCCCTGGCAGACCCCAAGCAGCTGGGGAAAGAGGGCGGGGCTGGGAGACTGTGAGGAGGAAGCATAGTCTTAAACAGAAGCCCCAGGTACACCACCAACCTGTTCATGTGTCTAACCGTTTTTCCCCACTCTGCGACACACCCGCCGGGGGTCAAACTCTGGTAATTGGTGATTCTGTTCTCAGACACGTGAAGCTAGAGACACCAGCAACCATAGTCAATTGTCTTCCAGGGGCCAGAGCAGGCGACATTGAAAGAAATTTAAAACTGCTGGCTAAGGGTAAAAGTAAATACAGTAAAATCATGATTCACGTCGGCAGTAATGACACCTGGTTACGCCAATAGGAGGTCCCTAAAATCAATATTGAATCGGTGTGTAACTTTGTCAAAACAACGTCGGACTCTGTAGTTTTCTCTGGTCCCCTCCCCAATCAGACCAGGAGTGACATGTTTAGCCGCATGTTCTCCTTAAATTGCTGTCTGTCTGAGTGGTGTCCCAGAAACAATGTGGGCTTCATAGATAATTGGCAAACCTTCTGGAGGAAACCTGGTCTTGTTAGGAGAGACGGCATCCATCCCACTTGGGATGGAGCAGCTCTCATTTCTAGAAATATGGACAAATTTATTAAACCCCCCAAAATATGACGATCCAAAGTTGGGACCAGGAAGCAGAGTTGCAGTCTTACACGCCTCTCTGCAGCTTCTCTCCTCCTGCTACCCCCCAAAAAACCCATCTCCATTGAGACTGTGTCAGCTCCAAAACAGACAAACAACAAACTAAAAACCAGCAACAAGCAACTTAAACATAAAAAATCACAAAGAAAGGACAATACAGTATCCACATCTGAACCAAAGAGTAAAACAGTGAAATGTGGATTATTCAATATTAGGTCTCTCTCCTCCAAGTCTCTGTTAGTACATGACTTAATAATTGATCAACAAATCGATTTACTTTGCCTTACAGAAACCTGGTTGCAGCCTGATGATTATGTTAGTTTTAATGAATCAACACCCCCGAGTCATTCTAACTACCAGAAATCTCGAAGCACAGGCCGAAGGGGCGCTGTGGCAGCAGTTTTTCACACCAGTCTATTAATTAACGAAAGACCAAGACAGACTTTTAATTCATTTGAAAGCCTGATGCTTAGCCTTGTCCACCCCAGCTGTAAAACTCAGAAACCAGTCTTACTTGTTATCATCTATCGTCCATCTGGGCCTTACACAGAGTTTTTCTCTGATTTCCCAGACTTTTTTATTTGATTTAGTTCTCAGTTCAGATAAAATAATTATTGTGGGTGATTTTAATACTCTACATCTTGTGTTAACATATGGCATAGAAACTGAACATTTAACAGTGTTTCCTGAAAACCCTCTCCTGTCTGATCATTTCCTGATAACATTTACATTTACAATAATTGATTACAAAGCAGTGGAGAGCAGACTTTATCACGGTAGATGTCTTTCTGAAAGCGCTGTAACTAAGTTTAAGAACATAATCCACCCACTGTTATCATCTTCAATGCCCTGGACCAACACAGAGCAGAGCAGCTACCTGAACATTACTCCAACAGAGGTCGATTATCTTGTTAATAATTGTACCTCCTCACTACGTACGACTCTGGATTCTGTAGCTCCTGTGAAAACTAAGGCCTCAAATCAGAAGTACCTGACTCCGTGGTATAATTCTCAAACACGTAGCCTAAAGCAGACAACTCGTAAGCTGGAGAGGAAATGGTGTGTCACAAATTTAGAGGATCATCATTTAGCCTGGAGAAATAGTTTGCTGCTTTATAAGAAAGCCCTCCGCAAAGCCAGAACATCTTACTTTTCTTCACTGATTGAAGAAAATAAGAACAACCCTAGGTTTCTCTTCAGCACTGTAGCCAGGCTGACAAAAAGTCAATTCTGTCGAGCCAACCATCCCTTTAATGTTAACTAGTAATGACTTCATGAACTTCTTCACAAATAAAATTTTTATCATTAGAGAAAAAAATTACCAATAATCATCCCACAGATGTAATATTATCTACAGCTACTTTTAGTACCATTGATTTTTCTCCAATTGATCTTTCTTAGTTGACTTTAATAATTACTTCCTCCAAACCATCAACGTGTCTTTTAGACCCCAGTTCTACAAAACTGCTCAAAGAAGTCCTGCCATTAATTGATTCCATCCATCCATCTGCATCCGCTTTATCCTGGGCCGGGTCGTCGGGGCAGCAGCCTAAGCAGAGAAGCCCATACCGCCCTCTCCCCAGCCACCTCCTCCAGCTTATCCGGGGGAACACCAAGGCGTTCCCAGGCCAGCTGAGAGATATAATCTCTCCAGCGTGTCCTGGGTCTGCCCCGGGGCCTCCTCTCTGTGGGACATGCCCGGAACACCTCATCCAGGAGGAGCCCAGGAGGCATCCTTGTCAGATGCCCGAACCACCTCAGCTGGCTCCTTTCGATGTGGAGGAGCAGCGGCTCTACTCTGAGCCCCTCCCGGAAGGCCGAACTTCTCACCCTATCTCTAAGGGAGAGGCCAGCCACCCTTCGGAGGAAGCTCATTTCTGCCGCTTGTATCCGCGATCTCGTTCATTCGGTCACTACCCACAGCTCGTGGCCATAGGTGAGGGTAGGGACGTAGATCGACCGTTAAATTGAGAGCTCCGCTTTTAAACTTAGCTCCCTCTTCACCACGACGGACCGGTGCAGCGTCCGCATCACTGCAGCCGCAGCACCAATCCGTCTGTCGATCTCTGGCTCCCTTCTCCCATCACTCGCGAACAAGACTCCGAGATACTTAAACTCCTCCACTTGGGGCAGGAACTCATTCCCGACCTGGAGTGGGCACTCCACCCTTTTCCGGCTGAGAACCATGGCCTCAGATTTGGAGGTGCTGATCCTCATTCCCGCTGCTTCACACTCGGCTGCAAACCATTCCAGTGCGAGCTGGAGGCCTTCACCCGATGAAGCCAACAGAAACACATCATCCGCGAAAAGCAGAGATGACATTCTGAGGCCACCAAAGTGAAAGCCCTCCACCACTTGGCTGCGCCTAGAAATCCTGTCCATAAAAGTTATGAACAGAATCTGTGACAAAGGGCAGCTCTGGCAGAGCCCATCACCCACCGGGAACGAGTCAGACTTATTGCTGGCAATGCGAACCAAGCTCTTGCAACAGTTGTACAGGGATCAAATGGCCCGTAGCAATGGGCCAGACACCCCATACTCCCGCAGCACCTCCCACAGCACACCCCGAGGGACACGGTCCAATGCCTTCTCCAAGTCCACAAAACACATGTAGACTGGTTGAGCAAACTCCCATGCACCCTCAAGTATACTTGAGAGGATAAAGAGCTGGTCCAGTGTTCCGCGACCAGGATGAAAACCGCATTGTTCCTCCTGTATCCGAGGTTTGACTAGCGGACGAACTCTCCTTTCCAGCACCCTGGCATAGACATTCCCAGGGAGGCTGAGGAGTGTGATCCCCCTGTAGTTGGTACACACCCTCCCGTCTCCCTTCTTAAAGATGGGGACCACCACCCCGGTCTGCCAGTTCAGGGGTACTGCCCCTGATCTCCACCCAACATTGTAGAGGCATGTCAACCAGGACAGCCCTACAATGTCCAGAGCCTTCAGGAACTTGGGGCGGACCTCATCAACACCAGGGGCTCTGCCACCAAGGAGTTGTTTAACCCGGCGCACAATGCACCCGACCGCTATGGCGCCTCCTGCGGGTGGTGGGCCTGCGGGAGGATGGGCCCATGTCTCCTCTTCGGGCTGTGCCCGGCCGGGCCCCATGGACTAAGGCCCGGCCACCAGACGCTCGCCCTCGGGCACCTTCTCCGGGCCTGACTCCAGGGTGGGGCCCTGGTAACCCTATCCCGGGCAGGGTAAACTGTTCCCTCAATGTTTTCTTCATAAGGGTCTTCTGAATTAATTAATTATTCAATCTTAAATATGATCAACCTATCTCTAATAATCAGCTGTACCAAAGGTCTTCAAGGTGGCTATAGTTAAACCTTTACTCAAAAAGCCATTTCTAGACCCAGCTGTCTTAGCTAATTATAGGCCAATCTCCAACCTTCCTTTCATATCAAAAATCCTTGAACGAGTAGTTGTCAGACAGCTAACAGATCATCTGCAGAGGAATGGCTTATTTGAAGAGTTTCAGTCAGGTTTCAGAGCTCATCACAGCACAGAAACAGCTTTAGTGAAGGTTACAAATGATCTTCTTATGGCCTCTGACAGTGGACTCATCTCTGTGCTTGTCCTGCTAGACCTTAGTGCAGCGTTCGATACTGTTGGCCATAATATCCTATTAGAGCGATTATCTATCTGATAAACTCCAATTTGTACATGTAAATGGAGAGTCCTCTTCACACACTAAGGTCAATTATGGTGTTCCACAGGGATCGGTGCTAGGACCAATTCTCATTACATTATACATGCTTCCCCTAGGCAGTATCATTAGAAGACATAGCATACATTTTCACTGCTATGCAGATGACACCCAGCTCTCTCTATCCATGAAGCCAGATAGCACACACCAATTAGTTAAACTGCAGGAATGTCTTACAGACATAAAGACCTCAATGGCCGCTAACTTTCTGCTTCTTAATTCAGATAAAACTGATGTTATTGTACTCAGCCCTGAAAATCTTAGAAATATATTGTCTAACCAGATTCTTACTCTGGATGGCATTACCTTGTCCTCCAGTAATGCTGTGAGGAACCTTGGAGTCATTTTTGACCAGGATCTGTCCTTTAACGCACATATTAAACAAATATGTAAGACTGCTTTCTTCCATTTGCGCAGCACCTCTAAAGTTAGAAATATCCCCTCTCTTAGTGACGCTGAAAAACTAGTTCATGCATTTATTGCAAATAATAAATGCATGAACTAGTTTTTCAGCTTGACTACTGCAATTAGTTATTATCAGGATGTCCAGAAAACTCCCTGAAAAGCCAGTTAATCCAAAATGCTGCAGCAAGAGTACTAACAGGGACTAGAAAAAGAGACCATATTTCTCATGTATTGGCTTCCCTTCATTGGCTTCCTGTTAAATCCAGAATTGAATTCAAAATCCTGCTCCTCACATACAAACTCTTAAATAATCAGGCCCCATCTTATCTTAATGACCTTGTAGTACCATTTCACCCTATTAGAGCACTTCACTCTCGCACTGCAGGCTTACTTGTTGTTCCTAGAGTATTTAAAAGAATAATTGGAGGGAGAGCCTTCAGTTTTCAGGCCCCTCTTCTGTGGAACCAGCTTCCAGTTTGGATTCAAGAGACAGACACTATCTCTACTTTCAAGATTAGGCTTAAAACTTTCCTTTTTGCAAAAGCTTAGTTAGGGCTGGACCAGGTGACCCTAAGTCCTCCCTTAGTTATGCTGCAATAGACGTAGGCTCCTTGGGGATTCCCATGATGCATTAAGTTTTTCCTTTCCAGTCACCTTTCTCACTCACCTTGTGTTAATAGACCTCTCTGCATTGAATCATATCTGTTATTAATCTCTGTCTCTCTTCCACAGCATGTCTTTATCCTGTTTTCCTTCTCCCACCCCAACCTGTTGCAGCAGATGGCCGCCCCTCCCTGAGCCTGGTTCTGCCGGAGGTGTCTTCCTATTAAAAGGGAGTTTTTCTCTCCCACTGTCACCAAAGTGCTTGCTCATAGGGGGTCATATGATTGTTGGGCTTTTCGCTGTATCTACTGTACAAAAAGGGCCTTGAGGCGACTTTTGTTGTGATTTGGCGCTATATACATAAAATTGAATTGAATTGAATTGAAATGAACTGAAATTGAATGTGTAGTGTTATGGTACACATCAATTTTTAAATGTCCCCCATTACTGATGGAAATCTCACAGTCTAAGAAAAACCTGCCATGGTATTGGTACTTATTGCCGTTGACCAGTGGGCTTTAATCAGTGGGCTTTGATCAGTTGTTCTTAATCAATGATCATGACAATTTGCACATTAATGATTAAGGAACTGACCTCGCAGCCCATTTTTCATTCCGTGGGCTGGTTTCATTTAGTTTGAAAATGTACTGTTTATAAGGTTGGGGAAACCTGTAGTCAGCTAAGACTGAAGAAGTCAGCTGTACGAGTGATGAAACATTTTCCTCCACTGAAAACGCTACGTCCAGATGAAGAGAATCAACCTTTTTGCATTTACATACGTGGATGATTGAACATGCATCAAGATGTGTAAAACAACTACTTTTACATCTATTCTGTTCACATCATCTCCATGCTGCGCTTTGTAGACCAGTGGATTGTCAGTGTGTCCAACATGGATCTGATGTTTGGCTGTATGATGTCAGTTTGATTGTGTCATTCATACAATATCCTGTTTTAGCTGCT
Source organism: Oreochromis mossambicus (assembly GCA_922035795.1). NCBI lineage: Eukaryota > Metazoa > Chordata > Actinopteri > Cichliformes > Cichlidae > Oreochromis > Oreochromis mossambicus. The sequence goes on along the minus strand of CAKLIZ010000394.1, from coordinate 91,978 downwards.
GGAGGACAACATCATCACTTTTGTGAAGAACGAGCTGAAGAAATTTCAGAAGGTTCTGAGTCTAGATTACCCAGAATGCTTAGAGAGTGATAGAGAGGATGATGAGCAGAGAAGAAGCAGCAAAGACGCATTTGTGAAGATCACAGTGGACTTCCTAAGAAGAATGAAGCAAGAGGAGCTGGCTGACCGTTTGCAGAGCAGTAAGAAGATTTCTTAAAAGATTTGAGCCAATTGTGATAAATAAAACATTTAGTAATGTTACTAATACTTTATCTTATGAGTCATTTTAAGTGGAGTGAAATTGTAATGATCAATTTGCTATACATTATCTTTTATTTTACATTGTTTTGTTTTGTATTGTTTTGTTCAGAACATCCTGCTGCAGTTTGTCATCGTAAACTCAAATCCACACTGAAGAAGAAGTTCCAGTGTGTGTTTGAGGGGATCGCTAAAGCAGGAAACCCAACCCTTCTGAATCAGATCTACACAGAGCTCTACATCACAGAGGGAGGGACTGCAGAGGTCAGTGATGAACACGAGGTCAGACAGATTGAAACAGCATCCAGGAAACCAGACAGACCAGAAACAACAATCAGACAAGAAGACATCTTTAAAGCCTCACCTGGAAGAGATGAACCAATCAGAACAGTGCTGACAAAGGGAGTGGCTGGCATTGGGAAAACAGTCTTAACACAGAAATACACCCTGGACTGGGCCGAAGACAAAGCCAACCAGGACATCCAGTTCATATTTCCATTCACTTTCAGAGAGCTGAATGTGCTGAAAGAGGAAAAGTTCAGCTTGGTGGAACTTGTTCATCACTTCTTTACTGAAACCAAAGAAGCAGGAATCTGCAGCTTTGAAGACTTCCAGGTTGTGTTCATCTTTGATGGTCTGGATGAGTGTCGACTTCCTCTGGACTTCCACAAAACTACAATCCTAACTGACCCTAGAAAGTCCACCTCAGTGGATGTGCTGCTGATAAACCTCATCAGGGGGAAACTGCTTCCCTCTGCTCACCTCTGGATAACCACACGACCTGCAGTGGCCCATCAGATCCCTCCTGGGTTTGTGGATATAGTGACAGAGGTCAGAGGGTTCACTGACCCACAGAAGGAAGAGTATTTCAGGAAGAGATTCAGAGATGAGGAGCAGGCCAGCAGGATCATCTCCCACATCAAGACATCACTAAGCCTCCACATCATGTGCCACATCCCAGTCTTCTGCTGGATCACTGCTACAGTTCTGGAGGATGTGCTGAAAACCAGAAAGAGAGGACAGCTGCCCAAGACCCTGACGGAGATGTACATCCATTTCCTGGTGGTTCAGGACAAAGTGAAAAAGGTTAAGTATGATGGTGCAGCTGAGACAGATCCACACTGGAGTCCAGAGAGCAGGAAGATGATTGAGTCTCTTGGAAAACTGGCTTTTGATCAGCTGCAGAAAGGAAACCTGATCTTCTATGAATCAGACCTGACAGAGTGTGGCATTGATATCAGAACAGCCTCAGTGTTCACACAGATCTTTAAAGAGTATAGAGGACTTTACCAGGACAAGGATTTCTGCTTCATCCATGTGAGTGTTCAGGAGTTTCTGGCTGCTCTTCATGTCCATCTGACCTTCATCAACTCTAGACTCAATCTACTGGAAGGACAACAAACAACCTCCTGGTGGTCTAAAGTATTTAACAAACCAAAACTTCAATTTCTCCACCAGAGTGCTGTGAACAAGGCTTTAGAGAGTCCAAATGGACACCTGGACTTTTTTCTTCGCTTCCTCCTGGGTCTTTCACTGCAGACCAATCAGACTCTCCTACGAGGCCTGATGTCACAGACAGGAAGTAGCTCACAGTCCAATAAGGAAATAGTCCGGTACATTGAGAAGAAGCTTAATGAAAATCTGTCTGCAGAGAAAAGCATCAATCTGTTCCACTGTCTGAATGAACTGAATGATCGTTCTTTAGTGGAGGAGATCCAACAGTCCCTGAGATCAGGAAGTATCTCCGAAGATAAACTGTCTCCTGCTCAGTGGTCAGCTCTGGTCTTCATCTTACTGTCATCAGAAAAAGATCTGGATGCATTTGACTTGAAGAAATACTTTGCTTCAGAGGAGGCTCTTCTGAGGTTGCTGCCAGTGGTCAAAGCCTCCAACACAGCTCTGTAAGCTGTATGTCTCTGTAGTGAGAGTTTTCTACCTGTGGGTTTTCTTAGTATATCCAGACTCAAAGGTTACTTCAACCAATGGGCCTGTGTGATATTAAGTACAGAGAAACCCAATTGGTTCTGTATATTTTCAAATTGCCAAGCAAGGCAACATGCAGTGTGTAATGTAAATTTGATGTGTTCATAAATAAGTGGATAATTAGCAAATTTGTTAAAGCTGTGCTTGGTCGGAACAAGAAACTATGTTCTCTTCCCTTCTCTCATTGTCATTTTTAGACTTGATACCTGTAACCTGTCAGAGAGAAGCTGCGAAGCTCTGTCCTCAATTCTCAGCTCCCAGTACTGTAGCCTGAAAGAGTTGGACCTGAGTAATAACAACCTACATGATTCAGGAGTGAAGCTTCTTTTTGCTGGAGTGAAGAGTCTACACTGTAAACTAGAAACTCTCAGGTCAGATTAAGTGCTATTCATTATTTTTCTTTATTTTAGAAACTTAATGACTAAGAAATTGAACTTCATTTGTGTTTTTACTTTTTATGGTTTTAGTAAAACATTTCTAATTGTTTTGTTTTTGTTTGTTTGTTTTTTTTGTTTTTACTTGGCTGACGTCCTTGCATATGTGAAATAATCAATTGAGTGGTCAAGCCAGAAGGCGGAAAAAAAAAAAAAAAACGTTTCCAGATCTTGTAACTCCTCAGTGCATGATAAACACACTTTAACACCAGTGTTGTTTGTCTATGTGTTCATAATTTTTCAGACTAAGTGGCTGTAACCTCTCAGAGAGAAGCTGTGAAGCTCTGTCCTCAGTTCTCAGCTCCCAGTCCTGTAGTCTGAGACAGCTGGATCTGAGTTACAACAGTCTCACTGATTTAGGTCTGAATATGCTGACAAGTCCAAACTCTACAGTTATCAGGTCAGATCAAGTGATGCATTTATTCTTTTAGAAAATGACATAATACAATGCATGACCAATGTATTACCACCGTCAGAGATGCTCCTGTTCATCATTTAATTATTTTTACATTTATTACATTCATTTTTAATGTTGTATGCTAACCAACAGCAGTCAACATTGAATATTTATTGTTCTATTTTGATGCAATAGAATAAATATTGTAAAATGAGTGATTTTATACTTTCCAGTTTGTCTTCATTGAGTTGTCACTATTGTGACAATAGCTCAGACTGGAAGTGATCTTAATGACAAATTAATTTTCAGAACTTCAGAGGACAGAAGGAGACTGACAGGTGACTCTCAGTGATGTCAGCTGACAGCAGAACAATTCAGTGCACTAACATGAGGATCAGAGTGTTTGCTGAGAAAATACAATGGTCACTTAATAATTTTAACATTAAATATTCAAAAACAAATATGGTCCACTGTTTGTGTGACAGAGGCGGAAATTTCTCTATGTGCATGTGGAGAAATCTGCTGTTAAATCAGAGCATGAACAGACTTGAAGTGTCATTGAAACATATGAAAACAATGCTGCACTCACTCAGAGGTCAGAGGTCATGTGCAGTAACCACACTGACACCAAGAGGAGAAAAATAGCTGGCAGCAAAGGCAGGGAGGTGTCCTTTCCAGGTAAACAGAAGAGGAATATCAAGATAATGAAGGTCACAGTTTGAATCAGCCATATTTCATTTAATACAGTGGTGTACTGACAGATCCAGAATCAGTGCAAATCATCAGCATTTTGATCCAGGTATGAAGGTATGAGGTTTGAAGTGTATTAGTGAAAATGTTGGACTGTTCCTTTATTAGTATATAACAGTATGTGTATGAGAGCAATGTAATGTCCATGTGTGCATGCTGAGAGAGACTGTCCTGGTCTGACCCCCCTCCTCCTTTCAGGGTGGAGCCTGCTGGAGTCCGATGGTTGAGACCAGGTCTGAGGAAGTGTAAGTGTGGTTTTAATGTGATTCATGAAAACAAAGCAGCACACATTCAACCATCTTCAAACTGTCACGTCACTCATTCACATCTCTGACGTCAGGAGTCATCATCAAAGTGTCAATCAATGAACAGATTATGGATCAATAACTGCAGCTGGATTGTGTTTGTTCTCTCCATCAGATTCCTGTCAACTCACAATCGACACAAACACAGTGAACACAAACCTCCTACTGTCTGACAACAACAGGAAGGTGACATATGTGGAGGAGGTTCAGTCATATCCTGATCATCCAGACAGATTTTATTTTTGGGATCAGCTTCTGTGTAGCAATGGTCTGACTGGTCGCTGTTACTGGGAGGTCGAGTGGAGAGGAAATGTTTATATATCAGTGAGTTACAGAAGAATCAAAACAAAAGAAGTCAGTAGAGACGGTTTGTTTGGATACAATGATCAGTCCTGGAGTCTGAGCTGCTCTCATGAACCTCTTTGTGTTTATCATAATAAGGTATCAACACTCATCTCCTCCTCCTCCTCCTCTATCTCTAACAGAGTAGCAGTGTATGTGGACTGTCCTGCTGGCACCCTGTCCTTCTATAAAGTCTCCTCTGACACTCTGATCCATCTCCACACCGTCAACACCACATTCACTGAACCTCTTTTTCCTGGATTTACATTGTGTTCTGGCTCCTCAGTATGTCTGTGCTGAGCTGAGTGTAAAGAGTGTCCTCCAATTTTTATCATTTAAGGCGCTTGGCAAAGGTAAGGCCTATTTTATCCAGGCCGCATTTTGAAACAGTAATCCATGCTTTTATTTAATCTCATTTGGATTACTTTAATGCACTATATTTTGGAGTTAGTTGGTGTCTTCTCTCTCATCTGCAGTTGGTCCTGCTGCATGTCTTTTAACCAGAATTCATAAAAAAGAACACATAACTCCCATCCTCGCTTATTCCATTGGCTGCCTGTATATCTTAGAGGTCATTTTACAATTCTAATGTTTGTTTTTAAATGTTTAAATGGTCTTGCCCCACCTTCCCTCTCTGAGCTTCTATATCCTTACTCACGCCCCAGTTTTCTCAGGTCAGCTGACAAGCTGCTCCTGAAGGAAGAGAGGAAGAGGAAGAGGAGAGTAGAAGAAGAGAGAAGCTTCCAAGAGGAAGCTCCAAGGGGAGAGTACCTTCCCTATTGCTGCTCCAAATCTGTGGAACAATCTGCCCCAGAACATTAGAGAGGCCCCCTCACTGTCCACTTTTAAAACACATCTTAAAACCCATTTTTACTCCTTGGCATATGACACAGTATGACCATGATTTTATTGTTTTAATCTAATGTGCTGATTTTATTGTTTTATATGTAATTCTAATGATAATTTTATACTATTTTTTGTTTTTGCTATTTTTGCAAATTTTATTATTTTAAATGTCATTTTAATCATAATCTTTTTAAAATTTTTATCTTTATTTTCTTTAACTTAATCAGTGTATCATTTCTGGCATGTGAAGTGTACAGCACTTTGTGTTCAGCTGGGAGTTGTTCTGAAAGTGCTATATAAATAAATTGCTTGCTTGCTTGCTTCCTGTTAAAAAGATAGTTCAGTCTGTACATCTGTGTCTCTTTTACTCAGAAACATGTTTTCAGATTCATGGATTCAATCAGTTGATGTTTTAAACTGTTCTAAATGATACCTTGTAGACGTCTTCGTCTTCAATCCTTTAAAGATGTAAGATCCCATTATTCCGGGATCCACATGTTGTGTTTCTGTCTTTTTCCACTCAAACCTTCACAGTGAATATCAGTATGTTGTGTTTCTCTGAAGCTCAGTTTCCAACCAGCTCCAGTTTTTGTATAACTTGGACACCATACTCTGTGAGCCTGATTTACACAAAAACATTTGCTTTAAACATTTTATCTGATTAATTTTCACTCATTAGATCATTATTCATTAAAAAAAATACCAGACTGAGAATCAAAAGCACTTTGCATCAGTGGCCATGCACTCATCACATAAAATGGATATATAAATGTGCCGATGCATTACAGTTGTAATGCAGTTTCTTGTGATTGAGTTGTGCATTATTGAATCTTTAAGTGTGATTGTTTTGCCAGGTTAATTGGCATGATGCTGGTTGTAACTGTTTGTGCATGCGAGGATTATATGCCTCAGATTATTTAGCACTTAATTTAATAGCAGTGGCTATTCATCTGATGGAGATCATCTGTGCCACAATAATTACATCCAGAGTTTTATTATTTATCCAGGGAATTTGATGGGTCTGTCTGGCACAGACCCACCGCTGGAACGAGACAATTGTACTACAAAAGCAAAAACAAGACGCAAGTCACGAGAGCTCTTTGTGTTACTCGTGCACATTCACTCGGCACTCCGGCATCTACTGTCACTCCAAAAGAGTTTGGTGAGACCATTTCCACCTCACATTTCCGTCGGTTGCTTGGGTGATGCTCAATTCTGTCCATGAAGAAAACGTGATCAGACAGCTCGACCAAGGCACATACTCCTCCCCATCCCTCAGGGAGCGACAGTTAGGCTTTGTGTCCACACAGGAAATACCAATCAGCTAACACACTTGTTCCTTTGCTGCTTGGTGCTGTCCTCGCACAGCTTGTCCACTTCTGACTCTTTGCTTTTACTGGTATCCTGTTGGCTGGGTTGATCTTACATTCAGTCCTCCTTAATGTCAAGTTCTCAGCACACCCCACACCGGTTAAGCACTTCATACACCTGCTCTCGTTCTCTGGAGGGCAGTAGGTGTATATGCGTCTACATAAGCGAAGCGGTAGCTCTCCCACTGACAGCCATCCATTATTCATTACACACACCGGTAGCTGAGCTGTGTTCAGTTTGTTCAGCAATATTATGTCTGGCAGTGGGTCTGACACTTGAGGCCAGGCCAGTAAGTCAGTTTGCCCAGAACAATTTACGTCTACAAGTTGCGACTTACTCCAGGTGATGTTCAGAGGCATACTGTAGTTGGCTTTGGATCAGAGCACTCTGTAGCCAGGATGAGTTGCCAAGCCTAGCAGACACCAGCTTCTGTCTTCTGTTATGCTGTACGGCCACAGTCCAGATGTATGCGGGGACAGCGGCATATGAGCACACACATAGCCTATTGTTCAGGTGAGCAAGTTCAAGTTCAAATTTTATTCGCCACAGGCACGTTGCCCTGCAGTGGAATGGACCCGCCCCCTGACCTTACACACACAACACAGACATCGCATGGGGATACAAGTCGGAGAACGGTTACGTTACAGAAAACCACTGAAATGTACACTACAATGGGAAAGTACAAGAGGAAAAAAAGAGACCTCTACTCATGCTGGGCTCCTATAGGAGGACAGCATGAGAACAGGAAACAAAACAAACTCCTCTGCACAGAAGCACATAAATGTCCACAGCATAACATTATGGAGCACGTGACCAGCAACAGGGTTGGGTTGGGGGTGAGGAGTAATCTTAGGCAAACACAGCAGCCATCCTGCCACTGAGCGGTCTCTCCAGCGCAGGCCCAGACCCACCATGTTCTCCAGGAGGGAACAAGCATCGAAGGGGTTTGGAAAGGGAGGGGGGATAAGTGAGTGCTTATCAGTGTAAATTTATGTGTGCATGTCCATAGTTCAGCTGAGACAGTGTCCTTCGCCCTGTGAAGCGAGATCGATCAACTGCAGACCAGACAACAAACGACGGAGGCTCCAGAAAAGTGCAATCAAACGATGAGTTTATTAACACAGGAGAAGATATATCAACATACGTCTTCTGACAAAAATACATGTCGAGATCACTTTTAAAGCAGTGGGGTATCCGCCCCCCCATGGCGTCAACACAAGTCAAAAGTTCATCGTGTACAGTCAATGGTATATCTTGTACATCTTCAATAGCTATAAACAGACATATAACTTCTCTTTTCTGCAACACCTTCCATGCAAAGTCATAGTCTTAAGCCTTCAGGGTGTCTGAGGGCTGGTTATCGCCTCCAGTCATCTGCTACCAAGTAGGTAAAAGGGCAGCCAGTTACAAAAAGGTCAAAGACACTTGGGCCTTCGCTCAGGCCTGTTGCTAGATTTATGTATTGTAAGTATGCATGCAATCAACCTGCTATGTTCTCATCCTCCCTCAACATGTATTACCTGGACACTCTCACCAGTGAAGCTTAAAACCCTCTTGGATGGAATATCAACTCTAAACAAGCACAGTTATGCATTGTGTATAGAATGAACTCTACCTGTGAATAGAAAGGTCAATGTGATGACAAACATATTCAATGCAATATGAACCCAGTAAGCAATATTACTGATAAAATAATACTGTAAAACATGTTATTAATGCAGTCATCATAAGGCAGATTATATGATAGCAATAAAAGAATCTCTGAATCCCAACACCTGCCAGGCTAAGTAAACAGTCTTCCAGCCAACCCAGGTGGCCTTGCATGGAATGGGAAGAACAGTCTAAACACAGTCGTTATCAGGGTGTTTTTGTTCAGCTCCAGCTTTGAGCCCGCAGCTGGAGCCGAAGGGATAACCGCATTATGATGGTGGATTTTTCTCATGAGAATTTCGAGCTGTTCTTAACAGTCCGACACTGGTCTCTCAATCTCCCATTGGAGAGCCGTGAGCTTCTCCACGATGTTATCAAACTTGCGCTCCGTGGTCTTGTCATTCTTGTGCTCAAAGAGCAGTTTTTGAGAGCTCACAACCACAGTGAGCTGCTCCAAGATGTGATCCAACTTCTGCTCAGAGGTGTTATTCCGAGCGAGCCCCTTTCAAGATGTCATCCGCTCAGAGGTGTTATTCTGAGTAAGCCTCTCTAAGATGTAATCCAGTTTGCACTCAGAGATCTTATTCTGAGTATCCACGGCACCTCCAAGATCTTATCCATGCTGCACTCAATGAGCCTATTCTGAGAAGTCACGCCTCGTCCCATCGTTTCAATCCCAGCGCACAGCCTTGTGGGGGTTTGAACAGCCGGTTCCGCTTTCTTTATTCTTCCATAAGCCAGGGCCAAGTCAGCTCCGATCAGCAAGAACACTGATGAAGCACCAATAGGGCCAACTTTTTCTCTGGTGGCTCGGATGTTGTTGCTTCCACAGGTTTCCCTCCAACAACCCTCTGTTCCTTCAGTAAGTTCAGTAAGATCTGGGTAAACACTTGAGCTCCTTGAATCTGGCTCCAGGGCAGCAGCAGTTTTCACATATAAAATGTTGGCATTTTGCTTGTGTGTCTCCAGGTCTGTTCTGAATGTAGATTTGAATTTGACCACGTAGGCGGGGTCATCATCTGAGCTCTCCATCACCCGAGAGAGATGACAAAACACAGAATCACAGAGCATGAAACCAACTTTTCTCCTCCCAGAGGTTCAGTCACAGACTGACAGATGCAGGGACGTGTTCAAAGTCAGACGTCTGGCAGTAGCATCATATTTGATGCACTATCTGTACTGAGTGTGCTGACTTTATTTCAAATGTCCCACTGCTGTGCAACATGAATCACATGTTCTGCATGTTTCTGTAACTCCCAGGTAACCATGGTTACCCAGCTACATCCAGTAGTCTCCAGAAAAACCAACAGCAGGTTCATGTTTTAACACCGTGGCTTTCGTAGCCTCTCCTTTTTCTACAGCTCATTTGTTCTTCTTGTGATGGTGCGTCTTGAGGCTCATACATGCCGTCATTTGTTGATCCTAAGAACGTTTCTCAAACCGACTTCTTCAATCAACAGTGTGTAATGCATTTAAGTGATACTTCAGACATGAAGTACTCCGGTGATAAAAAACTCAACTTTGCTTCCAGATAACTTTAGTTGTATCAACACTGCCTCCTGGAACAGTTTAAAATGAACATGTCAAAGATCTGTACCTGTCTCCATGTTTCTGTCCCCGCCCCTTTCTTTCTGTCCTGGGTCATGTGAGCCCTGCAGTAGCATTAGGCCCACCATCAATGCTCTCATTGGTTGAGACGCATAATGACGCCCATTTCAAGCCAGCACTGGTCAACATCCCTCCTGTGACCCATGGCTCTTATATTCAGAGCCAGTGAGCACTTTCACAATAATCATCATTTTAGAAACTGTGATTAAAATAGTTGCTGATGTTAATCAGTTAATGAGTTAACCAGATAATAACAGGTTAACCTGCACTAATAATTAGACTTTGATGACAAACTGATGTGATCTCCATGTTTCCTTTGTTGGACTGTGGGTGAGTGTCAGAAATGAATGTTCAAGGTTCATGATTGTCTGCAGCATTAATCTCATATTTCCATCTAAAGTGTTGAATTTGACTGTTTGATGTTCTTTATGATCTCTGGCACCAGTTCATCTGTAGGCTGAGCTCAGTCCATCCATTTAGTGAAATAATGTTTAAAGGTCTCCTTGTTCTGTGAGCGTGCACAGATCCTGAAGCAGAAAGCCTGGGTTAACAGAGAAATAATCATCACTGTGATGATGCTCATCATCTCTGACTGGGATTTGAGGCTTTGTCAAAGCAGCAAACACAAAGAAAGCCTGGCTATGTTGAAGTTGGTGTGGAAGCAGCTCCCAGTTTGAGTTCAGGAGACAGACACCCTCTCTACTTTGAAGATCAGCTTCAAACTTTCCTTTTTGATAAAGCTTATAGTTAGAGCTGGATCAGGTGACCCTGAACCATCCCTTAGTTATGCTGCTATAGGCTCAGGCTGTTGGTGGACTTCCCATGATGCTCTGCTTTCTTCTCCACTCCCCTCTTTTCACTCCTGATGCTTTTATATGTCACTACTGCATGTCCTTAACTTTTGTCTTCTCTCTCCTTAGTTTGTGTTTTGTTCTTGTCTCTCTGAGCTCATCTCTTCTCTTTCCCCTCACCCTGCAACCAGTCATGGTAGATGCTCCTCCTGGAGCCTGTTTTCACTGGGAGGATCTTTGTGTCAAAGGGAGTTCTTCCTTCCCACCATCACCAAGTGCTGCTCACAGTGGATTGTCTGATGGTTGGGGCTTTCTCTCTAATATTGGAGGCTGTTACCTTAC
>CAKLIZ010000394.1:42492-65901 GCA_922035795.1 Oreochromis mossambicus | reverse complement strand
CCAGCAGCAGCAGCAGCACAGCTGTGTGATACGATGAATCTCAGTTACTGATCCAACACACAGTAAATACAAAGATCAGGATTTATGAGAGTAATCATTATGAGTCTGAACACATGATCACTGAATGTTAGTCTCCACAATAATAAGCTATCACAAGCAAACACAGCTTTCAGCTCTTATTTTGAAACTTCTTTAGAGAGCTGTGATGTGAGCGTGCCTGGCTCTGAGGCACTTGGGTCAGCCTCTGTTGTTTAGAAGTGTTACAGACTGTGAATGACACAGACCTGTCAGTTTCATGTTTGTCTGTAACACAGCTCAGGGGCTCCATGCTGAACGCATCCATCCAGTGTTATCGATCCAGGACTAATACCAGCATTGGGATCAATACTACACAATCACATGTGTCCACGTGATGGATTTGACCAGCTTTATTCATTAATGATCAATCAACTTATTTACTGCATCTGAGTCCAGCTTCATTTAAATGATCCAACCCATGAAAATGACATCAGTCCTACAGAAGCACTTAATGCTAACAGGAAGTCATTTATTAAGGTGGAATAACACAGAGAGACACACAACCACTCACAGTTAACCTGACCCCACTAACTGCATGTGTTTGGACTGTGGGAGGAAGCCGGAGTACCGGAGAGGACGCACACAAACACGGGAGAACATGAAGCTCAGCACTGAAACAAAGATGGTGGATTTGACCTCAGGACCAGGCGCGTCATTTCCAGGGGGGTTACGGGGGTCATGACCCCCCAATGATCAGATCCAGCCAATATAATTTCATCATTCCAGTTTATAAAATTATGAATTATCTTGAATAATAACTTGTTGATTTTCTTTAATCGTTTCAATTATTATCAGCAAAACAGTTTCATGTTTAATCATCTAGTAATGTAACCCCGCCTCCTCCGCCGCATACTTGGTATTACCCAACCAGCTTTCTCTACAAACCTTCACTGTTTGCTGTATGTTTGTTAGCGCAGTCGCTGGTGCCAGAGACTGCCAGTGACTTCAGTCTGAGGGTTTGAAGTTTCCATGTCTGTGTGATGTGTGGTGTGAAGGCTGCTGGTTAAACTGGGATTCACTGTTTAAAGCACTGAGTGCTCATACAGAGCTGCTCCATGAGTCCCAGTACAGACTACAAACATGGTGGAAACTTAGCTTTGATATCCACACACTCTGCACGTCTGTGAGTAACTGTGATGAAGATGTGCAGAGATCTGTGTACAAACAGGAGAAAGACTGTAAAGACTCTGTGCTTCTAACAGCCTCTGTTAACATATGTGAGGCTGTTTGTTGTTGTTGCCATGGAGCTTTTCACTGTTTGGGTCTGCGTCAGCAGGTCATGTGATCAGGTTTGTTCTGTGAAAGCTGGACGATGGTTCAGTGTCAGGGTTTGTTTGCATTCATCAATAAATATCTAAATAAATCAAAGACTCCATGTTTGTTTGCTCCATGTTTGTTCTTTCACTGAGTGTGAAACACTCAGTGAAAGTAGGAAACACCAGAAGAACACCATGTGTGCTACGTTTCCCAGGACAGACTACAAACTGCACAAATGCAGAGCAGCACGTGGAAGGACCTGGAGCTGCATTTAAAGAGAAAAGACAGCGTGATGTCCTGTATGGACAGGTGGAAGGAACTGTGAAGAGTAGAAATATTTTACTGCTATTATTTGCTGCTATTTTTATAATCATCATTACCATTTCATTATTAATAGTGATGTTGCATCCAGATGCATTCAGATGTTCAAATATATTGGTATTATATTAGTCTTTATTACAAGTCCAGCGAGAACCACTTTAAACTGTTGAGTTGAATCTATAATTTTAAAGGCTTTTGAATGTTTTTATATTCTTACACTGAAGTCTTCAGTGGGTGAGAAACAGAGCTGCAGGGACAGGAAATATACTCTGTGCTAAAATGAGACAGGAAACACTTCTGCAAGGCTTGCTGAAGTGAAACTGAAAGCAGTCTGAGTTGGTTTGTCATTTTATTATGCATTTATATTTTTGATTAAGCTTTAAGTAGTTGTATTAGATTGGAACATTTGTTTTATATATTTTACATATAAGTCAAGATCAGTACACACAGGATGGCCTTAGCCTGGGTGCCTCAGCTGAGATCAATCAAAGTGCAGCGTGAGGATCACACATGCACAGACATACACACACATACAGACACATATAGTTAGAGAGGTCAAATAAGGTGCAGAGCGAGGGCAACACAGCACATACACCCACACTAGTAGACTCAGTTAGTAGGTGAGAAGTTAAGGTGTGTTTTGCTATAACTGCAAAGTTTGGGTGCGTACGTGTTAGTCTGTTCCAGGAAGTACACCAGATGTCCCAGAGATAAACGACAGCGAAGACGAGCTGGGGGAAGCACCTGGGTTCGAGCTGAAGACGATGTTCTTTAAAATGTGTCAAGGGTTGACTGAACGGTTGTGGTTTTGGATTGACGTATGCTGTATTGAGTCTGCCTGGCAACAGAAACCCTATAAAGTCTTTGTTCTGACTATTGTAAGACAGTTCAACACTGAATCTGCACAAGTGTTGGACTCCACAGGTGTATGCATTAAAATCTTCGTCTAATTGCACCCGGCCGGATCAGTGGTCATTATTTTTGGTCTTCCTCCTCAATTTCTGAACCCTTAACAGAACCAAGTCCTCAGCTGAAACACTCGTGTTTGTCCACAGACAGGAAACACAGCAGGAAACAAAGAAGTGCAGCTCATGGATAACACACTTCCTGTCACTCAGAATGAGGCTGGAGCCAAACACAGAAAGGTGTTTTTGTCCAGATGAGCCCAGAGAAGAAACACGAGTGTTCACAGACATCAGAAGCTCAGAGAGGTGAAACATGAGGTTGGAGTCCTCGTCAGCATCCAGAAGAGCTGCTGTGAAACCCTGAGTACTCATGACAGACTCTGATCGCACAAACACATCATGATTCAAACAGAAAGACAAACATGGAGCTCCTGATCCTCCTGCATGAGAACATGTCAAGAGATTTATTCTAAAGACACTTCTTCAGCTAAGAGTCTAAGGGTAGAAACACACAGACGCTGCAGCATTTACTTGTATACAAGGGCGGTCACAGAACGCTCACACCAGAGTGGGGGCCCTGCGAATGCGCGCTCTGTTCTTGCACTTGTCTTTATTTATATGCAAAAATAATACAACAGTGAATACGTCTATTCATAGGCAGAGGAATGTTAGTGCATAGGGAGTGAAGATAAGAGTGGTTCAGATATATGTGTGTGTTGTGGGATACAGAAAGACGCGGCCTCTCTTCTTGTTAGGGAGCGTCAGATAAGAGTGTCCAGCTCTCCTCTTCCTGGCAGGAGTGAAATAATAACAGCTTGTTCAGCTGTGAGAAAGAATTTATAAAACAGTCTTGTAGTGGACAACAGTCTAAGTCATCAAAAGGTCAACATACAGTATTCTATCATATGCAAACTTATATCCTTAAAAGCTTATACTGACCACTAGAGTACAACTTTCTATTGACAGAACAAGCTGACATGAGCGCTGTGTCTGAGAGTGTCTCCCTGTCACAGTGACAATAACACAGCTGCTGCTCACAGTCATTAAACTGACCTGAGGTCAGCTGCTAGGACGTCTCTGTGCTCCTTACATATGAACCATGTGACCTCACATCAGTGCTGTGGATGACTGTAGTCATAGAAGAGTAGAGCTGTAGCAGGTGGTGTGAGGAGGAGGAGGAGGTGGTGTATTCTAGTTAACGCAGTACTGAAACACTCCAGCAGAGGGCGCTGTTAAGTCCTTATTGTAACACAGTTACTGTGTGCAGTTATACTTCATACATAATCTGCACTGATTTCAATCAGACATGCTGTCAGTAAATGATTGGTTTCTATTGATTCTACTTCCTGTTGACTAGTTTGATGACAGTGAAACAATCACAGCTGATTGTGTGATGATGTAAACTGTCACTGTTACATTCAGTGTGTGTGACATCATGTTAGTGCAGGCTGATAACAGCCTGGTTATGATGCTGTTAGAAACACACGAACGTGTCCATAGATCAGTGTGTGTTTAACATGAGAGCTTCAGCCCTGCTGATGTGTTCAATAAAGACTTGCAGGAAAACTGATGAGACTCTGAAATAACTCTTTATATTTATAATGTAACTCTGCATCAAAAGAACAACAAAGGATCCCAGACAGGTTTATGTGAACAAAGACGATTCTGATGTTTCTGTGTTTCTAACAGTTTGACATTATTAGTAAACAGACTGCAGTGAACAGGATTTATAAAGAGCTTATATATAAAGATATGACAGCTGTTTGACAAGTTGATCACTCTGTGTTTGGACCTGATCAGTCCAGCTGTTTACTTGAAATATGTTCATTTACCTGTTCTGTTATATTTATGTTCTTGTCTCTGTTGAAAAACACATTTTAATGTCCCTCAGATTTTTCTCCCAGATGAATAAATATAAAAATGACACAAACTGACTGCAGCTACTTTTTGTCCTTTCTGTCAGAAACCTTCATGTGACTCATGAGAGACACGTTTCAGCTGTTTGTGACAGATCAGAGGCCAACAAGTCATTTATAACACTTTCCATCATTGTTTAGCACAAACACATGTTGACACAGCAGCGGGGCCGCAGTGAGAGTCAGAGCCAGGAGATAAAAACTCCTGTTTGACCACAGCCTCAGTTTGTTCCTGCAAACACTTCCTGTTGTTGACTGGGTGGAGTCAGGAAGCCAGCGAGGCCCTGCAGGACTGAGACTGCAGACTGGGACGTGCTCTGTGATGGAGATCAACAGCATCACTGACTGTTTCTGTGAGGACACCATCATCCCAGCAGGGCTGTTTCCCAACAACAAGCCCTGGACCATCAGAGACCTGAAGCTGCTGCTGAATGAAAGAAGAGGATCTTCAGGTCTGGAACAAGGACGAGCTGAGAGTGTTAATAACGTTACTAATGTTCAGTTACACTTTACTAGGTCACATCTGTGACACACGTCACTTAAATAAAGAAGGAAATATTGGCTCTGTTTTATCTGCTGGGCCCAAAAGTGACTCCCCGTATTTAAACTGCTATGAATAACTTGTTGGTCTATAATATGTGAAACATGTGTCAAATGTCTCCATCATGAAAGATATCAGGTCATCTTGAGCCACAAAAACATTCCTATCATGAGGTAGAAGCTGGAATCAGTTTGTTGCAGAGGGACGTTTATATATCCCATATTTATCCAGTTAAAGTCACATTGAAATTCAAAAATGTCTTTTCAAGAGTCGTCTGTCCAAGAGGAGCAGAAACAAATATAACAACAGTTAATTAAGGCTGTTTTAAAGGCCACAAAGGAGCAGATTGGTTATAATGCAGCTGCTTCAGCGGAATAAAGTTGAAACACTGTTTTTATTTCATGTGTAACACCTTTCAATAATGTGTTGACTGAAGTCTATTGACCAGTATAAGTAAAGACATCACACACACACACATGGAAAAACTGAAACCTGTTTTTGGTGCAGCAGCGGTCCCAGCTGCTCGCCTTTATCTAGACTGGGTCGGCTGCTTATCTCAATATAATCAATGTTTAAAGTTCTCAGTGTTTCTGTGTTGCTTCGTATAGGATCTCCCAGCATCATCACTGTGCTGTCCAATCATTGTGTGCTAGGTTACCCTTATAGTGCAATGTGTGTTTGCACAAAGAGAAGCATGTGTGTCAAATATAAATAAGCACAGAACAGAAAAAGCTGCCAGTTTCTTCTATTTAGAGTCAAGTTAGTGTTTTGTGTCTTTGTTTGAGGCCTAATGTCAAGCAGAGGTGTGTGTAACTGGACTGCTCTGTTATATGTGTGAAATGTGTGCTTCTCTTCAGCATCATCTTCGTCACTGCTGATTCCTTTGTGTCATCATGTTCATCATCTTCTGCAGAAGTGAAACCGAAAGCACAGTCTCAGTGCAAGTAATTCTGAGGAGCAGTTTGGATGATGCTATTATCATCTTTGATGCATTTATATTTCTGATTAAGCTTTGATTAAGTTTTAAGTAGTTGTATTAGATTGAAACATTTGTTTTATATATTTTACATATAAGTCAAGATCAGTACACACAGGATGGCCTTAGCCTGGTGGCTTAGGCTGAGGTCAATTAAGGTGCAGCGTGAGGATCACACATGTACAGACATATACACATACACACACACAGTTTCAGTTGTGTACATGCTGGCCTTCTGTCTGGTGGAAAGGTTACAAGGTTTAGCCGATGAAGTGGAGGGTGAAATAAAGGACAGCACACACACCCACATACACACACATATTAGGTAGACTCATTTATATAGGTAAGAGTTTAATCATGTTTTGCTATAACTGCAAAGTTTGGGTGCGTACGTGTTAGTCTGTTCCAGGAAGTACACCAGATGTCCCAGAGATAAGCGACAGCGAAGACGAGCTGGGGGAAGCACCTGGGTTCAAGCCGAAGACAATGTTCTTTGTTGTCAACAGAACGGTTGTGGTTTTGAATTGACGTATGCTGTATTAAGTCTGCCTGGCAACAGAAGAAGGGGCTGTACTATTCTCACCCCTATAAAGTCTTTGTTCTGACTATTGTAAGTTAGTTCAACACTGAACTGTTGGACTCCACATGTGTAATTCATTAAAATGTCGTCTAATTGCACCAGGCCGGGTCAGTGGTTATTTTGGATTCCACCTCAATATCAGAACCTTAACACCTTTCACACAGTTTACACTGTCAAACACTGTGTGTGGACCTCAGCTAACAATAGGCTACATTTAAGTCTGGACTACATGCTTTTATATTGAGGCAGATTTTTCACTGTTTTTATTCCATCAGCAGCTCAACATCATGAGCAGCTTTGACATAAAGACATCAAACTCAAGCTGACTTTAAACTGGATCTACTTTTAATACAGGGGCTCAAAAACAACTAACATCTTTATTATATATCAGGACAGAAAGTCATTTCATCTCAAATGGAAAACAGCTTTATTTGGAATAATCAGCACTATCAACTGGTTTGGGATCTCCACCAGTTTCATGTCTTTCCAGCTTCTCCAACAAAGTTCCTGTAAAATCAGCATCTTTATTGGTTTGATAGTGATTGATTATTCAGTCCCAATCTGCTGTCATCTAAAGAACAAAATGATGTTTCTATGAGTCAAAAAGCTCCAGATGTTGTTCACAAAGAAAACAAAGATTAGGAACTTAAACACAAAGTGTTTGGAGCCAAAATGTTCCCAAGCTGCTCTTTTTGAAATGGCAGAGGTACAGTGGTGTCTAACAGCACACTGTGGAAGGCAAACATGTTATTGTTGGATGAAACTTCATGAATCCTTTGTAGATTTGAGCTTTTGGAGCCTTTCTTTTCTCTTCAGGTGTACAGAGGCTGAGGAGGCAGGTGAAGCAGGTGGAGCTGTTGTAATGCTGGCAGAGGGTGTGTCTTAGTAACTCTGTGAGGTAGAACTGGATCCAACATTGTGGATGTGTTGATGTTGGAGCCATTAAGATTCTCTGCCACACTGTAGGATTTCCCTGTGATTCACTGCGGGGGCATTTTGGAGTCTGTCAATGAAACTCTTCATATTTGTGTTTGACACCAGTTTATAGAAACAGACAAATGTGTCATGCTTTTGTTCGGCCTCCACAAATATACACATTTGTTCATTGGTTGGACTTTTTGGAAGGAGACACATTGAAAACCATGTTAATAAGATCTTGTTGTTTCCTGTGGATCCGACACAGAGAGTGGACTTCAGACAGAAAGCGTGGAAGAGATTTTAGAGGCCGTGTGTGGCAACAGGAAGTTTCTGTATGTTTGCTGATCTTACATGTGGAAAACAACACGTGATGTTTGTGAAGTTCTACAATGATCATTGTTCTGACAGCATTTTGAGTGGGAACAGTTCAAACTGAGAGTAGTGGGAGTTATTTACTGATTGAAACAAGCTGAATGTTTCTGTGCACGATGAAGATCAGCAGCTCAGCTGATCAATGAATTGACATCTATCAGTCATTTCATGAGATGAAGTCATCAGCAGACATTTGTTCTAACTGTGTGATAAATGTCAGAACGTCAGGGCTCTGCTTTAGTCACTACTTGATGATCATTGGCTCATTGTTGAATCCAGTGGCCCAGTCTGACCTCTGACCCTTTGCTGCAGGTCTTCTGTGTTATCTCCACTTTCATGTCTGATCTTCTGCTGTATCGTCCAAAATAAACATCTGAATCATTTCCAACACTTCAGCAGATCTTTAGTTTGGGCAGTACAGTACAAAATAAGACATATTGTACTATACTGCCCACTTCCTGATCTTATTGGATCTGTGTGTGAGGTTGGTGAAGGAAACACATGTTTACTGAGTGAATCGCTGCCATTAGGAACTAGTTTTTATATCACAGCCTAGAAATCACACAGGACCATTTCTGCAAGTGAAAAGTCGTCATTGGAGGAAAATAATTGTGTAGTTTGTGCGACTGTTGTTTGTAAATGAAGAATTGTCCCAACTACATGTGCTGCTGACCTTTGACCTTTTCTTTAGGTGCACAGAAGAGTCTGTGGAAACATCCAGAGCTGAGGCAGTGCTACAGATATCTTCAAATAAAGTGGTGTATTATCCATGTTTTCTATGGATCACATCCAATATCCTGATCTAACAAGCCCCCTTTTTGTGGATTTTAGAGCCTCTGACTTTTGCTGCGTCTGCGTCTCATTTCAAGCACAAGAGCAAGAAGTGGATGAAGAAATGGGGCGAGTGGGGTCAGTGTGGTGCATGTCAGCTGTGCTCATGCTTTCACAAAGAACATGTGTATTCATTGGCAGCATTAAGGTGCACTTTAGTCTTCATGATAATAAAGTATTGTGACTTTATTATTGTGAATCCTCACAGTCATGTTGCAGCTCTGCTTTGCTTTAAGAAAATGTTCTACCAGGATGTTTCTTTCCTAAACGTGTTCTCCAAATGTTCCCAAAGACTTTGTTCTAAGTAGTTCTACATGATGAAACATTCACACTAAGTTTAAGAAGGACACACAAACACCATCTGTCCTTTCATCATGTGTACAAACGTGTTCAGATGTCAAATGTACCGTGAATGGATGCAAATGTGGATCGTTCCAATAAAATGAGACAGTTTTGTAAGTGGATCACAGTTTGAAGTTCATTGAAACCTATAAGAACATGTTATTCAAACCAACTTTATCCAACAGGAAGAAGCATGAGGGGAACAGGAAACATTCAAACATGTTTACTGTAAGAACTGCACAAAGGAAGGAAACACAATCCTACACACGACCACTTTAAAATGGACATTTAGCTTTTCAAACATCAGGGAGTGCTGCAATAACAACACTGTGCCCATTCTGATCAGACTGAAAGATTTATAGAGATTTATCCATGTGCTGGAAAAGGATTTGATATCACCATATATGCAGATTAGTAGGAGCTTTTCTTCATATTGATTTAGAGTTCAGTACTAGGAATATGTAGAATTAACATCTGTGTACATGACGAGTGATGAAAATTCAAACTTTCAAAGGACGTCAGAATTGGTGTCTGTATCTGTGACTGTCCCAGAGGAACCTACCTGAGGGATTATTAAAGATCTGTCTATCTAGAAAGACTTGCATTGATTCACAGTGTACAATTCTTTCTAATCTATTAACATCTTCCTCCAAATCCTGTTTCTGCTGCATCAGAAGGGCTCAAACCACCTGCTGTTGTCTACATGAAATTTAACTACTTAACACTTCTCAGTTCTTGTTGACATGATGTGATACAATCTAGTAAGAGTGGTTAGTTGACTTAAAGGCAGGTTACTCACAATATCACATGATCAGGTGAGATTTCAGACCAGGGAAAAATCACTGGGGTTATCTCAGGAAGAGGCAGAACAGCATAGACGTAGTTGACCTTATAGTCATTTTGAAAATGTAAGAATGAATCTGTCTTCATTCAGCTACATGGAAATATATAAACAACAAACAAACCAATAATACAACAAAATCACTCCCAGTTCATTCACAACATTTGAAACATGCGGTGTAGCTCAGTCAAAACAGCCCAAAGCCAAGTGAATGTATCGCGAGGGAAAAGATAATGATTAATGATTTATATAAACTGGTAAAAGCAGCTGAGCTTTGTGAGCTGCAGCTTAAGCCTCTTTTACGGTTTAGTGTTTAATGTTTAAACTTTATGGCTGCAGAGACGCCCACAGTCAGGCTATCTACTGTTGAAAATTGAATCGTCATATACAGTGTGGCAGCTGCCCTTTGACCTGCGAACTTGAGACTTTTTGAGGGTGTGAGGTGTTTAATGCTCATTTATTGTAATTTGCAGACACACCCACATTATCTCCTTTGTTATCGGGGTTGTTCAGTGTGTTGGAGTCAGAGCAGAAACCTGCTGCACGTTAATTATTGATCAAATTAATATCACATAAGGTGCAGCAGCTGATCTTTGACCTGTGAGCTTCAGACTGATGGTGTGAAGTGTTTAATGTGACACAGCCTGCAGACACAGAGGACTGCTGACAGAGAAGAAGCAGAGGATTTTCTCTGTTTCTACACAGACCTGGTCCAGACAGCAGGAAGCTACAGAGTGAAGACGTTCATGGGAAGAAGCTGAGTACGTGCAACATCCTCTTTGGATCCTGGATCAGGAAGTAAGGCCGGTGAATATTTGGTGTTTAGTTTCTGTCTTTGACTTAGTCTGCTGTAATTTGTTTAGAGAGAAAAACAGATTTCAGAATAACTGGTGTTCCTGCTGCTCCAGTACTAAACGACAGTATAGGTGACCGCACTGATGCCTGTTCATAATGTCACCAAAGTTAATAAACTGTTGGCTAAATGTTCTTGTTGTCAGAGGTAAACAGAGGTGACAGGAGCAGATAATAAGGATTAAATATATGCTGAGTAACTAAATGGTGCTAGTCTGTGACATAACTCCCAGCAGCTTCACCTCATTTCTTTACTCTGACCTTTAACCTGAATTGGCTTAGCTAGCAGAGCAACCGCCATCTCGGCTGGCTGTCATGTGACCAAGTCAAGCGTGTGCAGGCAGTAGATGTGTTAGCGTAGCTAGCAGGTTGAAAGAACTTAACAAACTGTGTGAAGACTTTGTAAGAGGTGAGCAGTAAAGAGAAGGATAAGGAGGTCCTCCAAATGCTGATAATGCACTCAACCTGATTTTACTGCTTGTTACATTATATGTGATGTTCAGTTGAAAACAATCACTTAAGTTGACCTTATTATTATTATTTGCTTATTATTCATAACATGGCTCTATGTGCTGTAGTGGTTTGCACATATGATCTGAGGTTATTGTGTCCCTGCAAATTCAACAATGGGCCTCAATGCAAAGCATCGAACAAATATTTTTTATCATCAAGTCATTCGACTTACTGGATGAGTCATTGTAGCCCTGGCAGTAAAGCGCACTAATTTTTATTGGTAGTCACTTTGTAAGTGCAAACTTTTAACTGTTATTGATGAGTAAAAACAGAGTTTCAGTAGAGACATCTGGGAGCAGTGAGTGAATAAAATAGTGATGGGATTTCCGGCTCTTTTTAGAGAACTGGCTCCTTCGGCTCGGCTCACTAAAAACAGCCGGCTCTTTCGGCTCCCAACCGGGCCTTCATGTTGTTTTGTTTTGTTGCTTTAATTAATTTATTATTAACAACAATATCACGCTCTTTGTGAGCGTTTTCAAATTCTTTTTTTAGATAAGGTTTCATCCCTTAAGCTTTCCTCTTCGTCTGCCTCTTATCCTGTCTTTTCCTCTGAGTGTAATTCAACTTTTCATCAATTAGAGCCTGTGTTACTTTCGACTCTCAAGCAGCTGGTTGATCAACTGAAAAACACTAATGCTGTGTTTGATATTCTCCCATCACGCATTGTTAAGGGCTGCTTTGATGTAAGTGGACCGAGCATTCTATTCTTAATGAATTTTTCTCTACTCTCTGGATCTGTCCCACTGGCCTTTAAGCATGCTGTAGTCCAACCAATTCTGAAAAAAAAGAATCTTGATTGTTATGATCTTTTGAACTATAGACTAATCTCTAAGCTTCCGTTTCTGTCCAAGATCCTGGAGCGACTAGTTCTTTCTCAGCTTCAGGCATATTTAGACGCGAAGAACATTGCAGAGAAATTTCAGTCTGCCTTTAAGCCACGGCACAGCACCTTGCTTAGAGTTCTCAATGACCTTCTTGTAAGCACTGATTCTGGACGCTCTGTGTGATAGGTTTGTAGCTTAAACCTATTCGCTGGAACGTTAAAGGCAATGTAATTACACAGCAAGCAAGACACGAAGTAGGCAAAGTTCTTTGTTTTACTCATGCATGAGGGAGGCCTGCCTGGAGCCAAGTGTCGTTCCACCTACTTGACCTCCATCAGACTCTCAGCCAGGTTCCCCATAGCACTCTTTTTATTGTGGTTACTTGAATATGCATAGGGTCATTAACATATGACGTATACATACACACAGAGTACCTTGCCTGTGATTTTGTGTAAGCGTGTGTGTGTGTGTGTGTGTGTGTGTGTGTGTGTGTGTGTGTGGGGTCGAGATATGACCCCGTGAAGACTCCCCAAAGCTGGTGCCAGGAGTCTAGTGGTCCATCTAAACAAAAGGCTCTTAGACTCAAACAGATATACGTATGTTTGCTATACCATATATCAGCAAGAGAAGATACGGCCTCTCCTAGGAGGTGTGTGATCTATGCCAGAACACTCTGAAGAGGAGTGAACACACTCCCCTCTTCATGCTACACAGAGTTGTTACAGACCTCCTAGGATGAGACATTCTTTCAATCTACAAATGATTATATACTTCTAAGCATATATGAGTATATATTTCTAAGCATAATTGGCAATCACAATACAAATCTAACATTTCCCCCCTTTTGGCAATTATGCTAGGAAAGTCCCCAGTTATGATCACCTCACGTCTGACAATGTCAATGCAAACATTTTTATACTCAGCATATGTCAACGTACACAGTTTGACAAATATATTAGCAGTTATCCAATTTCTCATTAATCTCATTCAATGGTAAACTGCATCCTACAAGCAAACAAATAAATTGTCAATGGTCAAAAGAGAAATTAACATTTTCAAAAACACTCCAGCTTGGTTGTGCTCCTCTGCAAGACATGTAAATCACACGTCTCTCTGCAGAGTGGTTTAAGTTCTGCAGGGCATCATAAATGTCTCTTCCAGTTGTTTCCATCACTGTCCATAGGACCAGAGTCCAAATGTATGTAGAATAGACATTCAAACATACCAGTTGAGTTTGTTGTTTGTCAACATGGGTCTCAGCTATTGTGAAAGCTGCAGACCTCTTCAGCACTCTAGTTTTATGGCCTCTCTGCCAACCCCCATCACCTCACTTCAGGCCTCCTTGTCCTGTGGGGGATATTTATGACTCCTCCATTGTCCATCCCCTACAGGAAAACCCTCTTTGGAAAGGGTGCTGGATCCAGTTATCTTACTGCTGTTATGATCCCAGCAGTTTTCAGTGTGCCATCGTATGCACAGTATAGTGACACAGCATTAGGTGATGTTCATAGGAAACTGCTGTCATCACCACCATAGCTTCTGGTTCCTGTGCTTTTCACAGAATCATGATGTCATCCTTGAACTCCCCCTGCGCTGTCGATGGAGCGTGGCACGCTCCCCTCATCCTTCAGGTGCCCATCTGTCGTCCACAATCTCCTCTGTTGGCCTCTGGAAAGCCCCCTTGGCACAGCTCTCATCCTTTGCAGCTTTGTGGTCCTTGCTGTGGCTCCGAAGTCTGATCTCATGATGGGCCCCAACCAGCTCGACCTTTGACCTCAACCACTGCCTGGACTGTCAGCTATGCCTGGAATGGTTCTTGCTTCTCACTGGGCCTCAGAAGATTTCTCAGGAGATTCCTTTCAGCAATACTCTGACTGCTGCACCTGTATTTCCTTGCTAGGAGGAAAAACTTCTATTTGGAGAGCATGTAAACCATCAAACCACATTCTTTAGTTCAGTGAGCTTCATTTATGGACCATCAAAGCCTCATCTGAACACAGATGCACCACTTGCATAGGTTTAATACCTGTTGACTAACTGTTAATCACACAAAAATCATAAAAACCTAGTTTAGAAAACATAGAAAACATAGTTTCATGTAATTCATGTAATTCTGGACCCCTCCTCTTGACGCATGGACCCTCCCATGAGTCAACTCATCAAAACCAGATTCCTGTCTTAAAGAAAAAGGTTAGCCAGATCACGTCCCAGGCAACATCAGGGCATCTCCTCTGGAGCAGCTCCGTAACCCTGCAATAAAAGATGTTAGTGTGTTTTGCATATTAAGTTTGCTTAAAACCTGGCTCTGTCTGGAGCCATCATACACACCATCATGGCCTGGAAAACAAGATCTGGAAGCGAAATCAAACTCCACACTTATAAACAATTGTATTATAAGAGTAATAAAGCATTCAGCATCAGCAGGACAAGTATCATGTGCAGGTTTTCTCAAATCAGTAAACTACAATTATTGGCATAATTTGCCTCAGACATGGATCATCCCATGTACTCAGTTAACATTAATGTAATCGGTGACTTCCCTTAAGCAAAGTCCATGTATTTAACACTAGGAGCTCAGTAGTGGCCAGCTAATGAGCCCCATATCAAACTATTCCACAAACACTGCATCTCTTAGTTGCTTTCTCATGTTACTTGTCCGTCTCTGCTGAATCCTCTACATGCACTCTTAGACAAACAAACATTAGCAACACACATGGACAATCCTGGAGGTCAGGCACAAGTTGACAGGTTCCAGAGGTGCTATAAAAAGACCATAAAGTTAGCCATCCATAGCTGTGGAGAGAAGTGACACTAGTTTCAACACAGGAAATTTCTCACATGTTATTCACATCGTCAAAGTAACCTTTAACATTTTCCCCAAAACACAGTGTAACAGCATCACCAACTCATAACCTG
Organism: Oreochromis mossambicus; assembly: GCA_922035795.1. Taxonomy (NCBI): domain Eukaryota; kingdom Metazoa; phylum Chordata; class Actinopteri; order Cichliformes; family Cichlidae; genus Oreochromis; species Oreochromis mossambicus. The sequence continues at coordinate 50,918 of CAKLIZ010000394.1, read as the reverse complement.
TAAACACAGTTTTCTTCACACATAAACCCAGAAATCCTGTTGTAGAAAACATCAACCAGCTATCCTGGTATAAATCACATGATCAAATCACATGAAGACTGCGATGCTGTAGAAAAGTTAGCGCTGCGCAGGTGTACACACACTTTCTCACAGTTACCTCTGTGAGCAACACAAAGTAGTGAATAACACCCCTGGTAGATGCACAGACACAGAAAGTGGCATTTAAAAGGTTAAATCATCACGCAACCTCGAATGTTGCTGTCATCTTTCTGCCCCTGTAAAAAGAAACACACATAGATTCATCTGCACCTTTGTCAGGTGGGGGTTAACTTCGCACAGTGATGTCAGTCAGTCTGTCAGCTTCTGTCCGCTTTTACCAGTCAGTCAGTTTTATTTTCTCTCACTCATTCATTCATGCATTCATTCATTCTTTCTTTGCTGACAGTGGAAATTATTGTCGCATTTTCATTTCCACTTCCCAGCAAAATGACGTCATTTCAAAAAGAAAAGAAGAACTTTATATTGGATTATCTCGCTTAATCCTTTTTTGGGTAGGGACCTATTTTCTAATTGTACCATATAAGTGACTTTCTCCAGAGCCCATTGTAATCTTTTGGAGAAACTCACTTGCAACAATTTTCTCGACATGTCGTATAGCGCTTCAGTTCTAATAGTGCAGATCTGCTCAAACAGAGATCATCAAACAAAACTTTCAGTGCACTGTGAAAGTATCAAAATAAAAAGGCCTCGTTAAGTCATGACACATGCTCCTCATCTCAGGAGGGTAAATCATACCATTAGCATGGTTTATCATACCATCATACTAATTGGCAGGCTCAGCTTCACAACAAAAGAAAAATCATCAGCTAGATTAATTCAAAACCAACCATTAGCCGCACAACACACAACATAAGCCTCATGTCTCATTAGCTATGAATTTTAATCCCCAGGACTGTACTTTTTACTCATTTAGGCCACAGATTTTATTTAGTTTTCCTTTTTCCCCTTCATCTTAAACATGTGACATGTTGTCATGCATTTCGCAAAAGACGTTTGTTCTTATATATTCAGAGTTGTGTATCTGGGTGCAGGATTCACTCGCACATCACAACAGGAAACTCAGTGTTTTAGAGTCTCCACTCTAACAAACTCCAACACATCCCATTCACTCGTGCTAGAATTCAGTCACCTTTCATTAATCTAAGAACCATCAACCAATTTGCATATCAGCTATTAACCCACTAAGTTGACAGGACAACAGAAATGCATGTTCAAAATATTATCACAAAAATAGAATTTCCCTCATACAGTAAATTACTTGTGCTGCATCAGTCAGGCAGAAAGCATCTCCCAATTTACTATATTAACAACTAAATTTATTGTCTGATCACTGGTTGGTCAAACCAGAATCTTTTTTTTTTTCCACAAAAATTAAACTGTTGTTCTGCAACATAGTTAGTTAATTGTCAGCATTGGATAAATTAAGCATTTGATAACAAGCATCTGCTAAATTGACACTATTTTAACACTGATGAGAGATAACAAGCTGATTTTCATTGCATGTGTGTTTGTGTTATTAGGCAGGTTTAATCAATGTCTCTGGAGCTGCATCTCCAGCAGGGCATGTTCTTAAAGCTGCCTTTCCTACACACTTCTCTGCTATTAATTGATCATCATTTTCAACTAATGTGCTATGAGTCCACTGATCTTTGCATCACACCAGGTGACTTGTACAAGATGATAAACAGACTCACATGCTCAAGATGCTGCCTAATCTTCATGAGCTCTCTTGTGTTTGTGTTAGTAGGGTTAATGCATATTCTGCTTGTGTGTGTGATTTTGTATATGTTTCTTTTTGCAGTGTTTCAGATTCCTTCACAATTTTCCACTTAAGCAGTCAGTTTTCTTTTCCCCAGGTTTGCTAACCCAAATTTTGATTTCCCACATTAAACACCAGCTTTCCTCTGTGTCCTTACTTACTCTCACTCTGTTGTCCTCTCCCACTTCAACAGTCCACAGCCGGCAGTTCTTCTTCAGCTTTGTCCTGCGTTCCACTGTTTCTTCTTGCCATTTTCTCCAAAGGTGGCAAATGTCAAACTCCAACAGTCTCCTCAGTTCTCCTCAAACGTCCTTTTCACAAGCACAGTGACTTTGCAGCTTGTTGGAAACACAGTGTCATTCATCCAATCAGGATGATGGTTTGCTCTTCTTCTCCACTGCTGTTTGTCCACACTGCTGCTACTTGCTGGGTCTCTTTGCTCAGGACTTTGCTGCTGCCTCTTATCTGCCATGTTATTGCTCTTTGGAACTGCATTCCTTGTCTTCAGGGAGGAGTGAGAGCTCACTTGTGAGGATGAGGGACACATGGAGCTGTAAATAAGTTAGCCAGAAATTGCAGAAATTGGCCTGAATGTTTCCAATGATGTCAAACTATAACTTTATTCCGACTGCTGCATGTGAAAAACTGATCCAGGTCTGCTTTTCATCTGAAAGTGACAAAACTAAGACATTTTCATTATTATCATCACTGCTTAACCAACACACATCTCTCTCTGTTTTTTGAACTCTTCTTCCTTAAAGGCAGAAAATGAGATTGTAGTTGTTTTTGGCTGATAAACACAAAACCTTTTTCCTATTATTTTCCATCTACAATGTAAATTTTGCCTCCTTCTTACTCTTTTTTTTCTTTACACTAGCTGGTGACCTGCAGAATCACCGCTCTCACAATTTGAGACAATTACATTTACACAGCGCACACACACACTGCGACGTCAGGCACATTCACACTCACTTTTTTCATCTGCATAAATAACCATATGGCTGATGATATGTGCCATGGTGATCCATAAGTATGATCACAAGTTTATTTAATTATTTTTCAACCCAACAAAGCAAATAAACACAAACATGATGCTGATGCTATGAACACTCTACACACATGAATCAAGATGCAGGAAAACTGCTGCGCATCTGAAAGAAGAAGCTGAACTCACGGATACGCTACATACTCGAGTTATCATAGTTCTCTTCCCCTTTCTTTGATGAGTTCTCAGCCAGCTCCTGATCTGATAATGTGTAGCTTGCTCATCAGCTCAGAAGAGACAGCAACACAACCTCACACAGCGGTTGCGTGCTTTGCCCACAGTGGCAAAGACTTACATTTTCATATTCACTCAGCTTCTCCATCATGTAGTTTTCAGCCGTTTCACACAGGGTTCAGCATAATAGTTGTTTTCACAGGCATACTCTATATCTCAACAATGGCTCATAATAGGATGACAGTTTTCAAACAGGTCAAGTGCCTCTATGCACGTAATTAGGTAAAATATTTATCTATTTTACTTCATCTCATATGTCATCGTACTGTATTTGAGCAACCTTAAGCTTAATGCAGATTACTTTTAGCAACTGGTTAAAGTAATGGTCTGGAGCACAGGCCGTTGTTGATCAGGGAAATCTGAAGAATCATCTAAACATTTTGTGTCAGCAAGGGGTGGGGGAAAGCCATTCACCAGAGCATACCTTAACTGCCACTGATGTGGGCTGGCCTTCTCCACACGCTCTTCAAGGCTGCTGTTTTCCTGAAACCGTCAAACATTTGAATCTCTTCCATTTATAAGCCTGCGATTAACCGCACGGCTCAGGTCCGCGTGAAACCCGCGCGACCGTGCTCGCGTGAACCCGCGCAGCTAAGGAGCCGTCACTTTTTTTTTTTTTTTTTAAATACTGTGCGCTCCCAGGAGCGAAGTCCAGCATAAACGTCTGTCACGCTCGGACGCACTCTTGGTTGCTTAGGAACCCATGATAACAACAACAACCGTGTCCCAGACCACGCCTGCTCCGCAGTCATTAACACAACACAACAAATATCCTCGCTCACAAACAACAAAAATTAGGCCTATTTTCTCAACGCAGTCTCACACAGTGGCTGCGCGCTTTGCCGCACTCAGTGGCAAAGACTTACATATCACGCGCTTTAACGCGCACAGTGATGAAGACTTTCAACTCAGTCTCACATAGTGAATGCGTGCTTCGCCGCACACAGTGGCAAAGACTTTCAACGCAACCGCACACAGTGGATGCGTGCTTTGCCGCACACAGTGGCAAAGACTTTCAACGCAACCGCACACAGTGGATGCGTGCTTTGCCGCACTCAGTGGCAAAGACTTGAAACTTACTCGGTGTTGCTTAGCGTGTAATATCAGCCTCGGATCCCGCCGATCGTCATTCATCGAAGAGAGAAAACAGACAGCTAATCCACCGGCAAATTCTCACGTTTCGCTGACGTCAGGGTTCTCTCCTCGGTGAATGCCGACTCCAGGGATCCGGCGTCGAAGGACCAATTAATGATAGGTTTGTAGCTTAAACCTATTCGCTGGAACGTTAAAGGCAATGTAATTACACAGCAAGCAAGACACGAAGTAGGCAAAGTTCTTTGTTTTACTCATGCATGAGGGAGGCCTGCCTGGAGCCAAGTGTCGTTCCACCTACTTGACCTCCATCAGACTCTCAGCCAGGTTCCCCATAGCACTCTTTTTATTGTGGTTAACATATGACGTGGTTAACATATGACGTATACATACACACAGAGTACCTTGCCTGTGATTTTGTGTAAGCGTGTGTGTGTGTGTGTGTGTGTGTGTGTGGGGTCGAGATATGACCCCGTGAAGACTCCCCAAAGCTGGTGCCAGGAGTCTAGTGGTCCATCTAAACAAAAGGCTCTTAGACTCAAACAGATATACGTATGTTTGCTATACCATATATCAGCAAGAGAAGATACGGCCTCTCCTAGGAGGTGTGTGATCTATGCCAGAACACTCTGAAGAGGAGTGAACACACTCCCCTCTTCATGCTACACAGAGTTGTTACAGACCTCCTAGGATGAGACATTCTTTCAATCTACAAATGATTATATACTTCTAAGCATATATGAGTATATATTTCTAAGCATAATTGGCAATCACAATACAAATCTAACACTGTGGTCCTGGTTTTATTGGACCTTTCCTCTGCTTTTGATATGGCGGATCATAACATTCTTATACTAAGCATACTGTGGGTATAAGAGGCACTGCCCTTAAATGGTTTAAATCGTATCTCGCTGACAGTAGTGATGTGTTGGTCGCAAACGAAACGGCTCTTAGAGCCGGATCTTTGACGTGAACGACGCAAGCCGGCTCCTAATCGCGAGCCGTGGGCTGTTGTTTTTTTCTTTCTCTCACCCTCTCTCTCACACTTTTTACTTTTTTTCCGCTTCACTCCGCACGCGAGCCTTGTGCTTTGCGCTGGGATGAGGGGGGAGGGGCGGTAGTTACACTCGCAGTAGCATAGGAACAGAGCGGGAGGGAGAGAGAGAGAGAGAGAGCCAGGGACAACAACGTCACATTAGAAAGGTATAGTAATCATCCACAACTATTTTCAGTTGCGGATGATAAAGGATTCAGAAAGTTTATTCATGCAGGCCTATATGACAGAGAATATGCATCTTCTTTTTGTTTTCATATTTTAATTTATATTTAATTGTGTTGTGGTTTGCAGTGTTTTGTGTTGTTTCACTTTAAATTTGTTTAAAAGGAAAAAGCTGAAAATTTAAATAGTTAAAAGCTGAACTGTGAATAGTTGGTTTTTGTAATATATGATTTATTTATTACATTTTATGTGGAATGAATAAATAAAAGTATATTTAAGGTGGCCCCTAGAGACAAGCACGTACAAACTCCAAAACATGTAAAAACTCCAAAACACTTAAAAACTCCAAAACACGTACAAAACACAACAGAAGTGCTCCAGGATGCTAGGCGCAGTGTTGAGCTTTTGTTACCTAGTGGCTACACAAGCCAGCAAGTACCAACGACCAGATTTGGTGTGTGGTAGTAACAGGTAAATGAACATTTTTTTTTAAATTATTTGAATATATATGAGTGCTTGTGTATAAATACACAAACCATACACATATGCTTTCAATTGTGTAATTTAAGTGATCTAGGTAGCTCTGTTTTGGAAGTTCAGTTAACGCTAGAAATGTGTTTTGGAATTTGCACAGGTTTTTTAATTTGTACGTGCTTTTTGGAGTTTATACGTGCTTTGTCTCAAGGGGCCACCGCATACATTTATATATAAACATATATAAATAAAACCACTTTTTTTACATTAGTAATTCATTTTGTGCATAATTTTATATTATTGTTAATAATAAATTAAAGCAACAAAACAACCTGAAGAGCCGGTTCGGAGCCAAAAGAGCCGGCTCTTTTTAGTGAGCCGAGTCGAAAGAGCCGGTTCTCTAAAAAGACCCGTAAATCCCATCACTAGCTGACAGATCATTCTCGGTTAAATTGGGCAACTTCTCATCTTCCTCGGTACCTGTACACTGTGGTGTGCCTCAAGGATCTGTATTAGGCCCTATTCTCTTCTCACTATATCTGCTCCCTCTTGGAGCAATTTTTGAGAAGTATAATATTGCCTTTCATTGCTATGCTGATGATATACAGATTTATTTTGAGATTACTGACGATTTTGCTATGTCTTTTCACTTTCTTCGTGAATGCATGCGTGAGCTTAAAGATTGGTTGCTGGCTCCCCTTCTGATTATGCCAGTAATTTGGGCATATTACTGGATAGCTCGTTTAAATTTGACAAGCAAGTGTCTGCCGTAGTGAGGTCTAGTTTTTATCAGCTGCGCCTCATTTCTAAGGCTAAGCGCTATATTCCGCATGATGACCTGGAAAAACGTATTCACGCATTTGTGACTTCCAGGTTGGACTACTGCAACTCTCTTTACATTGGCCTTTCCTCCTCCCTTCTCCTTAGATTGCAGACTGTCCAGAATGCGGCGGCAGGAAATTTTCTTCCATCACTCCTGTTCTTGCTGGCTTGCACTGGCTGCCAGTTAAATACCGTATTCAATTTAAAATACTACTTTTCACATACAAAATTATCAATAATTTGGCACCGAGCTACCTCAATGAACTTCTTAGGTTACAAACTCTTGTCAGAGCACTTAGATCTGCTTCCCAACTTCTTCTGGAGCAACCTCGTTCTCGGCTGAAGTCTCGCGGCGACCGTGCGTTTGCTGTAGCTGCCCCAGTCTTATGGAACAGTCTTCCTGTTGCTATCCGGGCGTCTGACTCTATGCCATTGTTTAAATCACGGCTGAAGACTTATTTATTTAATTTTGCTTTTCCACCTAGTTAATATTTGGTGTGCATTGATACATTTTTATCGGTTATGCTTTGTTAACTACTTTTATGTATTATGATTGTCAAGGTTTTATAATTGATATGTGCCAGGTCCTTTCTCTTTTTCCTCCAATCTCCTTTTTCCTATTTTATTTTTTTGTCAAGCACCTTGGTATACCCTTGGTTTTTTAGTAATGGTAGCAGCAAGGTGTTTTGAAATGTTATAAGTGGCTACCTTCCTGGCACCTCTTGTGGGGAACACCCCACATCACATCAAGAACTCCACCGACTTTACCGACAAGGTCCAGAAACTTACCCTGGATCCAGATGAAACCACGGTTTCCTTTGATGTAGTCTCTCTCTTCCCTTGCATACCCACCACAGAGGCAGTGGAAACTGTCAGAAAACGACTACAAGAAGACAGCTCCTTGGAAGACAGGACCAACTTCACACCCGATCAGATTTGGACACTGTTAGACCTCTGCCGTATGTTAAGGTTCAAATGTTGAGGAGGAATCCAAAAATAACCACTGATCCAGCCCGGTGCAATTAGACGACATTTTTAATGAACACATGTGTGAGTTCAACAACCCAATCAGTATTGAACTATCTTACAATAGTCAGACAAAGGTTTTATAGGGTTGGGAGTGATACTGCTCCCCCCCCCCCAGACACAATACAGCATACGTCAATGCAAAACCACAAACATTCAGTTAACTTTGACATAGTTTTAAAAGAACATCTTCTTCGGCCCGACCCCAGGTGCTTCCCCCAGCTCGCCTTCGCTGTCGCTTATCTCTGGGACATCTGGTGTACTTCCTGGAACAGACTACCACGTACGCCCCGACTTTGCAGCTATAGCAAAACATGATTAAACTCTTCCCTACTCAAAGGAGTCTATCTAATATGTGTGTATGTATATGTCAGCTTCTGCTGCCCTCTGTTTCACCCTTCACTTCATCAGCTACACCTTGTAACCTTTCCACTAGACAGAAGGCCAGCACAACTGAAACTCTGTGTGTGTATGTCTCGTCTGTCTGTGCGTGCACACTGCATGTGCTCTCTGAACCTCAGTTGACCTCAACTTAGGCAACCAGGCTAAAGCCATCCTATGTGTACTGATCTTGACTTATATGTGAAATGTATAAAATGTATAAAACAAATGTTTCAATCTAATACAACTACTTAAAGCTTAATCAGCGATAAATGCATAAAAGACACCCTACTCTTAACTTGCACTTAGACTCT
>CAKLIZ010000394.1:0-24150 GCA_922035795.1 Oreochromis mossambicus | reverse complement strand
TGGTGTTTTGCGCCTCTGGTATTCTTGCCAATCCCTTTCTGTGCCCCGCTCATGTATTGACCCATGTGCCTGTTCATCTTAGCCGATATGATGCCTGACAGGAGCTTCCATGTAGTACTGAGGCAGGTTATTGAATGGTAGTTGGATGGGACCGCTCCCTTCTTGGTGTCCTTGGGGATCAGGACCGTCCAACCTTCGGTTAGCCATTCCGGGTGTCTCTCGTCAACTAGCAGCTGGTTCATTTGTGCTGCCAGACGCTTGTGGAGTACAGTCAGCTTCTTCAGCCAGTAGGCGTGAACCATGTCGGGGCCTGGTGTTGTCCAACTCTTCATACTAGAGACCCTTGCTTGGATGTCTGCCACTGTGATGGTTACTGGACCCTGTTCAGGGAGGTTGCTATGGTCTGCCCTCAGATCCACTAGCCACTGAGCATTGCCGTTATGGGTTGCGTCCTTCTCCCATATGCTCTTCCAGTATTGCTCCATCTCCAGCCTTGGTGGTGCTGTTCTCTTATTGTTCCCTTGCCAGTGAGAGTACACCTTTGCTGGTTCTGTGGAGAACAGCTGGTTTATTCTCCTGCCTTCTATCTCTCTGGTGTACCTCCTCAAGCGGCTGGCCAAGGCTGTGAGTCTTTGCTTGGCAGTTTCCAAGGCCTCAGGTATGGACAGCTTGCTGTATTTTTATGCACCTTCTTTGTCGCACCTTTCTGCAACTCCGTTAGTTGGCTAACCTCCCTCCATGCTACTTTGATCTTGCCCTCTAGCCTCCTTCTCCATGGAGGGTACTGCTCCTTGTGGCTGTTCAACTTATAGCCAAGCATCTCACTGATCACTGCTGCCGTATTGTAGATCAGCTTGTTAGTCTCGGTAAGCGTGGCTGTAGGTATCATCCATAGTGCTGCATTAACATCATCGAGCAGACCTTCTGAGGGTACTTCACGTAATCTTGGTAACCGGCTACGGGGGATCCAGGTTTCAAGCTTGGCCATGATCCTATCTTTCAGGTCAGTTCCTCTCGCACTCAACGATCCTTCTCCTATCGCACTTGGGGCTTTGTACCCAATCTCGGGTGGGGGTGATGATATCTCCCCCCTGACCTGGCATCCTGGCTCCCCCTTGCTGTAGCATTTATGTTGTACCTCGTCAATCTCTAGCTGTGAGAGCAGTCCCTTCTTTCGAATGTTGGAACACTGAGCTACTAGTTGTTTCGCCGTCATTGTGGATGTTGGGTATCGAAGAATCCATAGGTCCCTCATCCTATTCATGTAACCCCTTCCGCCAGGGTTACTTGCGTAGTTGCATTCCAACAACGCCCTGTTTTCGTGTCTTGCCCACCAGTAGCCCACTTCTCGTCAGGGTGCCCTGGTTCCTCAAGACCTGACACGGACTAGTCTAACCACTACACTATCCAGCTGCTCTATATATAGAGCAGCTATCCAGCTATATATATATATATATATATATATATATATATATGATATAACGGCTAAAAGTGATGAAAAAAACATTTGTACAAACATGGAATCTGTCATGGTGTCTTTTGAGAATAAGTTTCCTAAATTAACATATAGAAGTCTGTTGTTCTAATCTAAGAGCTGTACTTTGATCACCAGGAGACAGAGCTAAGAAGGGTGACCGGAGGGTGTGTTAGCGAACCTCAGATACAGGAGGAACAGTGCGGTTTTCGTCCTGGTCGCGGAAAACTGGACCAGCTCTTTATCCTCTCAAGGATACTTGAGGGTGCATAGGAGTTTGCCCAACCAGTGTACATGTGTTTTGTGGACTTGGAGAAGGCATTCAACCGGGTCCCTCGGGTTTTCATGTGGGAGGTGCTGCGGGAGTATTGGGTGTCTGGCCCATTGCTACAGGCCATTCGATCCCTATACAACCGTTGCAAGGGCTTGGTTCGCATTGCCAGCAATAAGTCGGACTCGTTCCCGGTGGGTGATGGGCTCCGCCAGGGCTGCCCTTTGTCACCGATTCTGTTCATAATTTTTATGGACAGAATTTCCTGGGTGAGGTGTTCCGTGCATGTCCCACCGGGAGGAGGTCCCGGGACAGACCCAGGACATGCTGGAGAGATTATATCTCTTGGCTGGCCTGGGAACGCCTTGGATAAGCTAGAGGAGGTGGCTGGGGAGAGGGAGGTCTGGGCTTCTCTGCTTAGGCTGCTGCTCCCTGACCCGGCCTCGGATAAAGCGGAAGAAGATGGATGGATGGAATATCAAATAAAGTTGCTGAATGGTCTAAAATAGGTAAAACACAATTTTCAGTCACCGATACTGTCACGGTTTGTGTGCGGAGATATGTGTGGTGGACCCAGGTGCGAACACAAATGAGGATACTGTTATGCTAAGTAAACGGACTCTATGGCAGAACACACAGAAACGCAGAAAATGCAGGAAGTGCTTTTTATTTACAGTGTCCAACTTATTTACACGGGATTGAATATGTACACCGACAAATAAACGGAGGGAAACCAGAGAAGGGAGCTGACACGCATACTGAGGGAAAGGGGTAACCCGCACACGCAGGGTGGATCTATGGAAAAAGGAAAAACGTAACTTTAGGAAAGGATGCCAAACAACCGGTAAGAAACGGCAATAAACATGGGAAGAGTTGGAGAGCTCACTTGTCACACTGGCTGTACAGACTCGGGCGAGGATTCCCGGGAAGTAGAAGAAATGCTGAGATCTATCTCCGTGGAGATCCCGGAAATGCGGCTTCACAAACAGCTGACAGGTAAGCGGGTGATAGATCCAGCTGAGGATACAGGACAACAGGAAAGTAAACCAAATCCAAGACATAGGTTGGCCGTATGCACACCGCAGAGAATTAATAAACAAGTTACCACTCGGGGAGGTGGCAATACTCCGACACCAGACGTCAGTCGCGCTGCTCCTAAATAACGCTCCATCAAATGACGTCTGATGTACCGCCGGTGTGTCAGCATCCCGTGACACACCACCCCGCCTACCTGTGCTGAAAACAGAAGCAGACCCCGTGACACCACACCAGAGAAACCCCACCAATTCCTAATAGATACGGGAGTGAGCTTAAACAAAAGCGAGCCTTTTATTGTGGCTGATGATCATGAATAAAACAAACGAGGGCAGCACACGAGCAATAACTAAACAGAAACCTAACTGGGAAAAAAACTATGACAGCTAACTATGGCAATGGCTGAGACTCTGACTATGGCGAGGAAAACAGACGACCTGACGACAAACAAAGGAAGACTGAGGACTTAAATACACACATGAGGTGATCAGGGGAAGTGGAGACACATGAGAACACAGCTGACTAGAATGAAACATAATGACAATACAGGGGAGAGTAACACTAACTACAATGAACAAAGAACACCAGACTCTTCCAAAATAAAACAAGAAACACGGAGACATAGACATGGAGATAAAACATGACATGAACTTAACATAACTGCATAGACATGAAACATGACACGTAGACGCAGAAACCAGGGAGACTGAGTACAGGGGAAGATGGCAGAAATAACTACATGAACTTGACAACATAAGACACACAGACATAAAACACATGAAGGGCAAGGGAGACTTAACACAAGGGTAATATAATAACAAATGAGCTAGAATAACTTAATGAACCTAAACAAACAATAAACATCCAAATAAACTAACACTCAAAACACTGGGTCGCACGACCCAGGACCATGACAAATACATTCAGTCCATAACCCAAGACAAGGTCTAGGGTGTGGCCCTTACGTGTTGGCCCAGACACAAATTGTGTGAAGTTTAAGGAATCAATTACATTTAAGAAATCTTTGATCAGGGTTTTATCCTTAACACACAGATGAATATTAAAGTCCCCCAGTATAAGAATCCTTTCATAGTGAGCGATAAAACATGTCAAGAAGTCTGAAAATTCAGAAATAAACAAGTCATTATATTTAGATGGATGATAAATGACTATAATTAGAACCACGGGACAGCTTAAAGTCAGGAGCTGGGACTCAAATGAGGTAAAAACCCCAGGACTTTGTATCTGTTTGCATTTAAAACAGTCTTTGATGATAGAGGCAACCCCACCTCCCCTCCCAGACAACCTGGGGGAGCTGAAGAAGCTGGCATTGGACGGGCAAAGTTCCAGCAAAGGTGCTACTTTACCAGCTCGCAGCCATGTCTCAGTTAGGAACATGATGTCCAGGTTATGAGTACCAAAAAAGTCCCGAAGTACATGAATTTTAATTGATACAGATCTTAAATTTAAGAGAGCTAATTTAACTCTCTATCCATTCGTGGTAGCAGGCAGTAATTGTAGGTTATTTATATTCGCTCCACCTCCCCTTGCATCCCGTTGGCAAGGCAACCAATAAAACAGTGTTAGGTGAGCGTGCTCTGATGACGTCGGGTAAACAGGAAGAAGGCAGTGCTGTTTGAGGCCAAAATAAAATCCTAAACAGCCAGGGTCACCGATGGTAAGGACCCACCGCATCCAAGTTCTGACACGAACACGCTTCCCAGAGCGCAAGCCACGTATATGTACACACATATATGTATATATGTATATATGTATATGTACACTTCTCCAGTGCTTCCGTTTCGAAGGATTCCAGGGTGGATCGCAGCGATACAGTTCCTCCTGTACCGACTCCACATCGCTCACTAACGCTGGGGAGGTTCAGCAGTGAGTCACGGATATTAAGCAGCATCTGTCGCTCATACACCAACAGAGAGTGGGTTTTTACAACTAACAGGGACACCACTAAGAACACAAAAAATAAACACTGCAGAACCGAGAGACAGCATGCCATGACACCCGGTGCCATCTTTAACTATAGTTTTTGCAGCCATGCACCCATTTTTGACCATATTTCTGCTGCAGATATGCTAACAATGCTAATGCTAAACCCTAAGTAATACTCAGCTGCGACAAGAACTACATGTTGTGTTGTTCAATAATAAAGAAGCAGCAAAGACAAAGATGTTTCGACTTGTGTGTTTGATCCTGCAGCTGGAGCAGCTGTCAGAAACCACTTCCGAGGACAGTCTGATTGAAAGATGTGACACATTTACATTCATTCATGTTTTAGCTGCTTAGAGTTTATGCTGGAGGGGAACCTGCTAACCTTGGATATGTTTCTGGTTCTGCAGACAGTCCATCTCCTCATACTGGGACCAGCCTGCTTCATCAGGAGACTCCTCCTGTCCCCAGTGTGGAGAAAATCTCAGAACCAGAGCTGGTCTGCAGACAGCCAGTCAGAGCAGCTGTGTACAAAGTAAGACTGAACATCTGTCTGCTGGTGGACTCATTTCTGAAAACTGGACTTCCTGTTGTTGTTCAGACATTGAAGAGTTTTCTTTCTCTTTAGTCTCATTGTTTTTCTTTCTTTCAGCAGATGTTGGTCTGCAGGAGGTTTTAGATGAACATAAGATCAGTCTGAGGAGGAGATGTGAACGTGTGACTGAAGGAAGTGATGAAACAGGAAGTAGAACCCTCCTCAACAGGATCTACACCGAGCTCTACATCACAGAGGGACAGAGTGAAGAGGTTCATACCCAACATGAGGTGAAGCAACTGGAGACAGCTTCCAAGATGGACGCCCTCCATGACTCTCCAATCAGGTGCCACGACATCTTTAAAGCCTTACCTGACCAACAAAGACCCATCAGAGTGGTTCTAACCAACGGCGTGGCTGGTGTTGGAAAAACCTTCTCAGTGCAGAAGTTCACTCTGGACTGGGCAGAGGGCTTGGAGAACCAACATGTCAGTGTGGTGATTCTGCTTTTATTCAGGGAGCTGAACCTGATCAGAGATGAGCAGTACAGTCTTCTGGAGCTGCTCCATGTTTTCCATCCAACATTACAGAAGGTCACAGCAGAGAAGCTGGCTGTCTCTCAGCTTTTGTTCATCTTTGACGGCCTGGATGAAAGCAGACTTTCATTGGATTTCACCAACAGGAAGCTGCTGTCTGATGTCACACAGAAGTCATCAGTCAGCGAGGTGCTGACAAACCTCATCCAGGGGAATCTGCTTCCTTCGGCTCTCGTCTGGATAACCACACGACCTGCAGCAGCCAATCAGATCCCTCCTACATGTGTTGACAGGCTAACAGAAGTACGAGGCTTCACTGATGCCCAGAAGGAGGAGTACTTCAGGAGGAGATTAAGAGATGAGGAGCTGTCCAGCAGAATCATCTCCCACATGAAGACATCCAGGAGCCTCCACATCATGTGTAATATCCCAGTCTTCTCCTGGATCACTGCTACAGTTCTGGAGCACATGTTGACTACAGAGCAGAGAGGAGAGCTGCCCAAGACCCTGACTGACATGTACTCACACTTCCTGCTGGTTCAGACAAAGAGGAAGAAGAACAAGTACCATGAGGGACACGAGACGAGTCCACAGGAGCTGACGGAGGCTGACAGGGAAGTTCTTCTGAAGCTGGGGAGGCTGGCATTTGAACATCTGGAGAAAAGAAATATCATGTTCTACCAAGAAGACCTGGAGCAGTGTGGTCTGGATGTGACAGAGGCCTCGGTGTACTCAGGAGTTTGTACAGAGATCTTCAAAAGAGAGTGTGTGATCTTCCAGAAACCAGTCTACTGCTTTGTTCATCTGAGCATTCAGGAGTTTCTGGCTGCTGTCTACATTTTCTATTGCCTTAACAACAGGAAGACTGAGGTGCTGGAGGACTTCATGAAGACAGACTGCAATGAGTCATCTCTGGATGGTTTTTTAAAGAGAGTCATGTATAAATCCCTCCAGAGTAAAAATGGCCACCTGGACCTGTTTGTTCGTTTCCTTCATGGCCTCTGTCTGGAGTCCAACCAGAGACTCTTAGGAGGTCTGCTGGGTCAGACAGAGATTAGTCCAGAAACCATCCAGAGAGTCATCAACAACCTGAAGGAGATGAACAGTAATACAATCTCTCCTGACAGAAGCATCAACATCTTCCACTGTCTGATGGAGATGAATGACCTCTCAGTACATCATGAGATCCAAGAGTTCCTGAAGTCAGAGAACAGATCAGAGAAACTCTCTGAGATCCAGTGCTCAGCTCTGGCCTTCATGCTGCAGATGTCAGAGGAGGTTCTGGATGAGTTGGACCTGAAGAGGTACAACACATCAGTCTGGGGACGACAGAGACTGATTCCAGCTGTGAGGAACTGCAGAAAGGCTCGGTGAGTCCAGATGTGATCATTAACATCATTCATTAGTGTAGGTTAGTAGTTTAGTTCTTCAGATATACACAGTACTAAACGACTCTCATTATTTTGAGTTTCTCAGATAAAATGATATTTTCTGTTGATCAGAAATTTGTGTGTGCACTTACCATCCTGCATTGGTAGTCATACGTTGTGTGCTGTAGACTCACATCTACATGTAGTACTTGTGTTGTGTCATTAGGGGTCAGTATTTTAAATCTGCTGCTGCTGTTGTTGGTCATTCAGACACTCCTGTTAGAGAGAGACAGAAATAAGAATCTATGAAGAGCTTCTTTGTAGTTTAGTGAAATAATGTGACAAATATCCAGAGCAGTCACCGTCTGAGCTTCTCCTCTGACTACAGACAGAACTACAGACACAGAGTTTAGTGGCATAAACATGGTGAGTGAGGATGAAGGATGTTCATAAGATTATGACATCACTCTGTTTTGTTTTCATATATGTCAGGAGTTTTCCTGTATTGCAACTCAGGTCGGAATAAAACGTTCAGACAGGTTAACGTGTACACGGGTGAGACTCAGGGAGACTCGCACCCAGTGCAATAGTTGTCAGCCTTTTATTCATAGCATTCTCAGAGACGTACAGGAAGAGATAAAATAGAACTGTGTTGCAGGCTTCCTGTTGAGTCTGCACAGAGTGTAACTTCCCCATTTAAGCTGAATACTGAAAGAGCAAACACATTTAGATAATGAAATGTACTTTTAAGCATAACATAATAAAAATCCTAAAATCCTAAGAAATCCCTTAACATTCCCTCCTGTTGTTTGATCTTTCCTTCTATATATGCACATAGCAACCACTAACAGTGCATCAGTCTATGGCCACTTGTAGACATTTTTAGCCAAGACATCATAAAATAGTGGGTTCTGTGAGCATGTTATCCAAGTGCCTGTCTCATTATCATCGTCATCATTCTGTGATAGGGTGATGTAAGCATGAATTGAAGCAGTTACCATTTTTGATACCATGTTCTTCAAACAAGGTATGACACATGAAGTGAAAAGACACAATAACAGTATTATAACACCAACAAAACAAGTCCTTTAATCAGCAGGGACTCCCAAGAGCCACGAAAGCCAGTCTTCTGTGTTTGTCGCATAGTCTCGTTGTTGTGTGTCCCGAAGTTGTCTGAGTGTTTTCAGAGCATCAGTCATGTTTGGTGAGTGCACATTATCTGGAATGTATGTGCAACATGTGTTGTTAAAGAGAATTCTCCTTTCTCGGCGAGGATTATGTCCAATGCTACCCTGTGTTGCATTACTGCAATGCACAGAGCATCAATCTCCTGATCCCATTCGTCATTGAATTTACATGAAGCATTCAGAACCTTTCAGTCCAAAGTTTAAATTCCTCTGGGACATCGGAACCCCATATGGAATCATACTGCTTGAGGTCTGGGGTGCTTCGTCTTTTCCTTGTTGTTGACGTTGAAGTTGACGTGGCGTCCATGGTTATCTTGAAAGTGTGGTCAGATATGAAAATGGGAGCGCACTGACCTGTCCAATTCCCAGGAAGGATATCCCAGGCCATCCCTTGCACCCAGAAGGTGCCATTTGAGATGTTGCTGCTCTTCACGTGTGTCTGTACTGCTTTGCAGTTGGAGGTGGTGTTTCCCATTGGTGTGGATCCGTTCTCTTGGCGGTAGCATGGGCTGTGGCTCTAATTCCCATTGTTTTCAAGAAAGACTGGGAATGATTTAGCCTTACTTCTGTGCTTCACTTTCAGGTCAACCCAGAACCATTCGTCACATGTGCCGTTTCGTAGTTCTATTTGGAGAGGTTCCTCATGGTTGACCACGATTCCCTGGAATTGATACCCAAGGCTGGCGTAGCATGCGGCACACTTTGCCTGAATTATGTCCATTGCCTTCGCGTACAAGGTGGCGTACCGTGTCGTTGGGGGCATATAGGAGCAAACATAGCAGTCTTTCTGGGTGTGCTATCATGTATATATCATGTATATATCGATGCGTTGTTCATCTTCTTTCTTTCGGGTGAGTGTTTAGAAACTCACCAGGAGTGCAACATTAGCCACTAGGAGGACGAGTGTCTTCATGATGACCAGACACACCTGTGACCTCTGATGAGTAGACTACTGGCAAGAAGAAGAAGGCGGGGTATACCCGATCAGCCCTCCCTCCACCAATAGATCACCATACAGGAGTTAGGGGTGTCGGCGTCTAAACGTTTAGGTTGTCACTCACTTTTTTGCAGTGGCTTTGATGGAACCAGGACGGTCTTTCTGCTATTTTGCAGGCAGTAGGTGTGGTGAGTATCCCCTTGATAAGGACCTTCCCACCTTGGTGAACTCCAATTTCTCCTTTGGAGTACTTTGATCAGGATCCAATCACCTGGTTTCAACCTGCAAGATACTGGAGAGTTGTTTAGAACAATCTCTTTATTTTCAAGTAATTTCAAGTTGTGAGTTTCTGAGAACTTTGTGTCAGTCTCATCCACATTTTTACCAGGCCTATACACTCAGGCCATGGTCTCCCTGTTTCTTCCATGCATTTTCTCAGTCTCTGTTTTATTTCCTAGCGCTTCAGAGACCTTACTGATTACTTCATTAACAATATGTGTCCCATTGTCTGATCTTATCAGAGTGGGGATGCCATATATTGAAATAAAATGGTTGCACAAACATTTCGCTACTGAGATGGCGTCTGCTTTTTTACAGGATAGATTTCTGGCCTTTTTGAGATCACGTCTATGATCACTAGAGCGTATTCTGAGCCTTGGCATTCATTTAGCTCAATAAAATTCATGTGGATTGTATGAAAAGGATGAGGTGGTGTGCATTATGTGCATTATGTTTTTGGCAAATCATGCATGTTCCGACAAATTTCCGAAATATTATCTACCACTCCTACCCCCCCTCCTGTTGACCATAATGCTGCTGATATGTGTACTTTGGTAGTATTGGTTTGCTATTACAGGTCATCAAATCATTTTCTGGCTGTGCTCCACCTTTTAACCATTTCCTTTGTTCTGTAGTTGGTGCAGCTTTCTGTTCGTTTATAAGCACATCAAGTGGTATATGCATTGAGGAGTCAGACATTAATGTGTCACTGTGATCACAAATATGATCACAAATTTGTTTTCCAAACTTACTAAGCAAACAAACAAAAATAAAACAAATTGCCTATGGCCTAAGGCTTTGCGTTCATATTAATTGAGTGTAAGCTGCTTTCTTCATTGCAAGTGTTTATTGCCATAAGGTTTAATTCATGCGTCATATCACTGAGTTCTAAGTTCAAATTATCTCTTCTGACCCTTTCCAGAAATAATTTCACATATAACAATTTGAGTATGTGTTGTCTATTCATTCTATTCATAGAGTCTATTCATAGAGTTCTGTTTCTCTCTGTGAGCTGTCTTGACACACCACAGGCACACATATATATTTATATACATATTTCCTGTTTCTGCAGACTAATCGAACTCTTTTGTTTCTCTTTGTATTCATAGTCTATAAACCCTCTTTAATTCTGCTAAATCTTGTAGCTGTTGTATACAGGGTTTGGCTCATTAGGCTAAATCTTGATCTAAAACCGACACCTTTATGTCACGCTCACACTCCTGAACAGAGCCCTTTCAGACATCAGGAATCATCACACACACTCAAACTTCCACTTGTTCACTCACTCTACTATGAACCTTTGTAGTGTTATTATTACTTATGTTTTATTATTTTTGTACAAATCACACCCAATCACTCAAAACCTACTACTCACAGCATTCACACAGTTAGAATCACTCAAAATATGCTTTCATACGAGTATTTCAGACATGCTTTTCAAGATATATAGAGGTCACTCACTGTACATCCACAGTACTGAATTCAAACTCTATTTATACAATTGTAGTGAGCAAAACCAGCATCTCCATGCGCGTCACCGCTCCTCATTAGCTTGGTAGTGTCCACATATTTATTTAATTCAGCTTCTCAATCTTGTAGCTGTTAGTATAGGTCTTCATCTTAACAAAGTCTCATCTAAGATGACAGGTTTACAAGCAGGTCAAGTGTCTCTATGCACCTGATTAGTGTAGTTATTTCCTTATTTTCTTCATCTCATATATCATTGTACTGAGTTTGAGCAAACCTTAAGCTTGAATCAGACTACTTTTAACAACCATTCACCTCATATCATAACTGACTGAGGTGCCTCTTCTTATTAATAGTATGTCATTATCAATGTTATCATTGTATTGTTTTTCCTTTTTTATAACAGCAATAGTATATTACAATACACTACTTCACTACTTTACTACTAATATACAATAGTATATTAGTTTATATTTTATTATGTATCCATCACGGGTCTGTGTGAATCTGCAGCTTCACACCTTCCCAAGCTGGAGACATTTTCCTTGGCTGAACAATGACACAGCCTTAATATACCTTATGCATCTCTCTTTCTTATTTGATATATTTCCGTGTGAATTATCTGGTTTCATGCATTCTATTCAGTCTAGGCACGGTCGTCATGCCAACTATGTTTCATTGTTAATACCAGTTTACAGGTTGTTAACCTTCCTATTATCTCCTATTATCATGATTATCATTAGATAAGCTCTGCTTTAATTTAAGTTAACCTTAATTTAACCTTTTGTTTATTCCACTTCATTCCTCTTTCCATGCTTTAAAATATTACAACTCTTGTGTACTCTTTGTTTTCTTTTTAGCTTCCTTTTCAGTATTTATTTCTGCTTGGAGGGTTTCTTATAGTTTAGTCAATGCATTTTCCCTCCCACGTGGGACATTTAGGTTTTCTTTGGATTTCTCCATCTATATGCACTAATTTGTCCGGCACCTGGACATTTCTTTTCTAACCACTGCTTGTCAGCAGTGAGTTACCCATTTTAATCATCCTCTTACTTTTAACACTTTACAACTACACAACTGCGGCACCTTCTCTGGCACGAGAATCGAGAGAGGTAGTTGACACGGCCTTCTACTTTCAAGCTATTCTTGAAAGCGGTGTCACCTTTATGTGATGAAACACGACCTGTTTCTCTCTTTTCACCAGTACTTGGGTGGCCAACAGCAAACAAAACAGTGGAATAGTTCAGCCTCCTTATTGTGCTGTAAAATCAACTTATTCCACCAACAAAAATAAAACAATACAAAAACAAAACAGTACTTTTATACGCGCGCTACCTTTACCCACTACGGGGGAGCTACCAGTCCCAGACGAGCTCAATCTTTATTTTAAACGCTACCAGCCCCTCTGGGCGAGCCTACTTTACCCACTACGGGGGAGCTTCCAGTCCCAGACGAGCTCTATTTTATTTTAAAATGCTACCAGCCCCTCTGGGCGAGCCTAGACGTTTTACGCGAGGTGTCTGAGTGTTAATATTCACCTGGTTGCTGCCGGTCTCTCAGGTCAACCTCATCGACCCCCACCGCCGTGGACCACTTATAAGAACGCTGGCCAGAACCCGAATTCACGTCTCTGGACTTTATCCTGTACCTGGACAGGAGCTGTCGACAGACTTCAGCGCGGGCTTCTCACGACGGCAGGACTCGATGAGGCTTTCCTGTGGGGTCACACAAAAGCGCTGTGTCCCATCCGGCTCGAAGGACCAAGAAATGTCAGGAGTTTTCCTGTATTGCAACTCAGGTCGGAATAAAACGCTCAGACAGGTTAACGTGTACACGGGTGAGACTCAGGGAGACTCGCACCCAGTGCAATAGTTGTCAGCCTTTTATTCATAGCATTCTCAGAGACGTACAGGAAGAGATAAAATAGAACTGTGCTGCAGGCTTCCTGTTGAGTCTGCGCAGAGTGTAACTTCCCCATTTAAGCTGAATACTGAAAGAGCAAACACATTTAGATAATGAAATGTACTTTTAAGCATAACATAATAAAAATCCTAAAATCCTAAGAAATCCCTTAACAATATACATTCAGTCTGTGTGCATAATGCAGATTTTCTGGTTTTATAATAACACATTTTATATTTTCTATAATCCCAGACTGACTCAGTGTTGGCTCTCAGAGACTCACTGTGAAGTTGTGGCCTCAGCTCTAAAGTCCAACCCCTCCCATCTGACAGAGCTGGACATAATTGAGAACAACATTCAGGATTCCGCAGTGAAGCTTCTGTGTGCTGGACTGGAGAGTCCAAACTGTCGAGTGGAGACTCTGAGGTGAGTTCACTGACTGCAGCTGTTGTTGTTTTTCTATATTTCTGATCTTTGATTGATGTTTGAAACTTTCTTTAGTTCCTAAATGTTCAGGATGTGTCTGAAGACAAATGTGAAGAAGTTTGAGTGCTTTCAGAAATGTTGTGTCTTTCCAAATGACTAAAGGTGAAGTTAGGAGCTGTGATGATGTTCATGGTATCAGTAACTGATATGGCTGCTACAGAGGCAACCCACACAGCTGCTGTGGTGAGGTGTGTGTTAAAGCAAGACAGGACAACAAAGCAGGATTCAGGCTCTGTGAGAGTATATCAAACAGAAGCTGGAGAAGAGAAAGGACTCTGTTGGAATGACTACAGAAAGAAGGCATCTAACATTCATTTATACATTAACGTACAGAAGTGAATGGGAAAATGAATCCATAGTTTCAAATGTAGAAATAGTTCTCAGTTCATTTACAGAGTTTAATATAGTTCATGAGGAAATGAGAAATGTTCAAAACAGCAGCTGAGAAGAAATCTGCTTCACAAAGTTGGGTCCAATTCCAATAGTTTGTGATGCACTTGAACGCAGCATGAGCAGTTTACTGCCTAACCCCACAGAGACTTTTCTTTATTTCCATTGGCTGTCAGTGAGATTTCAGAGCAATCAGAGACTGTGGGTCTGTGTATGAAGTATAATTCTTGTGCAGTTGTTGAAGTTGTAGAATGAGAAATGGCAGTTTGGGGGTATTTCCTGCTTTCATTGTCCTGCTTGTGCTGATGAAAATATTTATTGACGTGTGAATTCATTCTTGTCTGAAAAACGTGAAAACTTTTCTTATTTTTCTTATTTTTGTGTAACACAATTCAACACACTGAAGCATTGACTTGTTCCATTATCCAACAATGAAAACAGGAAACAGAGACAGCTGCCTTTCAAAGTAAAAGCTGCTCCTTCTGAAACGTTTTGGTGGCAAAATGTAAAAAGAGCTGAAGCACATAAATGATCTACGTGCCTGAATATTAAACACAGTTGATATATTTGTTCTGGGCAGCATGGTGGTTAGCACAGTGGTTACCACTGTTGCTGTTGTTCACAGATGGAGTTCAATTCCATGTTTGCATGTCCCGTGTTTGCGTGGGTTATCTCTGGGTACTCTGGGTACTATATTTCTTTGTAGACGGTCCCTGAGGAACTGGTCTCACAGCCAGCTGCTGTTAGAATCAAGGTTATTATCGTTAACGAAAACTAACGAAATAACGAAAACTAGAAGTGAAAAAACATTTTCGTTAACGGAAATAAAAATGAAAACAAAAAAAGGAAAACTAACTAAAACTGTAATGAGTGTTCACAAAACTAACTAAAATTAACTAAATTTATAGCAAAAATGTGTTTAGTTTTCGTTGATGTGTGCGTGTCATACAATAGTCAAGGGTGAAAATGAAGTTTAGTTTGCAGGTTTTTTTCTTGCTGTGTCTCATTATGCCAGCAGGTGGCAGTGCGTTAGTCGAGTCGTCTGTGTCGCTGCTCCGTCCACGCACAGAATCATGTCAGGAAAAGTCTGGAGAAAGCGCCAGAGTCCAATTTGGGATTACTTTGAATATGACTGTGTTTTAGATAAAGCAAGTGTCTTGTAGTGGAACGAGACAAATTATGAGGGACATTTCTAAAGGGAAAAAAATCCCACAAACCTTAAAGTGCACTTGAAAAGCTCACACAAGAAGGCTAACCTAGCTTACCTGGAGAAGGTAAGGGAGCACGCCCAACCCTCATCCCCAGAAACAGAAGCTAACCCCAGGCAAGGCAGCGTGATGCATCCCGAGACAACAGGACTGGGATATCTACATAACTGTGTGAGTCAATTGCCTTAACACCCGGTGCTGCAAGAGTTAATAGTCTCATTGGGGCCAAGATATACATTTTATAGTTGCCTGGTATCAATGGTTGTTCATCTGCCCTAATTTATTTATTTATTTAAAGAACCCATAGGTGGGAATGTGAGTTGTCTGTCTCTGCGTGTTAGCCCTGCGACAGACAGGCGACCTGTCGAGGGTGCAGGGTATGGTAGCTGGAATAGCAACATACCCAAGGATAAGCAGAAGAGAATGACTGATATGATGAAACTGGGATTTTGTTACACTTTATTGCAAACACAACTAAAACTATAACTGTTAGATTTGTATTGTTTATTGCCATTTATGCTTAGAGATATTTATTCATATATGCTTAGAAGTATATAAGTAGGTGTAGATTGGTAGAGGTTTGATCCTTAATAGTCTGCAAGCTTTGTGTGCATTCCAGAGCTCTCTGACTTTCACACCCACATTTTAGGAGCATGGGAGAGGTCTTGTCTTATTGCTTTATGGTAGGATAAACGTATCTATGTCTGTTTTAGGCTAAGTGCCTTTTGTTTAGATGGACGGCTCTGGGGAGTCTTCCTGGGGTCACAGTTTGACCCCCACACACAGATACACACATACACACACACACACACACACACACACGGTATCCTTTGTTCACATGTATACCTATATAAGAGGTCATATGTTAATGAACCTATGCATATTCATGTAACCACAATAAAAGAGCAGTGTTACGGGAGAGCGGACGAGAGCAACTGGGGTCAAGCGAAGGAACGGCGCCTGTCCAGTTCTCTCCCGTGCACGTGAAACATAAAGAACTTTGCCTACTTCGTGTCTTGCTTGCTGTGTAATTACATTGCCTTCAACGTTCCAGCGAATAGGTTCAAGCTACGAACCTATCATTAATTGGTCCTTCGACGCCGGAACCCTGGAGTCGGCATTCACCGAGGAGAGAACCCTGACGTCAGCGAGACGTGAGAATTTGTCATCGGGCCGGTGGATGAGCTGTCCGTTTTCTCTCCTCGACGAATGACGATCGGCGGGATCCGAGGCTGATATTATACGCTAAGCAACACCAAGTAAGTTCCTAGAGCCCGACTCTATAACCGTGTGGTTGTGTTGTTCTCCGCCACTTTGTGAGGCGTTGAGAAGTTCGCTAGCGATAAGTACAGACCACTTTGTGAGGTACTGTAGTGGGTCCTCCGCCACTTTGTGAGGCGTTGAGTTCTCCGCCACTTTGTGAGGCGTTGAGAAGTTCCGCGGAGTCCAGACTGTGCTGGACAATAGGCCTATTTTGTTGTTGTTGTGTGAATGCTGCGGAGCAGGCATGGTCTGTGACACGGTTGTTGTTATCATGGGTTCCCGAGCAAGTAAGACTGCCTCACAGGGAGACAACACATTTTTGCAAGAATTTACTCCCAACAGTGCGAGGTATTTATATTCTCATAATTGTCATGAGTGTAAACTGGTCGCGGGAGAATCTCAAATGTTAGAAGTTTTCAGGAAAACAGCAGCCTTGAAGAGCGTGTGGAGAAGGCCAGCCCACATCAGCAACAGTTAAGCTATGCTCTGGTGAATGGCTTTCCCCCACCCCTTGCTGACACAAAATGATTAGATGATTCTTTAGATTGCCCTGATCAACAACAGCCTGTGCTCCAGACCATTACTTTAACCAGTTGTTAAAGAGTAATCTGCATTAAGCTTAGGGTTGCTCAAATTCCGTACAATGACATATGAGATGAAGTAAAATAGGTAAATATTTTACCTAATTACGTGCATAGAGGCACTTGACAGGACAGATTTAAAAACACAGACTGGAATATGTTCACCAACACAGACCTGGACCAGTACGCCTCATCTGTACTGGATTACATCTCCGAAACCACAGACAGTGTCACCACCCAGAAACGGATCACCATGTACCCCAACCAGAAACCTTGGATGAACCGGGATGTTCGTCTCCTCCTGAAGGCCCGCAACACCGCCTTTAGGTCAGGAGATGCACACGCCTACAGTACAGCCAGGGCTAATCTAAAGAAGGGCATCAAAAAAGCCAAACACCATTACAAAAAGAAGGTAGAAGAACACTTCTCCAACTCCAACCCCCGACGCATGTGGCAAGGACTCCAGACCATTACAGACTACAGGACCACCAAACCCTCCCCCACATCCTCTGATGTCTCCTTCCTCAACGAGCTCAACAACTTTTATGCTCGTTTTGAGCGAGGGAACCCCACAACCAAAACAGACATGACGCCAGACCACCAACCTCTGACTCTCTCCCCCACCGATGTAGGAGCGGTGCTGAGCAGGATCAATGTCCACAAGGCTGCAGGTCCTGATGGCATCCCCGGGCGTGTTCTCAGAGCGTGTTCTGGGGAGCTTGCAGGAGTGCTCACAGACATATTCAATCTGTCCTTGGCCCACGCTGTGGTACCGGCCTGCTTCAAATCCACCTCCATCGTCCCAATACCCAAAAACTCCAACCCATCTAGCCTCAATGACTACCGCCCAGTAGCACTCACCCCCATCATCGCTAAGTGCTTAGAGCAGCTGGTCTTAGCACACTTCAAATCCTGTCTCCCCCCCACCCTGGACCCCCACCAATTTGCATACCGCCAGAACAGGAGCACAGAGGATGCAGTCTCCATCGCACTGCACTCTGTCCTCTCACACCTGGACAACAACAACACCTACGCCAGAATGCTGTTTATAGACTTCAGTTCAGCATTCAATACAATCCACCCATCACAACTCATCAGGAAACTGACAGACCTGGGCATCAGTTCCCTCATCTGCAAATGGTTACTGGACTTCCTGACCAACCGCCCTCAACATGTCCGGCTGGATAACCGCTGCTCATCAACAATCACAATGAACACCGGTGTACCACAAGGCTGTGTGATGAGCCCTTTCCTCTACTCCCTCTTCACCCACGACTGCAGACCTGCCGATGGTTCCAACACCATCATTAAGTTTGCAGATGACACCACGGTGATTGGCCTCATCAGTGACAACGATGAGACCGCCTACAGGGAGGAGGTGGATCGTCTGGCTGAGTGGTGCGACACAAACAACCTGCTGCTTAACACCGAGAAGACTAAGGAGCTCATCGTGGACTACAGGAGGAATGCTGACCCACATCCACCCATCCACATTAAGGGGACGGCTGTGGAGCGTGTGAGCAGCTTCAAGTTCCTGGGAGTCCACATCTCCGAGGATCTCACCTGGACAACCAACTGCTCCAAGCTGGTCAAGAAGGCTCACCAGCGCCTCTTCTTCTTGAGGACTCTGAGGAAGAACCACCTGTCCTCAGACATCCTGGTGAACTTCTACCGCTGCACCATCGAGAGCATCCTGACCAACTGTATAACAGTCTGGTACGGGAACTGCTCTGCCTCGGACCGGAAGGCGTTGCAGAGGGTCGTGAAAACTGCCCAGCGCATCGCCGGAGCACCACTTCCTGCCATAAAAGACATCTACAGGAAGCGGTGTCTGAAAAGGGCTGGGAAAATCACCAAAGACCCCAGTCACCCATCACATGGACTCTTCACCCTCCTGCCCTCTGGGAGGCGCTACAGGAGCCTCCGGACTAAGACCACCAGGTACCGGAACAGCTTCTTCCCCACAGCTGTCAGACTCCTGAACTCTGCCTCCTGACATCTGACCCACGTTAAACTCATGGACTGAACATACACACACCCACAACCACTAGCACTTTATCACTATCACAATTATCCTAACTGCACTACTGTATAGTTCTGTGTAAATATCATTCTGTACATATGATAATTTTTAATCCTACAACTGTTTATAACTTGCATAGTTCACATTTCTGTATAACTGTACATCTCAGATTTCTGTATAGTTTTTATTTCATATTTATATCCTGTTCATAGCCTGTACATAGCTTGTACTCACTACAGCCTGTACATAGTTATAGTTATAGAATGTTCATAACATACTTCACACCGTGTACATTATAACATACCATAATAGACCCATTTCTGTAATATACTTACACATCTATATTATTGCTAATATATATTGTAATATATCTATATCACGGT
Source organism: Oreochromis mossambicus (assembly GCA_922035795.1). Taxonomy (NCBI): domain Eukaryota; kingdom Metazoa; phylum Chordata; class Actinopteri; order Cichliformes; family Cichlidae; genus Oreochromis; species Oreochromis mossambicus. Next base: position 4,879 of record CAKLIZ010000394.1, on the reverse strand, counting down.
TAAAGCACTTTCTGGATGGATGCAAACTGCATTTCGTTGCCCTGTACCTGTGCATGTGCAATGACAATAAAGTTGAATTCTATTCTATTCTATTCTATTCTATTGACCTGTTTGAAAGACTGTCGTCTTATTATGAGCCATTGTTGAGTTATAGAGCACACCTATGAAAACAACTATTATGCTGAACCCTGTATGAAACAGCTGAAAACTACATGATGGAGAAGCTGAGTTGAATATGAAAATGTAAGTCTTTGCCACTGTGGGCAAAGCACGCAACCGCTGTGTGAGGTTGTGTTGCGGTCTCTTCTGAGCTGATGAGCAAGCTACACATTATCAGATCAGGAGCTGGCTGAGAACTCATCAAAGAAAGGGGAAGAGAACTATGATAACTCGAGTATGTAGCGTATCCGTGAGTTCAGCTTCTTCTTTCAGATGCGCAGCAGTTTTCCTGGATCTTGATTCATGTGTGTAGTGTTCATAGCATCAGCATCATGTTTTTGTTTATTTGCTTTGTTGGGTTGAAAAATAATTAAATAAACTTGTGATCATACTTATGGATCACCATGGCACATGTCATCAGCCATATGTTTTATTTATGCAGATGAAAAAAGTGAGTGTGAATGTGCCTGACGTCACAGTGTGTGTGCGCTGTGTAAACGTAATTGTCACAAATTGTGAGACCGGTGATTCTGCAGGTCACCAGCTAGTGTAAAGAAAAAAAAGAGTAAGAAGGAGGCAAAATTTACATTGTAGATGGAAAATAATAGGAAAAAGGTTTTGTGTTTATCAGCCAAAAACAACTACAATCTCATTTTCTGCCTTTAAGGAAGAAGAGTTCAAAAAACAGAGAGAGATGTGTGTTGGTTAAGCAGTGATGATAATAATGAAAATGTCTTAGTTTTGTCACTTTCAGATGAAAAGCAGACCTGGATCATTTTCCACATGCAGCAGTCGGAATAAAGTTATAGTTTAATATCATTGGAAATGTTCAGGCCAAGTTTCTGGCTAAACTTATTTACAGCTCCATGTGTCCCTCATCCTCACAAGTGAGCTCTCACTCCTCCCTGAAGACAAGGAATGCAGTTCCAAAGAGCAATAACATGGCAGATAAAGAGACAGCAGCAAAGTCCTGAGCAAAGAGACCCAGCAAGCAGCAGCAGTGTGGACAAACAGCAGTGGAGAAGAAGAGCAAACCATCATCCTGACTGATTGGATGAATGACACTGTGTTTCCAACAAGCTGCAAAGTCACTGTGCTTGTGAAAAGAACGTTTGAGGAGAACTGAGGAGACTGTTGGAGTTTGACATTTGCCACCTTTGGAGAAAATGGCAAGAAGAGACTGTGGAACACAGGACAAAGCTGAAGAAGAACTGCCGGCTATTGGACTGTTGAAGTGGGAGAGGACAACAGAGTGAGAGTAAGTAAGGACACAGAGGAAAGCTGGTGTTTAATGTGGGAAATCAAAATTTGGGTTAGCAAACCTGGGGAAAAGAAAACTGACTGCTTAAGTGGAAAATTGTGAAGGAATCTGAACCACTGCAAAAAGAAACATATACAAAATCACACACACAAGCAGAACATGCATTAACCCTACTAACACAAACACAAGAGAGCTCATGAAGATTAGGCAGCATCTTGAGCATGTGAGTCTGTTTATCATCTTGTACAAGTCACCTCGTGTGATGCAAAGATCAGTGGACTCATAGCACATTGGTTACAAAATGATCAATTAATAGCAGAGAAGTGTGTAGGAAAGGCAGCTTTAAGAACATGCCCTGCTGGAGATGCAACTCCAGAGACATTGATTAAAAACCTGCCTAATAACACAAACACACATGCAATGAAAATCAGCTTGTTATCTCTCATCAGTGTTAAAATAGTGTCAATTTAACAGACACTTGTTATCAAATGCTGAATTTATTCGATGCTGACAGTTAACTCTCTAGGTTGCAGGACAACAGTTTAACTTTTGTGGGGAAAAAAAGGATTCTGGTTTGACCAACCAGTGATCAGACAATAAATTCAGTTGTTAATATAGTAAATTGGGAGATGCTTTCTGCCTGACTGATGCAGCACAAGTAATTTACTGTATGAGGGAAATTCTATTTTTGTGATAATATTTTGAACATGCATTTCTGTTGTCCTGTCATCTTAGTGGGTTAATAGCTGATATGCAAATTAGTTGATAGTTCTTGGATTAATGAAAGGTGATTGAATTTTAGTACGAGTGAATGAGATGTGTTGGAGTTTGTTAGAGTGGAGACTCTAAAACACTGAGTTTCCTGTTGTGATGTGCGAGTGAATCCTGCACCCAGATACACAACTCTGAATACATAACAAACTTCTTTTGCAAAATGCATGACAACATGTCACATGTTTTATGATGACGGGGAAAAAGGAAAACTAAATAAAATTTGTGGCCTAAATGAGTAAAAAGTACAGTCCTGGGGATTAAAATTCATAGCTAATGAGACATGAGGCTTATGTTGTGTTGTGCGGCTGATGGTTGGTTTGGAGTTTATCTAGCTGATGATTTTTCTTTTGTTGTGAAGTTGAGCCTGCCAATTAGTATGATGGTTTGATAAACCATGCTAATGGTATGATTTACCCTCCTGAGATGAGGAGCGTGTGTCATGAATGAACGAGGCCTTTTTATTTTGATACTTTCACAGTGCACTGAAAGTTTTATTGATGATCTCTGTTTGAAGCAGATCTGCACGATTAGAACAGAAGCGCTATACGACGCGTCGTCGAGAAAATTGTTGCAAGTGAGTTTCTCCACATTAAAATGGGCTCTGGAGAAAGCCACTTATATGGGACAATTAGAGAATAGGTCCCTACCCAAAAAAGGATTAAGCGAGAGAATCCAATATAAAGTTCTTCTTTTCTTTTTGAAATGACGTCATTTTGCTGAGAAGTGGAAATGAAAATGCAACAATAATTTCCACTGTCAGCAAAGAAAGAATGAATGAATGCATGAATGAATGAGTGAGAGAAAATAAAACTGACTGACTGACATCACTGTGCGAAGTTAACCCCCACCTGACAAAGGTGCAGATGAATCTATGTGTGTTTCTTTTTACAGGAGCGGAAAGATGACAGCAACATTTGAGGTTGCGTGAGCTTTGGCCATACCGATTTAACCTTTTAAATGCCACTTTCTGTGTCTATGCATCTACCAGGGGTGTTATTCACTACCTTGTGTTGCTCACAGAGGTGACTGTGAGAAAGTGTGTATACACCTGCGCAGCGCTAACTTTTCTACAGCATTACAAGTGTCACTCCTTTCCACAGCTATGGATGGCTAACTTTATGGTCTTTTTATAGCACCTCTGGAACCTGTCAACTTGTGCCTGACCTCCAGGATTGTCCATGTGTGTTGCTAATGTTTGTTTGTCTAAGAGTGCATGTAGAGGATTCAGCAGAGACGGACAAGTAACATGAGAAAGCAAATAAGAGATGCAGTGGTTGTGGAATAGTTTAATATGGGGCTCATTAGCTGGCCACTACTGAGCTCCTAGTGTTAAATACATGGAGTGACTTTGCTTAAGGGAAGTCACCGATTACATTAATGTTAACTGAGTACATGGGATGATCCATGTCTGGGGCAAATTATGCCAATAATTGTGGTTTACTGATTTGAGGAAACCTGCACATGATGCTTGTCCTGTTGATGCTGACTGCTTTATTACTCTAATGATAAAATTGTTTATAAGTGTGAAGTTTGATTTTACTTCCAGATCTTGTTTTCCAGGCCATGACGGTGTGTATGCAGGCTCCAGGCGGAGCCAGATGTGAAGCAAACTTGTTATGCAAAACACACTAACATCTTTTATTGCAGGGTTACGGAGCTACTCCAGAGGAGATGCCCTGATGTTGCCTGGGACGTGATCTAGCTAACCTTTTTCTTTAAGACAGGAATCTGGTTTTGATGAGTTGACTCATGGGAGTGTCCATGCGTCAAGAGGAGGGGTCCAGAATTATAGAGTTACATGAAACTATCTTTTCTATGTTTTCTAAACTATGTTTTTTAAGATTGTTGCAGTGATTTGTGTGATTAACAGTTAGTCAACAAGTGATGCAAGTGGTGCATCTGTGTTCAGATGAGGCTTTGACGGTCCATAAATGAAGCTCACTGAACTAAAGAATGTGGTTTGATGATGGTTTACATGCTTTCCAGATATAAGTTTTTCCTCCTAGCAAGGAAATACAGGTGCAGCAGTCAGAGTATTGCTGAAAGGAATCTCCTGAGAAATCTTCTGAGGCCCAGTGAGAAGCAAGAACCATTCCAGGCATAGCTGACAGTCCAGGCAGTGATTGAGGTCAAAGGTCGAGCTGGTTGGGGCCCATCATGAGATCAGACTTCGGAGCCACAGCAAGCACCACAAAGCTGCAAAGGATGACAGCTGTGCCAAGGGGGCTTTCCAGAGGCCAACAGAGGAGATTGTGGACAACAGACGGGCACCTGAAGGATGAGGGGAGCGTGCCAAGCTCCACCGACAGCGCAGGGGGAGTTCAAGGATGACATCATGATTCTGTGAAAAGCACAGGAACCAGAAGCTATGGTGGTGATGACAGCAGTTTCCTATGAACATCACCTAATGCTGTGTCACTATACTGTGCATATGATGGCACACTGAAGACTGCTGGGATCATAACAGCAGTAAGATAACTGGATCCAGCACCCGTTCCACAGAGGGTTTTCCTGCAGAGGATGGACAATGGAGTCATATGTATCCCCCACAGGACAGAGGCCTGAAGTGAGGTGATGGGGGTTGGTAGAGGCCATAAAACTAGAGTGCTGAAGAGGTCTGCAGCTTTCACAATAGCTGAGACCCATGTTGACAAACAATAAACTCAACTGGTATGTTTGAATGTC